>JAMPIV010017870.1:0-104048 GCA_024509875.1 Oreohelix idahoensis
TACCACAAACCACTTTATCTCACCATAATAAACAACTATAACACACAAAAATCATATAAAAATAAAAAAACAGTTATATACACTTATCAACATCAGAGTTATCCACATAACCAACAACTATTAAAACACAATCCAACAACCAGAGAAATAAAACAACATCTATATATCACTATAACAACAGTGAATATCACATATCAACATCCAGTGCTTATCACCCACTATAACATCAATGTTTCACAGTATAACATCGTGTTGTCACACTTTAAAATCTGTGTGTACACATAACTCAGTGTTGTCACAAATCAACATCAGTGTTTTACACTATGACATCAGTGTTATCTACTAATCAACATCAGTGTTGTAATATCAACCCTCAGTGTTATCACACTTACAACTCAGTGGTTGTACATATTCACATCAGTGTTGTCACACTAAAACCTTCAGTGTTGTACACTATCAACATCGTGTTATCACACTTTCAAATCAGTGTATCACAATATCAACACGTGTTATCACAAATCAAACCGTGATATCACACTATCCAACACCGTGTTATACACTATAACTCAGTGTTATCACACTATCAACTCAGTGTTATCACCACTATCAAACAGAGTTAATCACACTATCAACACAGGTGTTATACACTATCACATAGTGTTATCACACTATCAAACATCAAGTGTTGTTCACACATATCAACATCATGTTGTCATCCACTATCAAGCATCAGTGTTGTCCACCACTATCAACATCAGTGTTATCACACATATTCAACATCAATGTTAATCACCACTATAAACCATCAGTGTTGTCACACTATCAACATAGTGTTATCTCACTATCCAACATCAGTGTTATCACACAAATATCAACATCAGTGTTATTCACATCTCATCACTCAGTGTTGTCCACATTATTCAACATCAGTGTTATCACACCAATCAACATTCAGTGTTATGCACCACTATCAACTCAGTGTTATTCACACTATCGACCATCAATGTTATCCACACTATTCAACATCAATGTTATCACACTATCAACATCAATGTTATCACACTATCAAACATCCAATGTTTATCAACAATATCTACATCAGTGTTATCACACTATCAAACATCCAGTGTTGTCACACTAATCAACATCAGAGTTATCACACTAATAAACACTGTGTTAATTCACACTATCAACATCAGTTTTATTCCTCACTATCAAACCACCAGTGTTATCACACTATCAACATCAGTGTTTATCACACTATCAACATCAGTGTTATCACAATATCAACATTCCGTGTTATCACACTATCAAACACCAGTGTTATCAACAACTATCAACATCAGTGTTATCACACTAATTCAAAAAACCCATTGTTAATCTCACTATCAACACAGTGTTATCACAATTTCAACATCAGTGTTATCACACTAATCCACATCAAATGTTATCACATTTATCAACATCTGTGTTATCACACTATACAACATCAGTGTTGTCACACTATCAAAACATCAGTGTTTGTCACACTTATCAACCACCCAGTGTGTTATCACACTATCAAACATCCGTGTTATCACACTATTTCAACATCAGTGTTGTCACACTTATCAACATCAGTGTTTATCCACACTATCAACATCAGTGTTATCACACTATTCAACATCAGTGTTGTTCACACTATCATACTTCTGTGTTGGTCACACCTATCACCACATTAGTGTTATCACACTACTCAACATCCAGTGTTCTCACACTATCATCACCAGTGTTATTCACCACTTCAAACACCAGTGTTTATCACTCTATTCATAACCAGTGTTTTTATCACATATCAAACATCAGTGTTATCACACTATCAACACCGTGTTATCTCACACTATCAACAACAGTGTTATTCACACTATCAAACATTCAGCGTTATCACACTATCAACATCATTCAGGAGTCTTGAGTTCACATATCAACTCAGTGTTAGTCACCACTATCAGGCTAGTCCCGTGCTGGATCAGCCTGCTATCAATGTAAAATTTACATAAAATGACATTTCTGTCATTTACATTTTGTGCCAGTGTATGTTTTATCTAGTTCGGGGGGTCTCTTTAAGGAAACAATGAAATAATAGACCAACTACTTCCTCAAGCATGTTGTAGAAGGTGACTATGGCTGTACATGTCAATCAAACTGCTACAGAAACCACAGCCATAAAAGGACATGAATGATTTAGTGCAGGCTTCCAGCAAGGGGACTAGCTGCAGTGGTGACATCATGCTCCAAGGGGAACACAAAGACAAATGATGGTGTTGATAGTGTGATAACGCTGATGTTGATAGTGTGATAACACTGGTGTTGATAGTGAGATAACACTGGTGTTGATAGTGTGATAACACTGATGTTGATAGTGTGATAACACTGGTGTTGATAGTGTGATAACACTGGTGTTGATAGTGTGATAACACTGATGTTGATAGTGTGATAACACTGATGTTGATAGTGTGATAACACTGGTGTTGATAGTGTGATAACACTGGTGTTGATAGTGTGACAACACTGATGTTGATAGTGTGATAACACTGATGTTGATAGTGTGATAACACTGGTGTTGATAGTGTGACAACACTGATGTTGATAGTGTGATAACACTGGTGTTGATAGTGTGATAACACTGGTGTTGATAGTGTGATAACACTGATGTTGATAGTGTGATAACACTGATGTTGATAGTGTGATAACACTGGTGTTGATAGTGTGATAACACTGATGTTGATAGTGTGATAACACTGGTGTTGATAGTGTGATAACACTGGTGTTGATAGTGTGATAACACTGGTGTTGATAGTGTGATAACACTGGTGTTGATAGTGTGATAACACTGGTGTTGATAGTGTGACAACACTGGTGTTGATAGTGTGATAACACTGATGTTGATAGTGTGATAACACTGATGTTGATAGTGTGATAACACTGGTGTTGATAGTGTAATAAAACTGATGTTGATAGTGTGATAACACTGGTGTTGATAGTGTGATAACACTGGTGTTGACAGTGTGATAACACTGATGTTGATAGTGTGATAACACTGGTGTTGATAGTGTGATAACACTGGTGTTGATAGTGTGATAACACTGATGTTGATAGTGTGATAACACTGATGTTGATAGTGTGATAACACTGGTGTTGATAGTGTGATAACACTGGTGTTGATAGTGTGATAACACTGGTGTTGATAGTGTGATAACACTGATGTTGATAGTGTGATAATACTGGTGTTGATAGTGTGACAACACTGATGTTGATAGTGTGACAACACTGATGTTGATAGTGTGATAACACTGGTGTTGATAGTGTGATAACACTGGTGTTGATAGTGTGATAACACTGATGTTGATAGTGTGATAACACTGATGTTGATAGTGTGATAACACTGATGTTGATAGTGTGATAACACTGATGTTGATAGTGTGATAACACTGATGTTGATAGTGTGATAACACTGATGTTGATAGTGTGATAACACTGATGTTGATAGTGTGATAACACTGGTGTTGATAGTGTGATAACACTGATGTTGATAGTGTGATAACACTGATGTTGATAGTGTGATAACACTGATGTTGATAGTGTGATAACACTGGTGTTGATAGTGTGATAACACTGGTGTTGATAGTGTGATAACACTGATGTTGATAGTGTGATAACACTGATGTTGATAGTGTGACAACACTGATGTTGATAGTGTGACAACACTGATGTTGATAGTGTGACAACACTGATGTTGATAGTGTGACAACACTGATGTTGATAGTGTGATAACACTGATGTTGATAGTGTGACAACACTGATGTTGATAGTGTGATAACACTGATGTTGATAGTGTGAAAACACTGATGTTGATAGTGTGACAACACTGATGTTGATAGTGTGACAACACTGATGTTGATAGTGTGACAACACTGATGTTGATAATGTGATAACATTGATGTTGATAGTGTGATAACACTGATGTTGATAGTGTGATAACACTGATGTTGATAGTGTGATAACACTGATGTTGATAGTGTGATAACACTGATGTTGATAGTGTGATAACACTGATGTTGATAGTGTGATAACACTGATGTTGATAGTGTGATAACACTGATGTTGATAGTGTGATAACACTGATGTTGATAGTGTGATAACACTGATGTTGATAGTGTGATAACACTGATGTTGATAGTGTGATAACACTGATGTTGATAGTGTGATAACACTGATGTTGATAGTGTGATAACACTGATGTTGATAGTGTGACAACGCTGATGTTGATAGTGTGATAACATTGATGTAGATAGTGTGATAACATTGATGTTGATAGTGTGATAACATTGATGTTGATAGTGTGATAACACTGATGTTGATAGTGTGACAACACTGATGTTGATAGTGTGATAACATTGATGTTGATAGTGTGATAACACTGATGTTGATAGTGTGACAACACTGATGCTGATAGTGTGACAACACTGATGTTGATAGTGTGACAACACTGATGTTGATAGTGTTACAACACTGAAATACTGCAATGACCATCCAATTAGTTGCTGATGACCTCGAGGTTTATCTTCTGCTTCAATTGGTACACATGCTTGTGCACATATGCAATTTACTGTTGAGATGCTTTCCCCTTACAAACAGGTAAAATCATACAAATGACAGAATCAAACATCCTACCACTAATGTCACCAATACCTTCCTTTGGCAGGCAGATACTTTTAATTACATTGAGCTATTCTAAAATAAAAAATGTGATGGCAACAAAAAAATCCTTACCTCTGACTTGTGCACACTGTGATGTGTTATTTTTTCAAGTAACTTGAGGAACCAGTTCCCACTGCAGAGGCTGTTATAAAAAGAAAGGCAAAGAAGAGAAATGTTTAATTTTTAATGTAATTACGTTGTTGGTTTTACAGCATGGTCAGATTCTAGCATGTACCAAAATGAAATCTGGCTGTAATTATTCATTTTCTGTCGTAAACAAACTTTGTTTCCAGGGTGAACAAATCTGCCCTAAACATCAACTGCCAATATTATAGCCAAAGCAAAGATAAGTGTGTCATGAAATGCCAAAAAGATTGTCAACATCACAAATATCTGTTCTGGTCTGCCTCGGAAAATTTACACTGATTATGCAGGACCTTTTGTGAACCAATGCTGCCTCATTGCAGCCAATACACTTTCCAAGTATCCTTACATCTGCCAAGTATCCTTACATCTGCCAAGTATCCTTACATCTGCCAAGTATCCTTACATCTGCCAAGTATCCTTACATCTGCCAAGTATCCTTACATCTGCCAAGTATCCTTACATCTGTGATATGAGTTCAGTCACCAGAGAAGTAAAAATATGTGCACTGAGCAAGACTTTTGTACGTGATATGAGGCCAGAAACAACTTCTCAGACAATGATACCCTCCCTATTCACGTCACAAGTATTCAAGAAATTGTGTATGTCACAAAGAATTAAACATCTGACTAGAACTCCCTTCAACCCTGCATTGAATGTAGAAGCTGAACAGTTCATTAAAACTTTCAAGTCCACCATGACAAAAATCTGCTGGAGAGGGAACACAAAAAATTGTGTGCTAGATGAATTGCTATTAGCCAACAGAACTACCCCTAATCCTAATTCAGGTAAATCACCTGCTGAATTCCTGTATCGATGACAACCAAGAACATGTTTATTCTGTTTATTAATTGATTCACACATTGAGAAAACTTACTTGACAGTCAGGGTGTCACTGGGATCAAAAGTTGTGCCTAGTGATTCCTGGCTCCATTCTAGAAGATTCTTCTTTCCTATTCCTATGTTTCTGTTTTGAGCTTCCTGACCTATAAATGAGAGGTGGATAGTTTAATAAATCAAAGGAAAACAATGCATACCTGAATGTCATAAACAGGGTAGGCAAGACTACACAAACAGAAAGTTATAAACAAGTTAGTCTAAGCAACAAGCTACACAGGGAGAAATTTAAAACCAGGGTAGTCTGTGCTACACATACAGAACGTTGTAAAGAGAGTAGCTTAGACTACACACATAGCAAGTTACACACACAGAAAGTTATAAAGAGGGTAGTCTAGGCTACACTCATAGCAAGTTACACACAGAGAAAGTTATAAGGATAGTAGTCTAGGCTTCACACATAGCAAGTTACACACAGAAAGTCATAAAGAGGGTAATCTAGGCTACACACATAGCAAGTTACACACAGAAAGTCATAAAGAGGGTAATCTAGGCTGCACACATAGTAAGTTACACACACAAAAAGTTATAAGGAGAGTAGTCTAGGCTACAGACATAGTAACACACACAGAAAGACATAAAGAGGGTAGTCTAGGCTACACACATAGTAAGTTCACACACACAATGTTATAAGGAGAGTAGTCTAGACTACACACGTAGCAAGTACACGCACAGAAAGTCATAAAGAGGGTAATCTAGGCTACACACATAGCAAGTAAAACACACAGAAAGTTATAAACATTGTAGTCTCGACTACACACATAGCACGTTACACACACAGAAAGTTATCAACAGGGTAGTCTAAGTTACACACACACAAAATGAAACATAAAATTTTCAGATTCAAGTTAAGATATTTTGGATACTAACCAATAAAGTGGATGCCATAATTCAGGATCAGCATCCACAGTACATCCAACATTGACTTGACATCATTGTGAACAATATCTAAAACAAATAAATGTTCTATAAGCAATTACAATTCTAAGAAAAAAACAGTGAATATTAAAAATATAAACACAATATAGTTCCCGGTGGTCTCTGAAGAGAAACATAAAGAATAGGCCTATTGATCCCTCAATTGTGTCATAAAGAATAGGTCTATTAGTCCCTCACATGTGTCATAAAGAATAGGTCTATTAGTCCCTCACATGTGTCATAAAGAATAGGTCTATTAGTCCCTCACATGTGTCATAAAGAATAGGTCTATTAGTCCCTCACATGTGTCATAAAGAATAGGTCTATTAGTCCCTCACATGTGTCATAAAGAATAGGTCTATTAGTCCCTCACATGTGTCATAAAGAATAGGTCTATTAGTCCCTCACTTGTGTCATAAAAGGCAACTCATATGAGGCAGTGCATAAGGCTTAACATTTGGTATTATTTAAAAATTGTGACAGAAATGAACGCTGCATTAGTCATGAATGGCTTGGTGCTGGCTTCCTGAAACTGGCGGGCTGTAGCTGTGGTTCCATGCTACATAGGCCCTAAGGAATACACGCACGCACGCACGCACGCACGCACGCACGCACGCACGCACGCACGCACACACACACACACACACAACAGAAATGATGATGTTAATCATTAATAATAAAAAAGCAAGTTTTTAGAAGTATGTAAACTAAACAGATTGTTATTTTTGTAGATTTTACATCTAAGTGAAATGGAGATACATTCAGAGTTACACTCACAGTTCATAGAAAACAGCTAACTAGGTCAAACAATAGTCAGATCCAGCACTAAGTAGCTGATTTTGACAATACTGGTTCCGTCCAAAGTAAGCTTTGTGGTTAGATTTGTTCCACAACTTAAGAGTAATGTTAAAAATAATGTCCAGTCAGTCCAAGGATTTCCTTCTGTCCGATTTCAAGTGTCTGTTACTTGCTAAATCGCTTAACACATCGTTTAAAGCATAAAATGCGAATGAAGCATTTTAACGGTAAAATGACAGATCCTTGCAGACTTCCAAAGGACTTTATAATAATATTCCCTTCAGGCATAACTGACTATGGAAATGCGCCTCTGAGGCGATATCCATAAAATGTTTGTTTTTTTCCTGGTGTTCCTTTCGATATTTTCACCTCTCTTCTGCTTGCCGTGAGAGCTTCTTTTCGCCCAATCTGAGGTGATGCCGTAGAGAGCATCGGCACTTGGTGCGATCTTTAGCTTCATCCTCCCACGTTGCTGGATTTATGTCCAGTGCCCTCATGTCTCCCTTCCACACATCTTTGAACTTCAGCTGCGGTAACCCAAATGTTCTTTTGCCATCTGCCAGTTGTCCGTAGAAGATATCTTTCTGGATACGACCATCTTCCATGCGGCGGACATGACTAAGCCAGCGTAGTCTGCGCTGTTTAAGCAGTGTATACATGCTGTGAAAGCCAGCACGTGACAACACCTCGACATTTGTCAATTTATCCTTCCACGAAATATCGAGGATGCGACGTAGACAACGTAGACGGAGGGTAGTGAGCCTTCTTTCTTGCTTGGCATAGGTTGCCCATGTCTCGCTGCCACATAGAAGTACAGTATGCTGGTGACGCAGGCGTTATATACTGCAGCCTTGGTGTTCGTTATGAGTTTAGAGTTTCAAATGACCGTGTACATCTCACTATATTGGCATCGCAAATAGAGCACAGATTTTAGCTTTGTATATTTGGAAAGCCTCCATGGATGGCGGTGAATGCCCAATGTGCCAACCCTCCCCCTTCCTGGTATGAATCCAGATGTGAAGATTCTCTGGATGCATTCTGGACCAGGATGAAAAGGTCAGGAAAGAAACTGGAGCTCATGACTGCGACAAGTTTAGGAATGATAGAAAAGGCACAGAAAAAGCCTAGATCTACAATAAAGATACTGCCCAGGATTCGTCAACTTGGCATTGGCTGCAAAAGAGCGACAAGCTCAATAGCCGTAGTCAAACAACAACAACAACAACAACTTGTTACATAATACCACAGTGACCTACTCAATGTTACTGTATCCGACTACTTGCATCCTGAGCCGCGGGCTACAAAACAGAAGAATAACTGAAGAGGCTGTAGGATAGACGCTGGAGCTGGGTTGGTCATGTCCTCAGAAGAGACCCTGATGCCATCACAAGAACAGCTATGCTTTGGACCCCTGAAGGAAAACGAAAGAGAGGCCGACCAAAAACAACCTGGCGGAGGACTGTGGAGGCTGAGATGCAGGGAATGAACCAGAGTTGGGGCACTGTACGAAGGATGGCCACCGACCGAGCAAAGTGGAATCAATTTGTTGTTGCCCTACAAGACGCCACTAGGCGTGATGGCCACTGACTGCTTTGACGGTCGGCGGCTAAGGATCAAAGAAGAAGAAAGAAGAAGCTGTAGGATATTACGGATCTCAGTGATGAAGTTAAGAAAACTGTTTCATGAAGATCTAAGAAATTTTCACTTCGCCATCATACAGAGTTCTAAGGTCCCGTATCAAATAACACGAATATTTTGACAACTATTTATACCTAGTTGCGTCACATTTAAGGAGCACATCTAGCCTAATTAACTCTCTTTACAGAAGATGGGACTATAAAAAAACCCACATGCTGCTTCAGTAATAGCTTCTGTAGCTATTTATTTTACACACTAAGGTTGCCAGCCCATGCATAACCTCATATAAGTTGCCTATTACGACATGCCTGAGGGAACAGACGGCCTATACTTTCTTTGTCTCCTCTTAGACCCCAGGGACTACCCGGAGCGATAGTCAATAATCAATCGCCCAAAAGATCTTTGTGGAACAGCCTGCAGCAGAAATTACACGAATTTTGGTTTGCTTTTTGGTCCATGCACAGGACTACTGGTGTTTTGTCTTGTTCATGGAATAACTGCTTCAACCCCGTGTGGGTTCTAATGTGGGTGTATATAGCGTTCTTTAGTTATTATTTTTTTATAGCATTTTTCAGTTATAAGAAATCGAGTATGAAATTGGGAAACTACTGAAAGCAATATTATTTGCTATGAAATTAATGTAAAGAGAAAGTCATAAACACATACATATATTACCTTCAGCTGGGAATTTGATTTTAATTCCGTGACGCTTCATGTGTTCCAAGGCTGCATTGGTGAATGCTAGTGGTGTACAGTCACCCGTTGCCTGGATGGACATAACTGTTCGTTACTGGCAAGTTAAGTTTGCATCGGCGTATCAGGATAGAGACAGAGGGAAAAGAGGGTCAAGGGGGAGAATGATGATGTGTAGATCTAGAATGGGTTTGCGAGAAGATTAGTTCACACGGGCTAATGTGTGACAATAAGAGAGGCTGGTGTGTAGCCTACTTTAAAAAGAGGCTGGTGGGTGCTAACAAGACACCAAGTGTATGGGACGTCCCCTTAAATAAAGATAGATATCCAACAGGGTGGAGAACTATAGAAGAACTAACGCAGTTCAAAGAACTGTCAAACACAATAGAAAATAGTAATACATATAGAAGCAAAAGACCACCCTGGGAACTAAAAACACCAGTCATAGACTACTCACTTTCTAAAATGATCAAACTAAACATAGAAGATAAGGAAGCCAAAATGATAAGTAGAAAGTTCATAGATCAACTAACAAAACAAAGTCTGGCTGTCTACACTGATGGATCCAAGAGTGATAGTGGGCAACTAGGTGCAGGAGTTGTAATACCACAGTGGGGAATAAAAAAGAGCTACAGTGTAACCGAAGGGGCTTCGATTTTTACCGCAGAGATGGTAGCAATTCTAAAAAGTTTAGAAATAATCGAAGATAGCCCACCAGAAGCTGTTACGATATTTACAGACTTACTATCATCCCTACAAGCACTGGAACACCCAGGTACGTGTAGCCGGCCAGACATAAAGGAAGAAATTCTAGCAATTAATACATCACTAGGGAATAGAGGCCCAATGGGCTGATCACCCGTTGGCTTGTCACACCGATTACGGAAACAACGGCAGATGGATCTATTTGTTGTTGCCCTAAAGACGCCGCTAGGCGTGATGGGAAACTACAACAGAGAAAATCAATCTGCTGTTGCCCTTAAGACGCCACAAGGCGTGATGGCCTCTGACTGCTTGGTCGGTCTTTGGCTAAGGACGGAAGAAGAAGAAGGGAATAGAGGATATAGTGTGAGGCTAGTGTGGGTTCCAGCACACATAGGTATAGCTGGAAACGAGTTGGCAGACCAGAATACCAAGAATGGAAGGATAAGTAAAAACAATATAAGAGCAGGACTGGGAAGGTCGGAGATAAAGAGCCACGTGAAGCTAACTATAAACGAGGAATGGAAGACAACATGGAAGAACAGTAGAAAATGCAGACATGCGTTCAAACTGCTGAAAGAACCAACAAGAACATGCCAGGTCAGAGAAGAACTAAAGGTACCCTCGAACAAAAAGCTGTGGCGTCTCCGTCTCGGTGCAGCATACTTCATGATAGAGGAACCACACTGCCAAGAATGTCAGGAAGAAAATGACATAAACAACTACCTGATCCACTGTATAAAATATGATCAACAGAGGCTTGAATTAAAAACTTACTATAGAAATCACAATATAGACATAACAGGTGATAAGGTTTTAAGTATAGATGCCCCAGGAGAAGACCAACCAATACTTAAAAGATATATACATAAAACAAAGGAAAACATATAAGGCTAGTATTTCAGAAAAACATTCAACCAAATAAAAATTAAGCAACAAGAACTAACAAATCTTAATTTAAAAAAAAAAAAACAGGAAAAAAAAAACTTATTAACTACTCATACGACAAGGAAAGACAACGAGGTTTAAAAAAAAACAACCCAAAAGAACAAATACTAATACAAATTAAAACCAAGTGTAAAGGACAATAGTTATCTATAAACAATACAAAAGAGAAAATAAAATGGACAAATACTAATATAAATTAAAATCTGCAACTGCAAATGACAATAGTTGTTTTAAATGAATACAAAATTAGTAAATAAAATGACACTAAATATTCCAATTATAACCAATTTTCAGGTTGAACAGGGTAGACCAAGATGGAACGAGAAGAGGCAATAACGGTCAGCTGTTAAGTGCTCGCTCTCCACCCATCACCTCTTCAAAACAACAACAACAACAGCTAACAAGACAGGCTGACGTATACTAATAAGAGGGGATGTGCGTACTATTGAGTGAGACTGGTTAATACTAATAAGGGTTAACACCAATAATAGAGGCTGATGTTTACTAATTATTAAATGGAAGCTGACGTGTACTAATGAGAGATACTGGTGTGCACTACTAATAAGATTGTCTGATTAATACTAAAAAAGGATAGTCTGGTTAATAGAGAGGCTGGTTAATACTAACAAAAGAGAGGCTGGTTAATACTAACAAAAGAGAGGTAGGTTAATATTAATAAAAGAGAGGCTGGTTAATGCTAAAAAAATTAGACTGTTTAATATTAATAAGAAAAAAAGTTAGTTGCTTATCCTTTACAGGACGTGGCAATCAACCCCAGCTTTTATTGGCTGTGATTTTTCTAGGCAATTTTTTTCATTCAGTAGTTTGCCATTGCTTTCTGAACGGTACGGCGCTTATACCATTGTTAAAAATCCACACAAAGCGATCTGCTACCAAACCGCATGCAGCAGGTTTCGAACCTGGTATATCTGGATTATGAAACCGCGTTCATATCCATTAGGCCACAGACGCCGACTTTAATAAGAAAGGCTGGTTAATTCTAATAAGAGAGGCTAGTTTATACTAACAAACAAATGTGAGGCAGTTTAATACTAACAAAAGAAAGGCTGATTAATCCTAACAAAAATGAGGCTGTTTAATACTAATAAGAAAGGTTCGTTAATACTAATAAGAGAGGCTGGTTAATACTAACAAACGAAAGGCCGGTTAACACTAACAAACAGAGTCTGCTGTTTACTAAAAGAGAATATGGTGTTTACTAATAAAAGAGGTTGCTGTGTAGTACTAATACGAGAGACTGGTTAATGCTAATAAGAGAAGCGGCTGATGTGTACCATAATAAGAGAGGCAGGTTAATACTGATAAGAGGCTGGTGTTTACCACTAATAATGGAGGCTGATGTGTACCATTAATAAGAGAGGCTGATATGTACCACTGATGAGAGAGGCGGATGTGTACTACTAACAAGAGAGGATGATTTGTACCACTAATAAGAGAAGTTTATGTGTAAAATTAACAAGAGATGCCCCTGATAACCACTAATAACTTTATGTGTCGTGAGGCTGATGTGCACCCCCAATAAGAGAGGCCTATGTTTAACACTAATGAGAGAGGCTAATGTATACCACTAATGAAAGAGGCTGATATGTATTACTATTAAGAGAGACTGGTTAATACTAATACGAGACACAGTTCAGTTTAAGACTAATAAGAGAAGATGCTGGTTACTAAAAAGGAAGCTGATGATGTACAACCAATAAGACTTGGTGATGCGTACGACCAATAAGGCTGGGTGATGTGTACTAATAATAAGAAAAGTTTATGTACTACTAATAAGACAGGCTAATATGTACCACAAATATGAGAGGATGGCTAGTACTACAGAAGATGTTCTGTAATATTAAGAGTGAACTAATAAGAGAAGTATTTGTGTACTAAAATAAGAACTAGGTGTGTGCTAAGCTAACAGAAGCTGGTTTGTAATAGACGGGCCGGTGTGTAGGAGGCTTTACAGACGTTGATTTTTAATAAGACAGGTTGCTGTGTATTAATAAGATGGGCTTGTATGTACTAATAAGATATTTGTGTGAACTATTAAGACAGGCTTGTGTGAAATAACAAGACATGTTCGACTGTACTAATAAGACATGGTTGTACGAGGGGCGTTCAGAAAGTAATGCATCACATCGTTTTTCTCAGCTAATAATGAAGATAGAACCATGAAATTTTGCACACTTCAAATATGGCATGTGCCAATTGCGTGCACCAAATTGCACCGCAACCAGCCAAATAATACGGCTGCCCTAAACCGTTGAAATGGAGCGTGTTAGCAACTTGCGTTATAAGCAGCGAATTGTGATAGAATTTCTCGTTGCAGAGAAGGAAACTGTTGTGAACATTCACAAGCGTCTATGTGATGTGTATAGAAATTTTGCAGTCGACAGGAGTACAGTCAGTCGCTGGGTTCAGAGAATCAAAGAATCAGGAAGTGGAGATACGGAGCTGCTTGATCGGCCGCGCTGTGGACGTCCTGCCACAGCCACCAACGCAGAAATGTTGAAATGCGCTGAGGGCATTATTCTTACTGATAGGCGAATCACTACTCAACAATTGGCCTTACAGCTGTCAGTCAGCATTGGTAGTGCAAATGCAGTTATAAAAACTCTCGGATTTTCTAAGGTTTGCGCAAGATGGGTTCCTCGAAGTCTCACAAATGACCACCTATTGCAAAGGAAAGCAATTTCTTCTGAATTGTTGGAGCGTTTCAATGCTGATGGAGAGAACTTTTTGGCTAAGATCGTTACAGGTAACGAAACCTGGGCACATCATTTTGAACCTGAGACAAAAAGACAGTCAATGGAGTGGCATCATCCGCAATCACCACGAAGAAAGAAATTCAAGACAATTCCTTCATCTGGAAAGGTCATGATCAATGTCTTTTGGGACGTTGAAGGTGTGATTCTTGTGGACGTTATGCCAAGAGGAGAGACAATCAATTCGCAAGCTTACATTAAGACATTGAAAAAAACTCAATCAACGTTTTCGCAGAGTTCGGCCGCACAAGAATCCAGCAGACCTGCTTCTCCTTCACGACAATGCGCGCCCTCACACAAGTCTGGAAACACGGGAAGCAATCACCAAATTGGGTTGGACTGTACTACCCCATCCACCCTATAGTCCCGATTTGGCACCCTCTGATTTTCATCTATTTGGTCCACTTAAAGATGCACTCCGTGGGACAAGGTTTGAAGATGATGGAGAGATTCATGCAGCGAAGAAATGGCTACATGATCAAGACAAAATCTGGTAAGGGCTAGGAATACATGCACTTGTTTCGCGCTGGCATAAAGCCGTACAAGTTGATGGGGATTATGTTGAATAATACCGATGTTTACATGACATATCCATGTATATTGTGTATAAATTTCATGCTTTTTTAATAAACAGCTCCGGAGAAAAACGATGTGGTGCATTACTTTCTGAACGCCCCTCGTACTAACATTAAAGGCATTTGTGTATAAGACAGGCTTGACTGTACTTTAAGAGAGGCTTGTGTATACTTATAAACATGCTTGTATGCACTAATATGTCAGGCTTATATGTACTAATAAGATGTTTGTGTGAACTATAAAGACAGGCTTTGGCATACTAATAAACAGGCTTGCACGTACTAATAAAATGGCGTGTGTGTACTATGTCAGGCTTGTGTGTACTAATAGGCAAGCGTATTTGTACGTACTAATATGTCAGGCTTGCATGTACTAATAAACATGCGTGTATGTACTAATATATCAGGCTTGTATGTGTTGTGAGGTGGTTGAAGAATATGACTGAGGGCAACTAAACTGAGAGTGAGATGCTTGATAGAAGACATAGTTTCACAAATGTGAATGAAGAGTGTCCTTTATCGATCGAAATCGCTCACTGAGCCAGCGTTGTAGGTAAATATAACACTGTGCATGCCAGAGATCCGCTTAATAGTATATCGGGGGAGGGGGGGGAGGCGGGGGGGGGGAGGGTAGATATGAGGTGTATGTACTCACGTAAAATGGTAAGAATATTAATATATCATGTTTGGGTTCGAGGTCCTTCGCCGACACTTAATAGTGCAATCATCTAGATCGCTCTGGGCGAAACAAGACAAATGAGAAGCCGCGGAAAAAAATAATAGGTTTTTACATACTGGGCCAAAAAGGTCACAGGTATTCACTCCAAAGAATGAATTACTTCTCGCACATGCAGTAAATTACCCAACCTTTTGTTTTACCTTTGTACAAAAGCGATATGGCCATCAAAAGTTTACAACACAAATGAGGATTTATCGGGCTGGTCGGATAATTATTATAATCAATATCTTTATAGAGGTATTTACATCCTTTTGGAAATTTACTTGTAATTAACTAACTGGTATAAACATAAAATTAATCAACATAACTATACACCGTCCTTTGTAAAAATTAACACCTGGTGGTTTGACTGGTGGGAAAATTATTAGAATTAAAATATACTGTCATTAAGAAAATTAACTTTAAGAAAATTAACTGGTGGTTATTTACAAGTTTAAAGCTAGCGCCGTTGTTTTATAACTAAGTGCGCTTACCGAAATTACAAGAAATAATCCTTCCTAATATGCAAATGGTATCAGGCTTAGTAACGCTAATTCCACACTGCAGATAAGAGACCACTGGCACTCTGGGACACAAGCAACAAATAACGCTTGAGCCGAGATTAAAAAGCCAGGTTCTGCCTTAGATCGCCCCACATCTGGCAGACATCTAGATGAACAAGTGGCGATGCAGACTGGGGACAAAGACATAAGGAAACCAGGAGATTTCCCCTGCCACCAGAGATGAAAGAGTGCTTAGCTCTTAGCTCGGTTGACCAGGGATACAGCGAGAGGCTCGCTCCTCGGTGTCTCAGCAAAAATGGTTCCGGGAGAACAGCAGGCCATTGACATGAAAAGTCATGAAAAGGAAGGGAAGCGAAAGTTAGATCATAACTTGGTGAAAAGAAATACTAAGCAGGTAGCTCTACCCTGAATCAAAAGACAGAAGATACATGCAAAGAATCATGTCGCATCTGTGTAGCCAAAGCAATGATACATGAGAGAGGAAGCTACGAGCTATCTAATTTAAGATTGACATTGCCGGTGTATGGAATATTACGTTAAACTCAAGGCAAAAATAAAGAAGGTGGAGCCAAAATCTCAGAGATAAGAAAGTGCGCGTTTAGTCTGGCCGATTGACAGAAAATTATGAGTAAAACTCGTGACAGTTTGTACTAATAAACAGGCTTATATGCATGTCACGGGTTGCCTCCCTTTGCTCTGCAGTGATGGTCCAACAATGGCCAAAACCTAGAGTATCTAATGTGGGTCATCAAAGGTATCTACCTTTGCACAAGATTACTCTTGGCAGAGATACAGATAGAAGGATGATGATGCTTCTACCTCGAGGGAGTTTTCATAAGATATTTCAGAAGTCAAGAACAATGCTGAATGTGTCTTAGCAATGTTAACTTTTATCTGCCCGACAACTTTTGTGAAGAGGTAATATTTTTTAATTTAGCCCGTACAAGCCCCCAACTGAATTAACAATGAAACTCTTATTATTATTTGGCTATATAGATGTAAATATAGATACTTTAAAGATGCTGATTCATACGTTTGCACTTCTCTCTGTAATAACTAAATCAACTATGAATTTGTAAAAACAACATATAACAAATTTAATGATCAATTACTTTGGAACAAATGTAAATCAATATGAACTGGTAATTACTATTTAAAAATTGGTTTCGTCATCGAAATCGGCTTTAGGAAGCTTAGTTGTGGAATATAGATCAATACGTTCTGTTGTGTTGGCTTGCTAAAAATGTCACTTAGCTTCCAAACTGCTGAGTGATGCTGCTGTTTGCGTCAATTCGTCTCTGTGGCGAAAGTACTTCTCCTGGTCAAGGCAGGAATGTTCACAACCCACTGAATGTAAGTTTCAAGTGTCGATCGCAAGCCTTGAACCACAGAACAGCAGTACAGCTGGTATTGTATAATCGAACCTCAAATGGTCTCGTAAACTCGTACAACCAACTTTAGAGGGAATAAAAGAACAAATTCCGCTGCTAAGTCTTTGCTTTCCTGATATAAATCAGGTGCCTTTCCTGTTGTCTGTCAACCGAATCTTTTCTCTGAATTTTTACTCTCCCAGGGCGTGTATCATATAACTCAGGGGATATGATGAAAATCACCATTCTTTTAGTTACTTTACTGTGAAAATTTCGACTGGACAGCGGTAAGTGGCTTGTGCCTGGTTGGACATGTTTAAATATACATACAAATTATTACACATGATAGTAAATACATATATAAGATGTCATCATCATCATCCACTCCCTTCTCCACTTGGAGTCTAGGATTACCTCTGCTTTTGGTTCCCTGCATGAAGCAATCACCCGCGCTTTGTTGTGGTGGTTCATGAATATATCATTTTCCCATGCTGAGGTTGCCAGCCTCATACGGACCTGTATAACCATCAGCAAGTTTAAACATGTCAAATTCAGAGTATATAAAATATGTTACAACTCACCCCAATAACTGGTTGGGAACTAGACTTCTTGCTCAGTTGAATAGTCTAGGCAACTTGATGCAGATGCCTCGAACACGCGTCTGGAGTATTATTTCTATAATAGAATCCCTCTGTGACTTTGTGAGTAGGTCCTGTAGGAGTCCGGTTTACGTATTAAAAGGTGGAGCTTCCTTATTGCATTAGTCAAAAGGTGCTTCAATACTTGTTTTCCGTTCCTATAAGTTCAGAATCATAACTTCTACTCTTTCCTAGCTTCAGTTCGAGATGTCTACTTTTGACAATTTTGGAATGCAGTGTTGTATGTCTAAAATGTTCTACGTTATATTGCAATTTTCCGGCCCACGCTCACATCTGACGTTTCCGACAAAACTTCCAATCAACGTGAATTTCTATTTGCGCCTTAAATGCCAGCCAATACATTCAACAATTCGTGTTATGATGACTTTCACCTTGGAATTTTCTGCATGATTCGTGAGTTTGTAAAATTCAAACGTCAATTTTCCGTATAAGGAGTTGCTAAATCCGTCTATTCTCTGACATTTTTTTACATTCGCAATCCCCTGCAACATCTTGGTCGAACAATTCTGTCCAAAAGTTTCTTACATCATTCGTGAGTCTGTAATATGTCACCAGTTTCTATAATAGACGGGCGCTCCCCGTTAAACATAACACTGGGTCACTACACGAAAATGACCTTGCCCGCCAATCTGGTCTGATTAGTATAAAACTCTCAGGTAAAAACAAGACACAAATGAATTGTAAATGAGTGTAAAAATTGACTCGAAAATACCAAATACACTCGAAAAGTAGGGAAATAAAATGTGCCGACAATCGAATAGTACACATAATTAGTACGCACAATAAAGGTAGTTCAATACTGCCGGAGAGGAAAAAAGAGCATACCAAACTATGTGACAATGTACTAATATGTCAACTTGTATTTACTAATATGTCAGGTTTGTATGCACTAATAAGTCAGGCTTGTGTGTACTGATAAACAGGCTTGTACGTACTGATATGTCAGGCTTGTATGTACTAATATGTCAGGCTTGTATGTACTAATAAGACAGGATAGGATGTACTAATAAGACAGGATTGTATGTACTAATATGTCAGGCCTGTATGTACTAATAATACAGCATTGTATGTACTAATATGTCATGCTTGTATGTATTAATATGTCAGGCTTCTATGTACTAATATGCCACGATTGTAAGTACTAATGTATGTACTAAGATTGTATAAGACAGGCTTGCATGTACTAATATGTCAGGCTTGTATGTATTAATATGTCAGGCTTGTATTTACTAATATGTCAAGCTTTTAAGTACTAATAAGACAGGATTGTATGTACTAATAAGTCAGTTTATACTAATATGTCAGGTTTGATTATACTAATAAGACAGGCGTGTGTGTACTAATAAGACAGGCGTGTGTGTACTAATAAGACAGACGTGATTGTACTAATAAGACAGGCATGTGTGTACTAATAACACAGACTTTCTTCTTCTTCGATCCTTAACCACCGACCGTCAATGCAGTCAGTGGCCATCACGCCTAGTGGCGTCTTGTAGGGCAACAACAAATTGATTCCACTTTGCACGGTCGGTGGCCATCCTTCGTACAGTGCCACAACTCTGGTTCATTCTTTGCATCTCAGCCTCCACAGTCCTCCGCCAGGTTGTTTTTGGTCGGCCTCTCTTTCGCTTTCCTTCAGGGGTCCAAAGCATAGCTGTTCTTGTGATGGCATCGGGGTCTCTTCTGAGGATATGACCAACCCAGCTCCAGCGTCTGCCAGCTATGATGGTATGCATGTCCTCTTGCTTGCTACGAGTAAGCTGATATTGGTTGGTGATGGTATTCGGCCAAAAGATTCGGTGAATTTTTCTTAGGCATGTTGTGTGAAAAGAGGACAATTTTGACATTTCCTTCTCTGTGACTCTCCAGCATTCCGCACCATAGAGAAGCACAGAAAGCACGCAACTCTGGTATAATCTTAATTTTGTGCTTGTGCTGTATTGGGAGGACTTCCAGATGTTATTTAGGCTAAAGAAGGCTGTTCTTGCCTTATTCATTCTGATGTTGATGTCTTTGCCTGCCCCACCGTCTGGTGTTACTATGCTTCATAGGTATGTGAAGGTATCTGTCTGTACCAGTTGCTGATTCCTTACTGATATGGGCTCAGGGTTGCTCACATTGAGCGTCATGACCTCAGACTTCTTTAAATTGATGTTCAAGCCCACCTGCTGGCTAAATTTATTAAGTCTATTCGTTTTTTCCTGGATGTGTTGATGTGAATGTGCCAGCAGTGCAATGTCATCTGCATATTCCAGATCTTCCAATGTTGAAAATGTAGTCCATCTTATTCCTCTTGGACTGCCCTCTGTTGTCTGGCGCATCACCCAGTCTATGACTGTTAAAAATAGAGTGGTTGATAAGGGGCATTCCTGTCGTACTCCTGTCTTCACCTCGAAGGTTAGGTTGCTCTGCCCAACACTACACGTAAAGTTGGCATAGAGGCTTTTTATGATTGACACTATGCAGCTTGGAATTCCATAAGCCCTCAGTATTTTCCATAAACTGTCCCTATGTATGCTGTCAAAAGACTTTTCAAAATCAACAAAATTTATGTAAAGCTGTCTTTGCCATTCTGAGCACTGCTCTTCACTTTCTTTCCTTTCCTGACGAAGGCCTTGTGGCCGTAACGTAGACTATTTTCTTTGTCTTTTGTCCTCGTAAGACGAATCACCTTTTTTCAATTTTTTTTCAAACCCATCCATTGAGCACTGCTCTATAATGTTCCTGAGAGTGAATATATGGTCTACACATCTTCTGTTCTTTCTAAATCCTGCTTGTTCTTTCCTCAGTTTGTAGTCTACTGCCTTTGAAATTCTCTGTATAATTATCCTGCCTAGTATTTTGCTGGGAACTGAGAGAAGAGTGATTCCTCTCCAATTATTGCAGTCTGCAAGATCTCCCTTCTTGGGCAATTTGACAATTATTCCTTTGTTCCACTCTGATGGTGTTGTCCCCGTTTTCCACACTTGTGCAAATAGTGGTTCTAATAGTTCTGCTGCTAGCTCAGGGTCTGTCTTAAATAGCTCTGCATTTAAGTTATCGTGGCCTGGAGCTTTACCGTTCTTTAACCCTTTGATTGCTGTGATGATTTCTTCTTTTTTGTGGAATTTCTGTATTTACATCTAGATCGTTTTCAGCCTCAGGAACATTCAATTGTGTCTCTGGTATTTCCTTGTTCAGAGTTTCTCTGAAGTGCTCTGCCCATCTTGTTTCCTGTCCCTCTGCTGTCTTGATGAGATTTCCTTGCTTATCTCTTACTAATGTAATATTGTTTGCACCTTGTTTTCCGCTGATGAATTTAGTTATTTTGTATACTGTGCTTTGTTCATTTCTCAGTGCTGCCTCTTCTGCCTGTTTTGCAAGATCGTCTAGGAAATTCCTTTTGTTGGCTCGGGTTTGGCGTTTAACTTCCCTGTCCAGTTGACTGTACTGTTCGCTATATAGTTGCTTTAACCTGGGGGACTTCGCTTCTGTTTTCTTTCTTTTCATTTCCTTTCTCATCTTTATGGTGTTTAGTGTTTCTGGTGTTATCCAGTCTTGCTTCTTCCTTTCCTGGAATCCTAAGCATGATTTGCTACTTTCCTTATATATTGTTGAAATGGTGTTGAAATTCTGGTCTATATCATCAGTCAATGTCTTTTCCTGGCTTTTGGCAAATTGATATCGTTTCTTAATGTCGGCCGCAAAAGCTTTTCTGGTAAGGGGGTCCTTCAATTTGCTGATGTCAAACCTTTTCTGTGTAGTTACAGTTGGTCCGGCCCTTCTTAGTTTCACTTTCAGTTTTGCTAACACAGACTTTATTGTACTAATAAGACAGGCTTGATTGTACTAAAAAAAAAGACAGGCGTGATTGTACATAAGACAGACTTGACTGTACTAATAAGACAGGCTTGACTGTACTAATAATACAGGCTTGGTAATACTAATAAGAGGTTTGACTGTACTAATAAGAGGCTTGACTGTACTAATAAGAGGGTTGATTGTACTAATAGGAGGCTCGATTGTACAAATAAGGCTTGATTGTACTAATAAAAGAGACTTGATTGTACTAATACGATAGGCTTGATAGTACTAACAATAGGTTTGATTGTACTAATAAGACAAGCTTGATTGTATTAATAAGAGAGACTTCATGGTACTATTAAGGGGCTTGATTGTACTAATAAGGCATGCTGAATTAAACTAATAAGATGCTTGATTGTACTAATAAAGCAGGCTTGATTGTACTAATAAGATAGGTTTGATTGTACTAATAAGACATATTTGATTGCACTAATAAAACAGTTTTGGTTATACTAATAAGACAGGCTTGACTGTACTAATAAGACAGGCATGTGTGTACTAATAAGACAGGTTTAATTATATTAATAAGACAGGCTTGATTGTACAAATAAGACAGGCTTAGCTGTACTAATAAGACAGGCTTGATTACACTAATAAGACAGGTTTGGTTATACTCAAGACCGGTTTGATCGTACTAATAAGTGGATTGACTGTACTAATAAGACAGACATGTGTGTGCTAATAAGACAGGCTTAATTGTATTAATAAGACAGGCTTAATTGTACTAATAACACAGATTTGATTGTACTAAGAGGCTTCACTATAATAATAAGGGGTTTTATTGTACTAATAAGACAGGCTTAATTGTACTAACAAGACAGGCTTTATTGTACTAATAAAAGGCCTGAGTGTACTAATAAGATGCTTGATTGTATTGATAAGATGAGCTTGATTGTATTGATAAGACAGGCTTGATTGTATTGATAAGATAGGCTTGATTGTACTAATAAGACAGACTTGATTGTACTAATAAGACAGGCTTGATTGTACTAATAATACAGGCTTGATTGTACTAATAAGACAGGCTTGATTGTTCTAATAAGACAAGCATGTGTGTACTAAAGAGACGTGTTTGATTGTACTAAAAGACAGGCTTGATTGTACTAAAAGACAGGTTTGTATGTACTAATAGATAGGATTGTGTGTACTAATAAGACATGATTGTATGTAATAATAAGACAGGATTTATGTACTAAAAATACAGGATTGTATGTACTAATAGATAGGATTGTGTGTACTAATAAGACATGATTGTATGTAATAATAAGACAGGATTTATGTACTAAAATTACAGGATTTTATGTACTAATAAGACATTTGTTGTGTACATCAGGCAAGATAGGTGGGCATATAGACTGATGATGACCGCGGGAGTGGGTGGGGTTAGACAGTGCGTAGCCTAGGTCAGCAATTGAATAATGAGAGAAGATATAATGGATCGATGTTTACACAATCTCTGAGACGGTATTCACACAAGGGATTTGCAATCACACATGAATTGTTGGGTAAATAAATGACGTAATGTCTGGCCGATTAAATGGTCCGCATTCTAAATCATGTAGCCATCCGTTATTGAAAAAAGTTTCCACTCTTTCTTCCATATTTTATAATGGGCTTCCATCGCATTACTGACACATGCCACTTTCCACTCTTAGTTACGTATTCCACATCGTGCTTATATCTAACTACCGACAAATGTCACTATCCACTTTTTTTCTTCCGCATTCTATCTCGTTCAGCCATCCGATTACTGACTAAAGTTATGTTTCACTCGTTTTTCCGCATTCTACCTTTTTATCCCGTCTTCTCTCATGTATCCTCTCACACGTCTTGATACAAAAGTGTATGTGTGTGAGGGCGTAGTACGCGCTTGCAGGGCCGGATTTAGACATGGTGAGGCCCTATGCTATAGGAAGCTGTTTATGCCCTATATGACAAACTGGTAACAGAGAATAAGGCCGTGCAACAGCTGACTTGGCAAGAATGCCGTCACGATACATAACAAATCTATTTAGGCATATCATGTATGATGTACGGCGGTACTGTCATAATGATAAGTGGAAATTAACATTATAGATTACTGCTTCTAGGCCTATTTCTACACTTTTTTGTGCCGCTAAGCTCCCCACCCCCACCTCGCTACACTACTGTTAAGGAGGCCCCTTCAGACTGTGAGGCCCTTTCCTGTACCTTGTGCCTAAATCCGGCCCTGCGCGCATGCGTGATAATAGTAAATATTTCTTTTTTTTCCTAGTAACACTACAGGCGTGCGTGTGTGCGTGGGGTGTGTGTGTCTGTGTGACTCATGACCGCCCGTGTTTTACCGTAGCCCGAAAGGGGAGAAAAGAATAGTAATGTACCTTACCACGCACGTCGTAGAAGGCTACAAAAGAGGGGTGGACATACGGCCGGCTAGATCATCCTGCAAAAACTTTAAGCGCAAGATAAACTAATATAATTATGTTGACAACCTATGCCCTTGAGGGAGCTGGGTTTATTTTTTAATGAATGAATAATTTACAAGAGTTGGTCGTGTGTAGTCTGACAATCGTAATGATAAGCTCCTGATTTAATAGGTAATCTTTACATTTAGCGTAGTAAATTATGGAGTGACCTCCCCTTGAAATGTTTGTCTTGTTTTTAAAATGCTACGGTCCATCACTTCAAGAGGAGTGATAATAATTTACTCGTCCCAATAATTTACTAGTCTAAAGGTAAAGATTATCATGAAATAATATCTTCGACAATGGAAGCGTAATATCGGAATGAACGTCGCTGAATTTTCCGCACAGAATATAAAGGGAAATAACACAATATCTGCAAGTGAATATTCTGTGCGGAACGATCAGCGACGTTCATTCCGATATTACCATGGAAGCTGATTAGATCATTCTTACCTTGACATTCCTCAGAAGGTTGGCTTCTGGAACAAGAATATCAATAAGTTCACACAGGACCTTCCCATCCTGCATCGCTTCCACGCCATTCACCTGACCTCCGACCTCTGCTAACACAGAGTTCACCCAGTCAATGTAGATCTGAAACAAGGAATTGTATGGTTAACAATATGCTTAAGCTACGTTGTACTTAAGACGGTTGTGGTAAGAGAAAGAGAGAACAGGTAGAAACACGTCTTAGACACAATTGTGACATTAAGAATTTGTTAGATAGGTATGACATGTCTGTGTCTGTTATGTCATTGCGTCTGTAATTTCATAAATATTCCCACCAGCGTTTCATGAAAATACAGAAACTGTGCGCATTGCACTGTGCTTAGTGTGAAAGTTATCTTGAACGTCCATTAGAATCATCACACGTAGAAGTCAGCTATGTATTGTTTGGGATTTCACAGATCACTTTGCGAGTTACCTGTCAGGAAATAACGGAGACGTTAAATAATTTAATGTCATAATAAAAGAGTCACTCCGTGTTTTGTTTCATTTTAACATTTTGTTAAATCTAGAGACTTTTTTTTAAAAATAAATCAATGCAGGCAGCAATTAAAGCAGACGAATTCCACGCGTCAATTTAGAACCAAGCAATACAAGCCTTCACCCGTGTGTTACCGGGGCCCGAAAGGTGAGCAAAGAATAGTAATACTGTACCCTACCATGCATGTCGTAAAAAGCTACTAAGGAGGGCTGGGCATGGGGTTGGTTACCCCATCCCGTAAAATACATGATTGACCCATCACCTACAGCATGTCTAATTGGCCAACAACAAATGAAGTGGCTATGGCCGAATCTATCAGCCCCAAAGTCTTTAGTTATCATACTTGACAGTCTAGCACATAAATCTTGTTAGCTGATACGACGGATTACGTGCCCTTGGCCAGCAAAATTAACTTTGGTACAGTACTACAATAGGTTAGAACGTAATATGTGGGTCTGTGTACTATTACCTGCAAGTCTAAGACAGGTATTGACCAAAATGGTAGACCAAGAAAGGTATTGACCAAAATGGTAGACCAAGAAAGTTATAGACCAAAATGGTAGACCAAGAAAGGTATAGACCAAAATGGTAGACCAGTAAAGGTATTGTCCAAAATGGTAGACCAAGAAAAGTATAGACCAAAATGGTACTCCAAGAAAGGGAGTGACAAAAAAGGTAGTCCAAGAAAGGTGTAGACCAAAATGGTAGCCCAAGAAAGGTATTGATAAAAATGGTAGTCCAAGAAAGGTATTGATAAAAATGGTAGTCCAAGAAAGGGAGTAACCACAATGGTAGTCCAAGAAAGTTATTGACCAAAATGGTAGTCCAAGAAAGTTATTGACAAAATGGTAGTCCAAGAAAGTTATTGACCAAAATGGTAGTCCAAGAAAGTTATTGACCAAAATGGTAGCCCAAGAAAGGTATTGACCACAATTGTAGTCCAAGAAAGGGAGTGACCAAAATAACAGTCCAAGAAAGGTATTGACCAAAATGGTAGTCCAAGAAAGGTATTGACCAAAATGTTAGTCCAAGAAAGGTATTGACCAAAATAGTAGTCCAAGAAAGGTATTGACCAAAATGGTACTCCAAGAAAGGTATTGACCAAAATGGTAGTCCAAGAAAGGTATTGACCAAAATGGTAATCCAAGAAAGGGAGTGACCAAAATGGTAGTCCAAGCAAGGTATTGATAAAAATGGTAGTCCAAGAAAGGTATTGACAAAAATGGTAGTCTAAGAAAGGGAGTGACCAAAATGGTAGTCCAAGAAAGGAATAGACCAAAATGAAAGTCCAAGAAAGGTATTGATAAAAATTGAAGTCCAAGAAAGGGAGTGACCAAAATGGAAGTCTAAGAACGGTATTGTCAAAGACGGTAAAATCCATGTTTGTTTGGGTAAGTAGGATCCGCTTGTTACAACCAAATTACGTAATTAATAGCAGCACAAACAGCAACTCAATAAAAAATAACCAGCAACATTTCCATTAAATGACATAAATGAACTATGAAATTTCAGGCTCTGAATTAACGATAAACAGAAAACAACAACATTTACAGTGGTGTCTCCACTGGTAAGTTATCGACAATCAGAAGACATTTAAATTTACGTTATGAATGACGGCGAAAGACATAAAATAACAGAAGCGATCCCACAATTCAACTTGAGCAGTCACTAATAGAAAACGCTTGAGCAGTGTACGTTAATTTGTGTGATAACACATCTTCTTTTTTGATGAGTAGACAGTATTGGGAGTTTCTCAAACATTCTTACAGTTTTTTTCTATTCTTCTATTGTCATATAATCCGTTTGATAATCATCTTAATCTGTCTACAGAATCATTCTTCATTATTATCTTCTAAAGAATCATTCTTCATTATTATCTTCTAAAGCAGCGGTTCCCAACCTTTTTTTACTTGCGTACCCCTTGGCAGCCCATGTCTATAAATTGTACCCCTAATATTAGCAAAGTATTTGAAATTAATATAGTTGCTGTTATTCAAAATTTATAGATTATAACCAGAAATAAAGGGGCCAACCACGGGATTAAAAAACAATGTAATAAAAAGGTGAACAAACAGTGCATATATTTTTACATTTAAAAAATCAGAAGTTACAATAAAAATTAACACATTTAATTTATTAATAATAATAATAAAAACGTTGTTATTGTTAAAAGTTGAAATCACTTTTTATAACACACATGTCATGTGACCATGACAAATGTTCAAAGCGATCCTTGAGCTTGTTTTGAGGCACATAGTTTTTTTGAAATCAGGTTCAAGTGATGTAAGATACAGTCTCAATTCTACCACAATAACTACCAGCAAGCTAAGGCCAAATTTCAAAGGGCCAAGTTGCAGGCCAGGCGAAGAAGCTGGAAGGAGAAAACAGAGTCCTTGAACTTCGAAAGAGATACAAGGAAACTGTGGAAGCTGGTAAAACAACTTAACGATGAAGGTACAGGGAGAAACTCAAGGATTGCTCTGTACAAAGATGGAAACATCCTCATGGGAAAACAGGCAGCTGATTACTTTGCAGACTCCTTTGCTAAAGACAACAACATCGAAGTTAGCCCAGAGAAGCAACAGGAGACTCGTAAGAAACAACAATATGCAGGACGAGATGGAACCATACCTGAAGTTATGGAGCCACCAATCACATTCAGAGAACTGGAGCTTGCAATATCCAAATTGAAAATGAGAAAGTCGCCAGGAGTTGATGGAGTGTCCAATGAAATGATTAAGAACTTGGGAACCGCAGCAAAAACAAAGCTGCTGCAGATCTTCAATATCTTTTGGAACTCAGGCAGAGTTCCACAGACCTGGAGGGAAGCAATCATGATACCACTCCTAAAACCAGGAAAAGACAGTTCCACTGCCTCCAACTACAGACCAATCAGCCTTACAAGCTGCCTCTGCAAAACAATGGAACGTATCATCAACCTCAGGCTGCAGTGGTACCTTGAAAGTGAAAACCTTCTTGTGTCACAGCAGGTGGGCTTTAATAAATAATAATAATAAATTCTTTAAGCACCAAACACGGCGCATAAGGCAGAAACCAGTGCTCTCCAGGTTGTTCGTTGTGACGCCACTCCTCTTAGCTCTTGCACATTATTTAGGCCCAACGTTCTTCCTTCTCTTATTATTGTTCTTCTGAGTGTTTCTTTTGGTCTTCCTTTTTTCCTCTTACCCTCAGGAACCCAAGTGAGCGCCTGTAGTGGTATTCTGTTGTTTTGCATTCGTAGGACATGACCGATATATGACCATCGTCTTTTCCTTATATAGTCGGAGACATATTTCTGCCTAGAGTCTTCTCTTATTTGTCGATTAGTCTTGAATTCTTTCCAACTGATGTTCATGGGTTTTCTAAGACATTTGTTCTCGAATGTATTCAGCTTGTTCTCCAATGATTTTGTTATTTTCCAACTCTCACAGCCGTATGTTAACACTGAGATAACATTTGAATTAAACAGACGAAGCTTGGTATATATATATTTAATGATCGTAATTTCCAAATGTTAGATAATCTATTGAAGGCGCTAGCTGCCAAAGCAATTCTAGTATGGATTTCTCTTGTTGTGTCACCATCCTGAGTCATTTTACTGCCTAAATAATTGAAACTTTCAACTTTCTGTAGTTTTTTTCCCCGTTCAAGATGATATCAAAGGTCTCGTTAGAAAAGTTCATAGCTTTAGTTTTAGAGGCATTTATTTGGAGACCTATTTTAACCGAGAGATGACACAAATTATTTATTGCTTCTTGGGATTGTCTTGGTGTTGAACTTAAGAATGCTACATCATCTGCGAAATCCAGGTCCCCCAGGAATTTTCCATTTGTCCATTTTATACCCAATTGTTCATTGTGGGTATAGTTTCTCATAACCCAATCAATAGCTATTCCAAAAAGTAGTGGTGACATAATACAGCCTTGTTTAACCCCTGTTTCTACTGTAAACCATTCTGTATTCCCTTTATTTGTTCTAACACAACATCTTGCATTGTCATATAGCGCTTTGATTATATTCACATATTTTGTTGGAAAACCATAGATTGTAAGTATCTTCCACAATGATGGGCGGTGTAGACTATCAAAGGCTTTTTGAAAATCGACGAAGGTGATAATAAGTGGCGATTGCCTTTCCACTGATTCTTCTATAATTGTTCTTAGTGTGAATATTTGATCAATACATGATCGTTTCGGCCTGAAACCCGCTTGTTCTTCTCTGATCTTTTCGTCAGCATGCAATTTAAGTCTTTCTAACATCATGCAACATAATAATTTTCCAGGTACTGATAATAGAGATATACCACGCCAGTTATTACAGTCTGATAGATCACCTTTCTTCGGTAACTTTACAATAATACTGTCTTTCCATTGTGGGCTTTAGGCAGTGTTATTCTACCGAAGATCAGGCAACTTACCTTTCCCAAGAGATTGAGGATGCGTTCCAAGATAAGAAACTGGTACTAGCAGCATGGATAGATCTAAGGAAAGCATTTGACAAGGTTTGGAAAGAAGGGCTTCTGAAGAAACTGAGAAATTGTAGAGTGAATGGTAAGATGTACAAATGGGTGAAAGCATACTTGCATAACAGAAGAGCCCGAGTACAACTAGATGGCCTCAAAAGTAAGAAAATTCTACTGCGTTATGGCGTCCCTCAGGGAGGGGTTCTGTCCCCCACACTTTTCCTAGTCTACATCAACGACCTGGTTGCTGAACTACCACATGGAATGAAAGTGGCAATGTACGCAGATGACCTGGTAATATGGTGCACAGATGAGCATGCAACAGTGGCCACCAAACTGCTACAAAGAGCTATAGATGCCTTAACCTCATGGGCAAATAGATGGTGTGTCAGCATCAACACAGACAAGTGCAGCACTACGCTCTTCACCCTCTCTCCAAAACAAAAAGCTGGTGTCATCAAGATAAATGAAGAACTCCTGAGAGAAGATAAACAACCCACCTATCTCGGAGTTACATTCGATGATAGGCTGACATGGAAGCAGCACATCAACAAGGCAGCAACAAAGGCCAGGAGGAAGTTAGCCATCCTGAGAAAACTAAGTGGAACCACATGGGGAGCCAGCGGGAAAATACTTAGTAAAGTTTACCAGCAGGGCATACGACCACACCTGGAATATGGGTCAGCTGCGTGGTGTCCAGCATCAAACACCACATTACAAGAGCTAGATAATGTGCAAAACCAGGCACTTAGGGTCATCACGGGGGCAATGAAATCAACGCCTATAGTGGAGATGGAGAAAATGGGGAGGATACAAGCACTGAGAGAACGCAGAGACACGAAAGTACTAACACAGGCAGAAAAGTTCCTCTGTATGCCGAGCCATCCAATGAAGGACAGATTCCAAAACCTAGCAATGGGGCGACTGAAAAGAAGCAGCTTTATCCACCAGGCCAAGCGATTTCGTAGACAAACCTCAGACCTGCCTGAAGTTAACAGCCCCCTTAAGTCTGTGCCAGAACAAACCCCTTGGAGAGAGGAGTAAGGACTACCAGTACACATCCAGACAAAAGTGAAAGGAATATTCGACAGGGATGAACAGAACAGCGTGCAACGTAGGACAGTCACTCTCAGTTCCCTGGATGATGAATACCCACAGGACCTCTGGGTCCGAGTATACACGGATGGGTCAGCACAGAATGCAATAAAGAATGGAGGAGCAGGAGTGTACATAGAATACCCAAACCACACTAGGGATACGGTTAGAGTACCAACGGGGAAATTCTGTAACAACTATGATGCAGAAGTCCAGGCAATCAAGGTGGCAACTGAGAAACTATTGAACACCAATCTCGGTCCACAGCCTGTAGTATTCCTGACAGATGCAAGATCAGCACTCCAAGCACTTCAGTCCAGAAAACTGCCAGGTATACAAGTCCTACTTTCTGAACTGTGCAACCAGACTGCGGAGCACGTACTTCAAGATTGCCCCGAATATGATATATTGAGGCAAACCCACTGGCCCAGAGAAACAACACTGGAAGCAAAACTATACGGACCTCTGTATGAACTACAAAAGACAGTGAAGTTTATACAAGAAACAACATTGCAGATATAGACAATATATTTCAAGCGAACGAAAGAAGAAGAAGAAGAAGTCTCAATTCTGGACCTGCATTCAATTTACTACGGTATTTATTTTTTTATAGAGGTAAAAGAAGAGAAAGCCCTCTCCACCAGCTCAGTATTTGTAAATGGCAACAGAAACTTAAGCGCCTTGTCGGTCAGCTGTTCATATTCTCTGCTGATGTCTCCCCAAAAGTTAATAAGGAATTTTCATTTGAATTCAGCTATTAAAGTAGTATCAGTCGAAAGTTCAATCAACTTCTCTTTTTCATTGATTGATAATGTGGCTGCTTGGAAATATTCTTCTTCAAAGGGATTTACAATCCAGTAGTTCTCTTTTCCAGGTTTCGGAAAGTACTTCTCCAAAGATGATTTTAGCCCTTTCAAGTGTTCAATTATTTTCTCGCTCATTTCCTGGGAGAGGTGCAGCTCGTTCTCAGATAGGAAATTGTGCAGTTTCAAATACCTCAGGCTGGCCTTTTTCAATACACGACCTCCAAAAATCTAATTTTTTAATCATAGATTCAATTTTGTCTGAAACATTGAAGATCGTTACCGTTACTTGATGAGAAAGACATATCAAACAGATGGGCAGAATACGTAAAAGAATTATTCGAGGACAACAGAGGTAAAAAACCATCACCAGATTCTAATGAAGGCCCAAACATTCTCAGATCAGAAGTAGAGAATGCCATTCATATGATACAAAAAGGAAAATCAGCAGGCATGGATAACATAAAAATTGAAATGATAGAAGCTCTGGAGAACTTTGGTATAGATACAATCACAGAAATATGCAACGATGTATACAATACAGGATATATACCACACGACATGAAGACATCAGTTTTTATAACATTGCCCAAAAAACCAAATGCAACAGAATGTTCAGACTTCAGAACAATCAGTCTGATGAGTCATGCAATTAAGATACTGCTCAAAATCATACAGGAAAGAATAAAAAGTAAAGTAGACAGCGAAATCCAGGAAGAACAGTTTGGTTTTAGACGGAACAGTGGAACAAGAGAGGCAATATTTTGCCTAAGAATATTAGCAGAAAAATATACAGAGGTCCAAAAAAGTATGTATATGTGCTTCATTGACTATAAGAAGGCTTTTGATAGAGTCCATCATGAGAAAATAATTGAATGCCTCGAAGACATAGGTATTGATGGAAAAGATATAAGAATACTCAGTAACCTTTATTGGGAGCAAACTGCCACAGTAAGAACTGGAAGGAATTATTCACCATACATAGACATAAAAAGAGGTGTCAGACAAGGTTGTGTGCTGTCCCCCTGCCTATTTAATTTATACACCGAAAAAATTTTTAAACAGATACAGGAAATACCAGGACTGAACATCAGTGGAAGGTCAATAAACAACCTTAGATATGCAGATGATACCGTGTTGTTAGCTGAAAGCGAACAGGAGTTACAAGAACTAGTGAAGCAAGTGAACAGTATAAGTCATGAATATGGACTCGACATTAATATTGAGAAAACAAAAACTATGATAATTAGCAAAACAGACGATAAACCCACATTAAAGATAAGCGTAAATGGGGAAATCCTGGAACAAGTCAAGAGCTACGTATATCTCGGTCATATAATAACAGAGTGCACCTGACAGAAGACGTTGGAGATCCATTACAGCCAATCACAGTCGTATAACTTTGAAGTAAGTTGGAAAGGATGGTCTTCCAAAAAAAGTTGGACATATGTATCTTTTTTCCGCCATTACTCAATTTTTTTCGCGTACCCCTGAACGTCCTGTCGCGTACCCCAGGGGTACGCGTACCACAGGTTGGGAACCGCTGTTCTAAAGAATCATTCTTCATTATTGTTGTCACAGAGAGTTTTATGATCAATAAATTTTCTATATACTCTTCTTTTTCTACCCGTGTCCTCTATTTTATTATCACTCTTTACCTTTTCCCTGTATTTTTCGCATTCGTTCGTTTGCGAAAAATATTTTCTTTCCCATTCTCACTTTTCCGCTTTCTTTCTCATACTGGGATACGCATTTCTATTATGTAAGACGTCAGCCACTTAGGTAGACGAGAAATTGTGAATATGCATCTATCTCAGACATACGAGCAGACTTTTGTCTGCACATTCAGCTGACACGCGCGTTTTCTTCGGCTGAGCGCTCAGGTGAGGCGCGATAACCGACATCTCCACGGCGCAGTATGAGACATTTGTCTGGCAATTCCATCTGACACGGCACTCACTGTTGGCCCTGGTCAGCGTGAGGTGTGAAGACGAGAAGTGTCAGTTATGGCATGCGTCAAGTTAATGGGAGGTGTTAGAGAGAGAGAAGGGGTGAGGCCTGCGCTATTGCGTGGTTTTGGAAACTGTGGGATCTTTTGTTTGTTTCATAGATATTAATCAGAGTTTTAAACTTGATTTCATTCATTCTCCTAAATTCGCAGTAGACAGGTTGTTCGTGAATAGAATAAGCTGTATAGCGAAGCTCTTAGTTCGCTCGGAAAGTTGCCGAGTTTCTAGACTTCAAATAAATATATCAGCGTATAATTCTAAAGTGTGCGATTACCTGTAGTTCTGTGTTGAGGTAAATATTAAGTATCTAATATTTTGTGAGTGATTAAGTGTTTAATCGCCTATTTTTCACTAGTTTCTTTTGTGCAGAGTGATTAATTTATAAGTCTGTTATATTCTCTTGTCGACGAGTTACAGTGGTAAAACAGAATAAATTATAATTTCTAGCTTAAAATCATGTAGCTATAATGAATTTAATTTAACTGCTAAATAATCAGACGAGAATAATTTGTCTAAACTAACTTATAAATGCTAGATGCCTCATGAGTGTTGACGGAATACGTATGTATTCCTAATTCATGATGATTGATTTTTATATATAACTTATTTCACGGGAAAGTTTAAAACGTCAAGTCAAGCTCTACGCTTGCAGTTCAAAACGTAAGTTATATTCAGTACATAATATGTAAAAATATTTCATATGTGTTTTTTCTTTATTCAGTGAATACTGGGGTAACCCATCTTTGCCGGCGTTTAGTACAGAGACCTACCTGTGAGAAACATAAACATTTTATATCTTTAACCACGTGGGTTTTTAAGTAACACCTGTCTGACAGGGCGTGTGCCTTCAAGAGATAGACAGAATACCAAATCCCACTAATGGTTTTTTTTTAAAGAATAAATGTTTATACTGGGCCTTTGAGCCAGATCATATTTCTTCACAAACTCTAATGTACATGCTGCCTTGTGGCGAGAAATAATTACAGAAAAAAATTAACTTTTCCGACATTATTTGACCAAGTGTATGGCGAACCAAGATTATCTGTTGAGAGAAGTTGTCCACCGGTCATCTTCCTAATTAAGGGAAACCTCGTGTTCTGACACTGTGTGCCCGCTGAAACCCTAACTGTTACCTCGTGCATAAGTGACATAAACTTAAATCTGTAAAGAAAGAACGATCGCCTGAAGTGGACGCTCCCTGGACACGGTGAATGAAACCAATATCTGCAGAGCTGGGTATCCACTTCATCCACAGATAGACAGATTAAACGAAGTGTACACTAAGGCTTGCGCCAGACGGTGAACCACAGCACGATTGTAGGTAAGGCTGTGTGAGTCAGGGCCCTGATGAAAGAACCGAGTGAAAGAAGACTGAAGGATGTTCTTCGTTTGATTCACTCATTTTGTAACTTTCCTTATGCAAGATTTGTTGCTAAACTATATTTTTCCTTAGAATAGATACTGCTATCAAAGTCAGTTCATACCTTCAAAAAGGGGAAAATATTAGACCCAAATCATATGTATCTGTGACTCTTTGGGCTATCATCGTTCTCCTATCGGGACTGTGGGCTAAACATCGAGGGAAGATCATAACTGTGGGTCTTTCATTTCTTGTAGCAATTTCTTGATTTTTATGACTATTTGTATATGCTTTGATGTAATTTTATGTGTTGTGATGGAATTTTTCTGATAATTAAAAATTCCCTTGAACTTAATCAGTGTGTCGGGTCAGCTCGTTCTAGAATATCTATATAATCATCTGTTATAGTTTTCCCACGTCTGCACGTCTAACTGTCGTCTTGTATGTGCGTGCACGTGAGTGGATAGAATATATATGTAATATATATATATATATATATATATATATATATATATATATATATATATATATATATATATATATATATGTGTGTTTAGACTGTCTGACTCCTCTAAATCTGTCGTAGAAGATAGGTGAAAGAAAGAAGATTTCTCGGTTTCAGAGGCAGCCTCTATCACAGTCTACCATCTCACTCGTGGAAATCTATTGCTATTACTATCTCTCAATGTGACTATCACTTATTCAAATCTATTCAGAAGGGACCAACCCAAGTCTTGTCTTAATTCCCCTATCAAAAATCTACGACAATTATCTTCTAAAGAATCATTCTTCATTATTATCTTCTGCTCCGTAAGGAGCATAGCTATTCAACAAATGCATGTCAAGACTTAAACCTTTGCCATCTGTTCACGGTCTTTCCGTGTCTTCTCTATTCTATCCATTTCCTAGCTGTCTCCGGCTCCCTTCTCCGTGTATTTTTCGATCTCCCTCTCCCCCTGTTACCCTTAGGATTTCAGAACAAGAACTGCCATGTATCGCTATCTATAAATTTTCTCAAATGTGTGTCCTTTCCAAAACCTGCGTCTTTTTCACATATCATTGTACACTGGCACCTGTCTGGTTTTTATGATCAGTTCCATATTGGTGATCGTTTCACACCATTTTAATCCTTCTATTCTACACAAGTACCTATGTCTGAAAGTCTGCAACTTCTTGGGTGTCGTTCTTGTGTTCTCCATGTTTCACAGCCAGATTAATACTACCTTCACATTTGAGTTGAAGACTACCTACATCAGGGTTTCTTTACCTTTTTTGTGTTATGGACCTCTTTGATTGTCCAGTAATGGCCATGGATCCTTTGATTGTCCGATAAAATCTATGGATCTCTTTGATTGTCCAGTACGGGCCATGGATCTTTTGATTCTCCTATAAAAGCTATGGACCTATTTGATTGTCCGATGAAGTCTGTAGACCCTTTGATTGTCCGATAAAAGCTATGGACCCTTTTGATTGTCCGATGAAGTCTGTGGACCCCTTTGATTGTCTTATAAAGGCTATTGACCCCTTTGATTGTCTGATGAAGTCTATAGACCCCTTTGATTATCCAAAATAGGCTATGTACCTCTTTGATTGTCCGATAAAGGCTATGGACCTCTTTGATTGTAAAAAAAAAAAGCTATGGACCCCTTTGATTGTCCGAAAAAGGCTATGGTCCTCTTTGATTGTCTGATGTAGGCTATGGACCCTGTTAAGGATAAAAGTAATATGTTACAATATGTTGCTAAACACAGGCATATATCCATTGATTTGAGGAGATATAGCTGTCTGTAGTAAAATCAGTTTTTGTGTATGATTTTTCACTTATATTGAACGCCGCATAACTTGCTACGTCACCGGTCACCAATGACGTAATATATCGCACGCTTTTGCATTCTAACGGTCAGCCGTCTTGGCCTTTCGTATTTTTCAGTCGTCCGGAGTAGACGTACTTTTTTCAAGCTCCCTAAGATTGTGGAGACTTATATTCTGATGTTCAATGACATTGTTATTTCGGAGGCCGCCACTTACTTAATATTATGCAGAATGGTACATTAACTTACCCGGAAGTTATTAACATATCCAGGGAGTATTTTTTCGAATAATGCATCTAAGATTTTGTCATGAATATTTCTGCCGCATTGCTTGGGTCTTCGTGGTCTACACGAACCTCTAGACACAACGGCCATAATTAAGGAGAAGAGAGGATTATATTATATTTCATTGCCACTTATTATAAACCACAAGTTAAGAAACCCTTGTGTAAAGAATCCCTGTTTGCTAATAAATTTCCACAAAATGGCCTTGACTTTATAAAAAGTAATATAGCTTTTCTACTATTCCTACTGCCTATCTAACTACCTCTGCTGACAGAATAAGACGCATGCCTCACAGGGTCGGATTTAGATATGGTGAGGCCCTTAGCTATAGAAATCTGTGGAGGTCCAATGTGGCAATTGGTAATGAAGAATAAGGTAGTGAAACAACTGAACTTGGCAAAAATTCTACTAAGATCCATAACAAATCCATACCAGGTGGGCGGAATGGTTGCTCCATTTGAGCTTTAAAAATATGCCTTTAATTTTTCGGTTACAAGACATTTATTATAGCTAAAAATACTTCAACTATGTTCCGAGAGAGTCAAGTGACTGAATGTATTTAATTTCTAGGAGTAAAATACTCTAGTAAATTTTTAATTGCAAATTACACTTATGTTTAAAAATTCGTTTAGGCAAATCATGAACGATGTACGGTGGTACGGTCATTATAAGTGGAAATTAACATTATAGACTTACTCCTGCTATAACTATTTCTATAACTTTTTGTGCCGCTAAGCCTCCCACCTCGCTACACCACTGTTTGAGAGGTTTTTTTAGAATGTGATGCCCTAAGATGTAGCTTGTTTAGCTTATGCCTAAATCCAGTCCTGGTGCCGCAAAAACGCACAAAAACACCTCATACCCGTCTGTTTTAGTAATTATTACCACTGTCGGACTTACCACCGTTATTAAACCACACTGAACAAATATTTTAAATCTTAAAAACAAATCAAGTAGATTCTTGACACGCGCATTCACGTTTATGAACCACTTGTTTAATCATAAAGTTCAGCTGACGTCAGCGCATAAAAACAGCAGTTAAAACGACCTACGTGAAGCAAAAAGTATTCCCAGTGACAGTTTAAGGTCTGAATACCCAACAAAAGACATTAGTGGAACAAATGATGTAATATGTTTGTGTAAGTGGAATCTGACCCTTGTGGTTTAAGGTGGTCTGTAATAAAATAACGGAAGAATATGCTCACAGCTCCCACCAAGCATGTCGTAATAGATAACTGATGTGAGGTTGTACATGGAGCTGGCAATCCAATATGTAAATCAAACTGCTACAAAAACGGTCACTGCAAGTTAAGAACAGACAGACCTAAAGAACTGCTTAATATCATCATCATCATCATCATCATCATAATCATCATCATCATAATCATCATCATCACCCTTCAGCTTCCCTAGGAGAATAGGCCTTCAATAAACGTATGCCTAGACCTCCTGTCCCGTGCCATCAGCTCAACTTCTTTCAATATATTCTTCATCCCCTTTATGTATATCTTCAGTTCTCTTCTCTACAAGTTCCTTTTACCCTGAACAAAGACTGCCTGGAAATTATATCAACAGGTTTCCTCAGTGTGTGTCCTATCCATCTCCAGCATCTTCTTCTCATCTCTTGTTCCAGTGGCACTTCTCTGGTTCTCGTCATCAGTTCCACATTAGTGATCTTGTCTGGCTCTTGTCATTAGTTCCACATTGGTGATCTTGTCTGGTTCTTGTCATCAGTTCCACATTGGTGATCTTGTCTGGTTCTTGTCATTAGTTCCACATTGGTGATCTTGTCTGGCTCTTGTCATCAGTTCCACTTTAGTGATCTTGTCTGGCTCTTGTCATTAGTTCCACATTGGTGATCTTGTCTGGCTCTTGTCATCAGTTCCACATTAGTGATCTTGTCTGGTTCTTGTCATCAGTTCCACATTGGTGATCTTGTCTGGTTCTTGTCATCAGTTCCACATTAGTGATCTTGTCTGGCTCTTGTCATCAGTTCCACATTGGTGATCTTGTCTGGCTCTTGTCATCAGTTCCACATTGGTGATCTTGTCTGGTTCTTGTCATCAGTTCCACATTGGTGATCTTGTCTGGCTCTTGTCATTAGCTCCACATTGGTGATCTTGTCTGGTTCTTGTCATCAGTTCCACATTAGTGATCTTGTCTGGCTCATGTCATTAGTTCCACATAGGTGATCTTGTCTAGTTCTTGTCATCAGTTCCACATTGGTGATCTTGTCTGGCTCTTGTCATTAGTTCCACATTGGTGATCTTGTCTGGTTCTTGTCATCAGTTTCTTATTAGTGATCTTGTCTGGTTCTTGTCATTAGTTCCACATTGGTGATCTTGTCTGGTTCTTGTCATGAGTTCCACATTAGTGATCTTGTCTGGCTCTTGTCATTAGTTCCACATTGGTGATCTTGTCTGGTTCTTGTCATCAGTTCCTTATTAGTGATCTTGTCTGGTTCTTGTCATCAGTTCCACATTAGTGATCTTGTCTGGTTCTTGTCATCAGTTCCACATTACTGATCTTGTCTGGCTCTTGTCATTTGTTCCACATTGGTGATCTTGTCTGGACTATTCCAATCCTTCTACTGCATAATACAGTCAACCAGTATTTAACAAGAACAACAAATTAATATAGAGTAATTGGCGGGGACAGAGCAGGGATTGTGAAGGTCTAGTGGTTTTCTTATAAAAAATGTTACTTATTACAAATGACTGTCAGTTAAATATCAAAACTTAACACCTTAGGCTTTTACACCCCTCTCTCTTTCTTTTTGTTTGTTTTTTGTTTTTTTGGGGCGGGGGGGGGGGGGTTAATATATAGTATTTACAGCCTCGGTAGTGCAGTGGTTAGCGCATTCGCTTCCTAGCTCAGTGGTCCATGGTTCGATCCCCAGCTGAGGTGTGATTTTTTAGACCACAAACGGCTCCGGGGTCGACCCAGCCTCATGAATTGGGTACCAGAGCAACTCTGGGAAGGTTAAGGCGGCTAGCGTGATGCTGACTACATCACCCCCTAGTGTGCCGCTACTTTGAATTTAGATGTGTATACGGTTACTGGTGTTACAGATTCATATGAGGCTGGCAACCTCAACACGTGAAAAGGATACCTTCATGAATCACCACAGCAAGCGCTGGTGATTGCTTCCTGCGGGTTCTCTCAGAGACCCAAAATCAGAAGTAACCCCAGACTCCGAAAGGAGTAGGGAGTGAGTGCTGATTACATCAACACACGTATATTTGTTTATTATCATTTTTTGAGTGAATGTAAACTTTATATGTTGCTTCAGGCACAAACCACTTACGACTGTCCAGTCACAAACTTTTCATTATATTAACTGAAATAATGGTGATTTTTCAACATATCCCCCGAGTTAGATAATATACGCTCATGGAGAGTAAATATCTGAGAAAAAAAGGAATCGATTGGCGGACAATGGGGAAGGCGCCTGATTCACATCAGCAGAACAAATATTTTGCAGCGGAATTTGTTCTTTCTATTCCCAATAAAGTTTGTGGTACCAGTAAGAGGCGACCCGACTATTTGCTGTACGACCCGGAGGGACCATTTGCTGAACTACGAGTTTGTGGTTCGAGTTTGTGATCGACCATTGAAGATTATTGCCTCGACCAGCAGTTACTTTCCGACTGATCGGAAAACGTACTCTCACCACAGAGACGAATCTTCAGAGAAGCAGATTCGACACATCAGCATTGTGGCAAGTTCAATTTGTACTAGGCGAAAACCAAAACGAACGTTTATTTGCCAAGCCTAAAAGTTTTATTTCTGTGAAGAAACTAATTTTTTTTTTAAGGAATCACCGACGTACATATATTTACAATTGTTACTGTAATTGAACGGGCACAATGGGCTAATCACCTGTTTGCCAAGCCACTTCGATTACATGTCCCGCCCTTGGGCCTTGTGCACTTGGGTCCCCTCTACACCTCGTTTCACGGGGTAGAAGAGGGTTCGATTATGAGATGAGATGAGACTGTAATTGAATATTAAATGTAGCCTATATATGTCGATTTTGACAAATCTACAGTTGAATTACAGAGCGAAAGGCACTGTCACGGGTTGCCTCCCCTTAGCTCTGCAGTAGTGGTCCAACAGTGGCCAAAACTCGAGGGTAACTAATGTGAGTCTTCAAAGGTGTCTACCTTCGCACAAGATTACTCGTGACAGAGTTGTAGATAGAAGGATAATGACGCTTCTACCTCAAGGGTGATTCACAAGATATTCAGAAAACAGAGAACAATGCTGCATGAGGCTGAGCAAATGTTAACTCTGCGGTCAACTTTTGTGAAGGATTGTGTTTTCTTATAATTCGTTAGCTCGTTCAATCCCCCAGCTGAGTTAAGTCAGCGAAATTCCCCATATTATTATATAGCTCCGTTTAAGTATATTTAAGAAATTGTCTGAGACATACAGATGTAGTAAATTCAAAATGATTAAAAATCAACTTTAAATTTGTCTTTATACAAGTAACAAATTTAATAATCAATTACAGTTAACAGTTTACAAAATGAATAATTATTTAACAAACAATAATCATCATTGAGTGATCTTATGGAGTATTGGGTAAGAGTTCACTTGGCAGCTTTTGTATTTCTACTTAGTTGCCAATGAGGTTCTGCTCCAGCTGATGTTTTGGTCTTTGCAGGTAGAGGACTGGATCACACTCATTAATGGTCAAGTTTGAAAGTTGTAGCACGTTCCAAGAAGTGTCCGGGGGTAACTACTAAGCTGGTCCTGCGTCTCTAAGACCGGTCTGATGATGGTATCTAGAGTCGACTTAAGGCCACTTATACCCTGACTTGTTCCAGAGATAGTACCGTCAGTTGGTACCACCGACTAGTGTCACAAAAGAAGAGAACAAATACCCTCTTGAGTATTGTGTTTTTTGACACATACTTATGTGTTCCCCTCTTCCTATTCCACCATCCCATCTATCTCAGAACTTTACCCTTGATGAGAATTAATCTTATTCCCATTGAGCGAAAACTTTCTTTACATTTAAATTGAATAGATTTATGTTTAACTTTACATTAGTTGAAAAGGTTAATAATATAGATTGAATAGGTTTTCATTTACATCTACACTGATTGAAAATGTTAATAATATAATAAGTATGTACATCATTTCTTTCATCATTCACTTCCTGCTCCATGTGGAACATTGGGACTACCTCTGCTTTTAGTTCTCTATACAAAAAACTCGCATAAAGCGGTCACCAGCCCTTGCAGTGGTGGTTCATGAAATAATACTTTTATATGCTGAGGTTGCCAGCCTCAAATGATTTGGTCATCCACTTAGCAATTTTCACATATCAAAATTCACATGTGTGTATATATATATATATATATATATATATATATATATATATATATATATATATATATATAGATATAGATATAGATATATATATATATATATATATATATATATATATATATATATATATATATATATATATATATATATATATACACACACATATACATATATAATTTCACGTGTTAATAATGCAAAATATAGAATTATAGATAAACAACCTACCCCAAATTGACTTTGGAATCACAAACAGACTGCTGACTCAGAGAGTTCTGGGGTTGTTACTTTATCAATAAGTTCCCACTTTGACTTCGTGTTTCACATTCCTCAGATTTCGGTTTTCCTTGCTAATAATATTAGAGTTTTCCTGGGCTTTTAAGTCCTCAAGAGGCTCAAACAAGTCCGGTCCGATAAATGAATTCTGATTGTATTCTTACCTCTGGCAGGTCTGGTTGTTTTCTCGACGAGGTGAATTTTCACAGTGCTTTTAACCCACTAAAGTGTCAGGTTATATTGCCACTTTCGTCACATGCACGTTGTTGTTTTCTATTAGACCAGGCTCCAATAAGAAATGTTATTATGTTTCCATCTCAAATTCCGGCCAATAGTTACAATCATGCGTGGTTTGATGGCGTCTATTTAAAAACTTTCCTCGTAGGACAATTCTGCATGTTATTGTAAATGTCACATCTTCCAAATATGGACGCGACACCTCCGAATAGTCTCGTCAGTGATTACAAATAACTTCTTACTTTTATCTCAAGTAATATCTTCGTAATACTTCTGTCCGGATGCTATTACCTCATTCCGTGTTCTAAGTGCATGTCTATAATGTGTCCGCAGACGGGTAATTTATCTCCTCGTGCAAACACCGATCCTCGTGTAACCATCTGGGCTATGACTCTTCACGACAGTAATTAGTGAATAACAATAGCCACATCAGCGCTAAATAAACTGGCTGGGCGTACGTCGTGTTCATCCTACGAGGCCAAGGTTTGGTACACAAGAATTTTACCAACATGAAGGTCGGTCGATATTGCACCACCTGTCTACTCTCTCAGCAGGGATGGTCAGGTAAACAGACAAGACGAATTATTAAGTTCCATCAGTGACTCTAAAATAACCATACTGCAGGAGAGGAAAACATAGCAAACCCAATTATGTGACAGGCACACGTATGAGTCCTGATTTTAATTTATATAGTTAGATCTACATCTGAAGAGCCAATAATAATAATAATAATAATGTCGCTGATTTAAATCAGCTGCGGGCTTGAAAGAGTTAAGTCATACCATATATCTCTTCACAAAACGCGGCGGGAAAGATAAAGAGTTAACACTACTAAGGCTCATTCAGCATTGTTCTTGATTTCGTAAATATCTTGTGGATATTCCCTCGAGGTGGAAGCCTCATTATCCTTCTGTCTATAACTCTGCCAAGAGTAATCTTGTGCGAAGGTAGACACCTTTGAAGACCCACATTAGGTACTATAAGTTTTGGCCACTGTTGGACCACTACTGCAGAGCAAAGGGGAGGCAACCCGTGACAGGGCGCATGTCCAAATATAAAATACCATATGGTCTGGTTACTCACCCAGTAATATATCTAGTGATCTTCAGACTGAGAACTGTCCACTGCTGCCTTCAGTACAATCTATTCAATAAATTAAACATCTAGCAGGCAGGCACGTGTTCTACTGGAGAAAGACAAGCAAAAAGTAGAACATGTCCTACAAGGCTGTTAGCTTCACGAAAGGAACAGATTGACAGTATGATCTTCACCGACCCGTGTGAAGGAGAAATTGTATGGCCACAAGAGAAGCCTGAGACAGATCGTCAACTATATGAGACAAAACTATGATTATATGAGATAGAATGAAGAAATAAAAAAAAAGCCTGGACTGCCCAGGTGACGTCATCGCCACGCTTGGAGATTTGGGGATGTGAAAGAAAATGATCAGCTATGCACTTCAGTTTAAGAGCTATCGTTGATCAAGCCTTTGACACCTTGTAGAGCTGAGCGAGTCACCGAAGTTCTACAACAAAAACAATCTAGAAGTTGAAAAGCGTGCCTCCTATTTTATAGATAAGGCAACCGACAGTAAGCCATAAATGCGATAGCGAACGCGTCTAAAGTAGCCTTTTCAAATCACATAAGACTAATATCAACATAATATATGTGAAGTATATAGCAAATAGTGAATTAGACACGTGCATTAGGGTATTCAAGGTAGCAGCGAACATTCACTGAAAACAGCTTGTGTGGTGAGGTCGTGTATTCAAGCTGTGTTCACTACCAAGTCAGGGATGCTCGTCCACGGTGGGGTCGTGTATTCAAGCTGTGTTCACTACCAAGTCAGGGATGCTCGTCCACGGTGAGGTCGTGTATTCAAGCTGTGTTCACTACCAAGTCAGGGATGCTCGTCCACGGTGAGGTCGTGTATTCAAGCTGTGTTCACTACCAAGTCAGGGATGCTCGTCCACGGTGGGGTCGTGTATTCAAGCTGTGTTCACTACCAAGTCAGGGATGCTCGTCCACGGTGGGGTCGTGTATTCAAGCTGTGTTCACTACCAAGTCAGGGACGCTCGTCCACGGTGAGGTCGTGTATTCAAGCTGTGTTCAGTACCAAGTCAGGGACGCTCGTCCACGGTAAAGTCGTGTATTCAAGCTGTGTTCACTACCAAGTCAGGGACGCTCGTCCACGGTGAGGTCGTGTATTCAAGCTGTGTTCACTACCAAGTCAGGGATGCTCGTCCACGGTGAGGTCGTGTATTCAAGCTGTGTTCACTACCAAGTCAGGGACGCTCGTCCACGGTGAGGTCGTGTATTCAAGCTGTGTTCACTACCAAGTCAGGGATGCTCGTCCACGGTGAGGTCGTGTATTCAAGCTGTGTTCACTACCAAGTCAGGGATGCTCGTCCACGAATGGGGTGTTGTCCTAATGTAAAAAACGTGTGCTTCCCCGGGGTCTCAGATGACAGAAAGAAAGACTAGAACTGCTGGTCCCTCAGGCATGTCGTTGTGACGAAATCAGTCGTGCTTTTTTATAACTCTCATTCATTCCGGCAGTATCTCTTCATTTCTTTATTTCTCTCTTTCATCGTCCTTTTAGTTGGCATAATTGTTGCCCTTTCATTCATTATTTACTCTCTAAGCTGAATCTAGTAGGGAGAAATCTCTAACACTTCAATCCCCTACGGAAGTATCTGCTATGGGACTGTCTTTATCTTGTTTACCATCTGTTACGTACATTTATTACCTAAGGGGGTAGTCTTCGGTCCTGCCAAATGTACGCACCAGTCTTTATAAAGTTATATTATTTGTGCGTTCGATTGATTCACGCACTGACGTGCACAATGCAGGGTGAGTTGCTTTGGACGCACGGGTAACCTAGTTTAGGAAATTCTGACGTCATGTTTTGAACGGGGCAGTTCGGACCATGTTTATGTCCGATATATATTTCTTGGATTTTTCTGGCAAGTTTGAAGAAGCCATTATTTTGTAATGATATCTACTGGTATTCATGATGAAGCCAATAGTGGAAGTATCAAGTAAGTGTCGCCCCATGTCACATCGAATGTTTATTGAGTTAAATTAAAGTATCAGGCCGCTCCTAGTTTTGGTCTAGCGGGAATTCATCGTAGTATGTCATTCCTAGAATGGACAGACGGAGTCGTTAGCCCTTTTGAATTACCGTAGAGGGAGGATACCTACGAGTAAACGAAGTTAATTGATTTGTATGCTTCACATGTTTTATATGCCGTATTTTCGTCAATGCCAAAGTCGTGGCATGGATATAGAGAGGTTAGTCAACACAGAACTCTAACCTGGTCGTATTGTAGTGGATGACTTTGTTTGGATTTTTTATATATATGCTACCTAAGTATCGTATGGAAAAAAGTCTGGAATTGTTACAAGTATGATAAGAAGTATTGCTCCTTGAGAATGAATCCGTTGGCCATAAGATACGTCCTTGAAAGAAGGTCAACGGACTTGACTGCAATACATATGATATGGTAGAGGAAGTGATCCTTAGTCACTTGAATAAGAGGACTTAATTGTTAGAGAATCTTCATGAACTTGAAAAGTAATTATCAACATTTTTGACGTATGACCTTTTTGCACCTGTAACTATGATCGTCTTGTCCCACTCCGTATGTGTCACGTTAAATAAAATATATGTACAGTCATCACAGACTTGTGTGCTGCCAGTAAGTGACCAGTTAAACACTACTTGTTGGAGTTCGTTTTGAAGAACATTTTCTGACATTTTTGTTTCCTTTGCAACCATTCGCGTAATGAAGTTCTTTACCATTAGAAGATGAACCCAACAGTAAATGGTATGCCAGTGTGGTCTGGAAATAAATAATTTCACAGGAACGTACTCAATCCAAGTATCGGTTGAAAAGAAGATTTGAACTTTCAAGGCGACAACATCTCAAACTTGGAACCTAGTGTGATGATGAATCAGAATCAACTTACGGTTACCAAATGCTCAAGGTCATCAATGAACCTCCACGTCAAGTTTTACAGTGACTGACTGCCTTGGGATCACCTATTCGTCATTATTACGTGCGAGCTGTTGTTATATACGCAGAGCGAAGTATTTTATCCTCAGACGTACATCCACGGAGACGAGGCACATTGTTTTTTCCCGGCACACGCGAGATGAGTATAACGTGCTTTCGTTGTACATTTTATTACTTTTAGCTGTGCCTTCTATAGTTATGTCCATCTTTACATTTTCCATGTTATATGTTATATGTTGTACATTCGTCGTGGGAGGTAGGGAGGTTGATCTGACGAACGAGATCCATCTCGAAGCCAATTCGGGCTCTTCGTCAGATGTTCTGTAGGGCTCAACTTGTAAGTTTCAATTGAGCGATAATTCCGGTCCAAGGCTAGAAACCTTGCCGAAGTTCCGATCGCTAATTGTTCCTTATAATAGTATCTGTTTAGCTGTTCCGTCAAGTTTTAATTGTTGTTCTCGTAGTTATTTTTACTCGTATTTAGTTTTATGATGAATTTTGTTTGTATTATGCGTCCGTCTCACCTTTCCTGTCGTTCAGTTTTTTTACAAAACCTATGTTTTTACACTGTGTTGTCAATTGTCCTGTTGAGTATCTGATCGTAGTTGTCATCGTAAATTTTTACGATATTCTATTTTAGTTACACATTTCTATTTTTGTTGATTTCTACGATTGTGTTCACTCGTCTTTGATTATCGTGTCTTGTCGGTAATGTTTCTATTGTCTTTCACGTTGTTGATTTCATGACATTTCATTACATATTTTACTATATTGATTATTGATATATTTCATAACTATATGATAACAAAAGATACCGTTCTAGTACATGAACGACGTACACCTGGCAAAGTAACAAGGTTAATTAATTTACATTGATTAATTATCATTTTATAAATCTAGAGTATTGTGACTACTTATAAAGCATAATGTATTCACTAGATTATTTCATTAATCAAGCTAAAACCCTTAATATGACTCCTAAATAGAGTAATATATTATAAATCATTTGGGAATAAATTTTTTTTAGTGTTACACACAAAACTATGACGTAGTAGTTGTGACGTCATATGTAGACTCCATGTTGTTTTTGCGTACACATGTTTGGACTTTCTTGTGTACTGACCTACAAAGTATAGGAAGTCACTTAAAGAATTCGCTTACTATTTGATTGACTCGGGAAGTCATTGATGTATATTTAATATGGATATTTTGTATCATTTTCTCCAGGAGGGAGATAGAATAGGTAAATGGGGTTCAAGTTGTGAAGAATATGCCATAGAACATTTCTTCATTCAAATTAGCCAAGATCTTAAGGATTTTGCATTTTTTACGTGTAAATATGGCTTTTCACAAGATAAAGCGGTGATGCTTGCTAATCTATTATCAACCATTTTCTATGATGAAGGTAAAATAACTACTCAAGACAGTAATGCTGTTAAGTTAGATGAGTTGAAGAAAACCATAACGAACCATCAGGGTAGGGAGATTGCACTTACTAATGAGCTGATACAGCAAAAAGGAGGATATGAGAAAAAATTGTTAGCAATAGATTTTTGAAAATGCTGAGTTGAAGAATAAATTGACGGTGTTGATGGCAGATAATAATAAATTTCATGACTTCTCTCTTGGTAAGAAGAAAGAGTTAGAGGATGAGGTCACCTCATTGAAGCAGATGTTGGAGAACCAGATAGGTAAGGTGAACTCTTCCACGCTTGAAGTAAATCTACTGAGGGAAGATAATGAGAAATTTAAGAAATTGTTTGAAAATTTGAAATTAGAACATGACAATTTGAAATCAGATTATGCAGATTTGAAAATTGAAAGTGAAAAATGGGAAATGGAAGCTCCCAATAGAAATGTTGTATCATCCTTGAATAATGGTTATTCTTGGAGTCACCTCGAAGAAGAATACATGAGTAAATTGATAGCTCTCGAACAAAACCTTGAAAAGGTAAAGGCCGAAAATGTAGAAAGTATCAATAGACACTCGTTAGAAATCGAATGTCTAACTAACACTGCTGCTGCAGAGCTCAAGGTTAAAATTTTAGAAATTGAGGATATGGTTTCTAAAGAGAAGATTCTTACATCTCAGATAAATGACTTGAAGTCAGATATTGATAGACTTCAGCGTGGGACAAAAGAGAAAATACGCATAGCTCTTGTTAAAGAAAAAGCAACTTCTGATTTTACGATTACGAAACTTCGTAAGAGATTAGATAGTTTACTGGATGTCGTGTTGGACAATAATATGTTGTCTAATAACACTGACAAACAACATTTTTCTTTCTTATATAAGAATAAGTGTTCTTAGGTCAGTTTCTTGCGCTGATTTCAAATCTGAAATCCGTTTATCTCTATCACGTCGGGTTCTTAAGATATTTGTGAATAAATATATTTTTGGGAAACCGTTATTTGCTCCGTTTCATTTTTACTATATAACTTATTAAAAACTTTAGAAAAATATCAAACCTCGTTGTGGCAACACCATCTTTTCACTTTTTATACTGCTAAAAGATGCATGACATATGTTACGCGATTTTTCAAATAGTTACTGTGTTTTGAAATAATTCTGAGCAAAATATGGCTTCTAGAAGTTGTAGAAATTCGGCTGATCTGTTCTGTTACGTGTGCGGATATTTTACCGATGGTGTTGACCAGAAAAACTTTACACCATTACTAAAGAAAGCATATGAACTTTATTTCGATTCGAAAGTTGATGATGCAAATAAATCTTGGAAGCCAAATGCAGTTTGTTTGATACATTGGCAGGTTGGTTACGAAAATCGCCGAAGCATAAGTCGATGCCTTTTGGAGTGCCAGTAATATGGCGTGAACATACAAAATCACACTACTGATTGTTACTTCTGCTTAACAAATATCCATGGTTTCACTTTTTAAAACTACTAGTCAAAGTTATTTGGTTTCACAAATAATTGAATTTGTTTTCAAAAACCAGTGCCTCATGATCCAATCACGTGTCCGATCCAAGTACCACCAGAACATAATCCGTTGGACGTGAATGAACCATCAGAAAGTGATAGTTTACCTGCTTTAGAAACTAATTCTGACTCAGATTACATACCGGTGAATGATGGTGTTTACTTAATTAACCATTCAGGACTTTCAGATCTAATACGTGATCTCGCTCTTACCAAAGGATATGCGGAATTACTCGGTTCGCAACGCAAAGAATGGAATCTTCTGTCGCCCAATACTCCGATAACTAAAATACGTCATAGACACAGAGAACTTGTTCAATACTTTGAGATGGATGATGACATTTGCTATTGCAAAGATGTAAACGGTCATGAGCACATAGTCAACGAATTTGGCGATATTTAATCGAATTATTCAGAGAAGACTAGTCTAAAAGCCGTGTTATTGCATAACAGAAATTTATTTTCATCAATTCCAGTCGCCTACTCTGTTCATATGAAAGAAACTTATGACAATATGGCTATACGTTTGGAAAAAATAAAGTACAATGACTACCAATGGCGGATTTGTGGAGACCTAAGGTCATTGCAATTCTCACGGGCATGCAGACTGGGTATACTAAATTTTGTTGCTTCCGATGTGCATGGGACAGCCGCAACAGACAGGAACATTATGCAAGAAAGGTGTGGCCTATCCGGGATCGTATGCAGCTCCGGCATAAAAATGTAATACACGAGCCATTAGTTAACAAAGACAGCTTCATTTTACCACTGTTACATATAAAGTTGGGGCTCATGAAGAATTTTGTAAAAGCGTTAGATAAAACGAGCAAAGCTTTCACTTATCTTCGAGATAAGTTTCCGCAAGTTAGCGATGCAAAGATAAAGGAAGGTATCTTTGTAGGACCTCAGATTAGGAAAGTTATTGCAGACAAACAATTCGAGAACTTGTTACATGGTAGTGAACTTCGCGCATGGATGGCATTCAAATCGATCGTCGATAACTTTCTGGGAAATCACAAATCTGTTGACTATGTTGCATATTGTTAAGCAGTGCATAGATGCATACAGAATTATGGGCTTTATCATGTCCCTCAAAATCCATTTGCTCGATTCGCATCTTGACTTTTTCCCTGACAACCTTGGCGAAGTCAGCGATGAACATGGAGAACGATTCCATCAAGATATCACCGTAATGGAGTCACGTTATCAAGGACGGTGGAGTGTGACCATGCTTGCCGATTATTGTTGGATGCTTCATCGCGATGTACCACATGCCATTCACCGACGAAAGTCGACTGCAAAGAAATTCAAGCCTACATAACTGTTATTTTTCTTGTACGAATGATGTTGTAATACTGTATGCGTTGTAAAAAAACGATTCAATTATATGTCATGTCCTACGAATCCCGAACTGATAGAAACCAAACGGCGCTCAGGTTTGAAAAACAGCGCAAAAAATTGACCAAAAAACATAGAAAAGTTACAAGAATAAGAGAAGGAAGAACGTTTTTAAACAATGTGTCAAGAGCTAATAGGTCTGACAACGAACAACCTACTTTTTACTGCCTTATGCGCTTTCATCCCTAAGAATGAGATTAAATTTTCATCACAACCTATGAAGATTGGTAAAACATTCCGGGGAAAATACAACTTCCCTCGGCAGAATAATAAGGCCAATTCTGAAATAAAATCCTGGCGAATTGATCAGCAGGCAACTGATCAAAAGAAAACTATTAAGTTTGTAAAAAAGTTAAAGGATGTTCCTAAAAGAAATAATTCTTATAACTCAGGTGAGAAAACTAAAACCAATAAGGTTACCGACAAAGTTGTCAATTTGTCCAGCAAGCAGGTGTATACGACATGCCGTACACCACCTTTGCCTAGTATAAGTTATCAGACTCAGGTACAAAAGTATGGTTCATTTAAGAACAATAATCCTACACATGTAAATAATAAAGACTATAACTTACCTAAGAGGGCTAAGGTTACCCATCAACCTTATTCACATTCTTGTGACAACGCTACCACTTATATTGGTAGAGGTGCATCTTCTCGCACCATCCTTGTGCAAAATCTGCCACAACGAACCACTTGGCAAGCACTAGGAGATTTTCTCAACCACACGGCAGACGTTAGGTTCGTGCGTCTGTTACCTCATACCAATAACAGGTATGGTGACGCCGTGGTTACTTTTAGGACCAATAGAGATGCTCGCATGGCTATCGAGCGGGACAATGGTGTGTATTTCCACCACCATTCTCTCCGATTACAATTGGTTCCTGATTCTGCGTCACGCAGATAGTAACCTACTATATTGGATTTTGATTTCACATTCTTTGATGACTCAGCCTATGCAGTCATCATCTCTTTCTTGTAATAGTTTTTTGTTCTTTTTCTAGTTCTCATGAACGGGGTCTTTTTCCTATGGAATTTTATGCCATTCGGACTAATGAATGCGCCAGCTACCTTTGTACGCATGATGCGCCGCATATTGTCTCATCGTCCCGATGTCATTACTTATATAGATGACATCTGTCTTTTCAGTGACTCTTGGGATGAACATATTCATGGATTAAAAGCTTTACTTTCTACCTTACGGGATTATAACTTAACAGCGAAACCTTCAAAGGCTTTTGTCGGTTTTCATGACATCTCATTTCTGGGTCACCGCATAGGTCATGGTTTCATGTATACAGAAGACAGTAACGTCTCTAAAATTTTAAACATCTCGGCACCTAAGACAAAAAAACAAGTTAGATCTCTTTTAGGACTAATACAGTTCTATTCAAAATTCATCCCTCATTTGTCTACTATAACTGCACCTTTTCGTCTCTACTGAAGAAAGGCACATCTAATGTAATAAAGTGGTCGCAGGATCACCAAACGGCGTTAGACTATATAAAACGATTTTTTTCAAATGAACCTTTTTTGAGGTTGCCTAACAAAAATCTCACTTTCATTCTTCGCAGTGATGCATCTTCTTACGCTATTGCTGCAGTTTTGATGCAGGAATATAACGGCACCTTATTTCCGGTGATGTACGTGTCCAGAAAACTTACGGAGAGCGAACTCAAATACTCCGTTCTGGATAAAGAGCTCCTCGCATTAGTATGGGCAATCACAAAACTGGAACGTTACCTCCTCGGCTCACACTTTGTGGTGGAATCTGACCAAAAAGCTCTTACCGCACTGAACACGAAGAACGTTAAATCATCGAAGTCAGCGCGTTACGCTATAGCGCTTCAACCATTCAATTTTGAAATACGAGCTATTCCTGGAGTGAAGAATGTGTTCGCAGACTGTTTGTCGAGATGCCCAAGCGAACTTGTCGAAACTAAACCACTTCCAGATGTTGAAACATCCTCACCGATAACATGAATAACTTTGTACATTATCATTGATTGTACATCTATAAAGACTGTTTATATAACTGAAGTATTCGTATAAGTATAACTTTCAGGATATACTTACTTATAGATTATAACATTACTTCTTGTGTAGTAACATTTTATTAGTACGGGAACATTGATACTATAGTAACGTTTTATTAGAACGGGAACAGTGGTATTAGAGTAACATTTTATTAGTACGGGAACATTGGTACTACAGTAACTTTTTATTAGTATGGAAACATTGTTAAGAGCGACAAATATACATTTGTTATTCCTATGGAACATATTACACTACATATCGTGTTCGATAATATATTTTATCGTGTATGGAACATCGAGAACATCGTCTCGTCGATTACTAACTAGTTGTAACTGAACATTGACAATGAGTGATATTGGAATTACTTAGAATATATTAGTAACTGGTTATTTGTTAGTAATTAAGAAATATATAAATTAGAATAATTCAATTTAATCTATTTAATTGATTATGGATCACACACATACTAACTTTCTTAGTTGTCACGTAATACCTGCATTCACGGGTCTTAGTTATGATATCTCACTGTTAGATCACTAGTCAACCGTACTAGTGTTAGAAAACATTAAGGGTGTTGATTCTTAAAGTGTTTAATTTTGCATTGCTTCATTTTTGCACATTGTATTTTCAATTTTTCTGTTTTATTGATTCTCTTGTCATTGATTATCATCAGTGTTGCTGTTCATTTTCATTTTTGAAATCATATGTTTCAAATTTTTTTTGAAAACTTAGTTGAATTTTATTATCATTTTTTTTTTTTTTTTTTTTTAATGGTTTTTTCACTTTTCATTTTCAACTTGTTTTACTTCGAATATTACCACATCGTTCCAAAGTAGGTCGATTGTGGATGTGTGCTTTAATGCATACTATCATTTAGTTATATTGATTTCGTTTAATATTCTTTTCTTAATATGGTATAACTTTATGCATTTCATATATCTTGTTGTAGTTTTGACTCACCTCTCTCGGGTACTAAGTTCAAAAAAATTAATAGAATTAATTTTTTTAAGGGGAGGTAATAAGGGAGCTGTTACGTACATTTATTACCTAAGGGGGTAGTCTTCGGTCCTGCCAAATGTACGCACCAGTCTTTATAAAGTTATATTATTTGTGCGTTCGATTGATTCACGCACTGACGTGCACAATGCAGGGTGAGTTGCTTTGGGCGCACGGGTAACCTAGTTTAGGAAATTCTGACGTCATGTTTTGAACGGGGCAGTTCGGACCATGTTTATGTCCGATATATATATTTCTTGGATTTTTCTGGCAAGTTTGAAGAAGCCATTATTTTGTAATGATATCTACTGGTATTCATGATGAAGCCAATAGTGGAAGTATCAAGTAAGTGTCGCCCCATGTCACATCGAATGTTTATTGAGTTAAATTAAAGTATCAGGCCGCTCCTAGTTTTGGTCTAGCGGGAATTCATCGTAGTATGTCATTCCTAGAATGGACAGACGGAGTCGTTAGCCCTTTTGAATTACCGTAGAGGGAGGATACCTACGAGTAAACGAAGTTAATTGATTTGTATGCTTCACATGTTTTTATATGCCGTTTTTTCGTCAATGCCAAAGTCGTGGCATGGATATAGAGAGGTTAGTCAACACAGAACTCTAACCTGGTCGTATTGTCGTGGATGACTTTGTTTGGATTTTTTATATATATGCTACCTAAGTATCGTATGGAAAAAAGTCTGGAATTGTTACAAGTATGATAAGAAGTATTGCTCCTTGAGAATGAATCCGTTGGCCATAAGATACGTCCTTGAAAGAAGGTCAACGGACTTGACTGCAATACATATGATATGGTAGAGGAAGTGATCCTTAGTCACTTGAATAAGAGGACTTAATTGTTAGAGAATCTTCATGAACTTGAAAAGTAATTATCAACATTTTTGACGTATGACCTTTTTGCACCTGTAACTATGATCGTCTTGTCCCACTCCGTATGTGTCACGTTAAATAAAATATATGTACAGTCATCACAGACTTGTGTGCTGCCAGTAAGTGACCAGTTAAACACTACTTGTTGGAGTTCGTTTTGAAGAACATTTTCTGACATTTTTGTTTCCTTTGCAACCATTCGCGTAATGAAGTTCTTTACCATTAGAAGATGAACCCAACACCATCCCATATTGGGTTCACGTTGCGCCAGGTAATTAGACCGTCCAGCCGATTATACGTTATCACATAAGCCGGCTGAATCCTTTGAACGTGACGGTCCAACACTTGACCCCAGGCTAGGTGGATAGCGACCATCCCTGTGTTTGCACAAGACGGGAGTGCACGATAGACTTAAAGAAAGCCACACTGTCTGTCGGCGACCTTGTCTGGTGGACAGACTAAAAACACAGGTGATAAATACGTAATTTGCTTCCGCTGGCCCCTGTCTGTATCAAGATTCCGTCTGGGCGGAAGATATTATCGAGGGATGAGTCACAGATTTGTTTGTATGAAGATGCCATCGGAAGTATTACGACTTATTAAACAGAGGTCACGCGTGGAATATTAATGTAATATTTTAAAACACGTGGGGGATATTTTGAATTGAAACACCCAACCAAGTGCAAGAGAGATTTGATTGGTTTGATTTGAGATACCGGAATAAACAATGAAGTCCGTTGGAGAATTCGGTGGAAGTACAATCTGCGATTGCACTGAGAAGTGGGAAATATAATATAGCGAACTCAGAGACACAGAACAGAGAGCTTCGCAACTTCAAACAAGCAACTCCCAAACAGCCAGAAAGAGAAGGATCGGACCTAGAATTATTTACTTATAAGTGACAGGTCGAAGTATTTGGGAAACTTAAGACCTTAAAAAGTAAGCACGCTTTTATAAATGTGGATACTTAAGGGACCAGGACTTTAAAATAACAAGACTGGAAACCTAGGAATTGGATCACAAGTCATAGAGGAATTAAACACAAGTTTTCCCAGGCCAAGTGATTTCGCAGAACACCCGCCGTCTGAGGAATTAACTCTAATTTCCCAGACCAAAGTGATTTCGAAGCTTCTAATACAGAGCTGCGTCCATCCAAAGCTGTGCAAGGAGATTGTATAACCCAAAACTTTGGGGTAAGTTGTGAATATTTATTTTACAAATGTAAAATTTGACACGTTTCTTGCTTAGTGGTTATAAATGAGGCTGGCAACCTCAACATATGAAAAGAGTATATTCATAAACCACTACAGCAAGTGCTGGTGATTGTTTATTGCTAGTATTGTGGGAAAACCTGACAGCAGAAGTGACCCCAGACTCCGACTGGAGCAGTGATGAGTGATGACATCATCATATGTGCCTCAAGTGTAGCATATCATTTTGTGAGATTTATATAACTTGTTACTGTTAATCCAGGCACAAATCATTATTTACGCTGTCCAGACACATTTCCCAGTTAATACACAGAAGAATATTGGTGAATTTTAATAATTTTCATTGAGCTACGTTATGTGCTCAAGAATTTAATTCTTCTGAGAGATTAACATTGGTGGGTGGACAACGGAAGAGTGAGCCTGTCAGAGTGCTTCAAACAAATGTACTTAGCAGAGGCATTTGATTCCTATTTTGTGCAATAGTTTGTGGAACGAAGCTATAAGACCGTTTGAGGACGAAGCGGCAAGACTGACGTTTCTAGCCCTTAGTTATGAGAGCAGGGAAGCAGCACTGACCACCTACATAAGACGAGTTAGGCGAAGAAGTGCCCGCATCATCAGAAACGTGACGATACACCGGCGGCAGGACTCACGTAGACAAGCTAAGTGCTTATTAACAGGCGAAAGCAACGGACATTGATATAACCCTCTATTTGATCTCCGTGAGGAGAAAATTTGATTCCAATATAAAATGTCACCAAATTTTCCATAGTTATATTAACTGTTAAAGACTATTTCATTGTTAAACTTGTTACATGTTTTAAAACTAAACAAGCATAGTCGCTTCAGTTTTATAAGTATGAAAGCCAACGTATGAGCCAGAATATTTTATATATATATATATATATATATATATATATATATATATATATATGTATATATATATATATATATATATATATATATATATATATATATATATATGTGTGTGTGTGTGTGTGTGTGTGTGTGTGTCACATAATATCTTTTGTTGCGCACATGGGCTTTGATTGAATAAACATATATTTTGGTGCGCACATCAGCTTTAAGAGGAAATGGTGCAAAAGAGTGCAATGGAGTGGAGTGAACAGGAAGCCTGACAGAGAAAGATGTCAGTTTGCCGGCTTTAGAAGCCGTATTGCATTTTATCGTGCTCTCTTTATGGTCGCTGGGTTTTGTACAGCATTGTTGTATATTCCAAGGGTAGTAGGACTTGTTGATCCAGCCATATGGTTATTGCTGACAATGTATTGCTATTGTTATTGAATTCGTACGTGTCTCATTGTTATTATTAAAAAGGGAGATTGTCAGCATGCCTTCGTGTACGCTTTGTGAATGGCGTTTACAAGTATGTTGATTGTGTGACCTCTCGCAGTTTGATACGAGCTTAATGGACAATGTCATGAAGGTGTAGATATTATACTGTGACATATTTTTGGGGGCTGTGGTCCTCTATACAGGTGTATTTTAGCGTTCCACTTTGTTGGTGACTGGTGGTATCTGGATATTTGTTGTATTGATCTTATTACGGACTCTCTCATAGCAAGTTTACAGTTGTCGAAGCTTTTGTTGGCGATTGGGTTGCATCCCATTATTTGTGCAATTGGTTTTTCTGATGAGGACATTTTGAAATGGATTTGTTGTCGGCGAAAACAAGCTACAGGTTCGTTGATGGACTCATTGTGCAGTTTGAGTAATATGAAGCTAACGATTAATGAGTTCCTGTCAGGCTGGGGCGACGACGATGCCGTCTTATTGTTGGATTAGTTCCATTGTCATTGATTTAGAGAGCTAGTTGTGGGTCTGTCGTAATTGTGGTGGACAATATGATCTTTTAGTTCCTTCCAGGCTTAGGCGAAGATGTTTTAAAGTTGTCGGTCGTTGCAGTTGCCTGCTGATTTTTTGGATTATCGGTTGTCCAGTGGTGGCCGACCTGCTGAGAGCACGAAGACGTCGCCTACATTGTTATTTGTGGTACAACAGACTATGGCAATACTACACGTGTGTACATGCCAGTACACATCTTTCAGTTCGCCTCTACCGTGAATACGTTGCCTTGCCTGTGCATGCTTATTGCGCAACTCTGCTGCAGTGACTTTTTGTCTGCATGAAAATTTTACTCGTTTGTGAATAATACCGACTATCGTTGTCGTGCTGAGAAACTGTTCGTGATGAGGAACTATACGTGATTTGCTGAGCAGCATTATCCGTGAATGCTGATGCTGCTATATATCGTTTGATGAGACAGAACATTGTAGTCGTGCTGATAAATATACGTAAATGGCGGGTGCAACCATAACACATTTTCTGATGCACTGGTCTATGTTACGCTACTGATAAAAGACGTGATGTCTTACTGATGGACTTTATGTCGGTTCTTACTGCAGCCATAATTTGATAACCAATGATGATTTATAGCCTTCGCTGAGTTTATCAGTTAGCATTCCCTATGCTGGTGTAGCCTTTCTTGGACTCAGACATAAGAAGGCGATTTACATTGGTGTGGATTTTGCGAGCTTAACGGAATGGGAGGATATTGAACATTGATGTATGTTCTTATTACTACACCCATTGGTGGCTTCAAGGCTTCAGCTACGAGAATAACTGACGCCGAGTGTGGATCTTGTCGTTGAATTTGTTCAGAACATTTTGCCGCAACCGGACAGTGCAGAGTGCACTAGGCGTAACTGATTGTGGCACTAACATTTGTCGGTACTATTAGTGCTTTTGTCTCGTGATTCATTATCATCATTCGATTGAGGAGCTGGTATTGGGATTTTGACGATTCAGTCTACAGAAAGATAGTCATAAATTTAGTTATATTTCTTGTTTTCTTTCCTTTTGCTGTTCTACTTTCTTTTTTTTTAAACGTCATTTTATTGCATGTGTTTCCCTTATCGTCGTGTTCTTAATTACTGGTCTACTCTGCTCATCCATTTGAATTTTTTTCGTTTAGCTCGGTTCTCCATATGCTGGTATTTGCAATGATGCTTTTCTGTTACTATTTTATTATCTGTTCTTTTCATTGTCTCTGATATTTTCATTTGCAATTTCATTTGTTTTACATATTTAAATTATTTGTGTGACTTCTTTCTGCCTTTTTATATTCCCTTGCTACAGACCTCGTCGCTTCGCCGTCCACTATTGGTTTTCGTGCCGTCTTTATTGTCTTATTATTGTAATACATTGGTTTGAGGGTGGAATTGGTGGCGTGTTTAACATTTTCTTTTTTTTATTATGGGAAAGGGATTTTGTTGAACTGATTTCTTTAGGCAGTAACACTGTCAGTTTTGCAGTGGGGTACAGGCACAGATAGTTGACCCTGTTGACTGACCTGCATAACTGACCGTGCACATTTTCAGTGTCTTAGCGGTGATTGTCTTGTTTGTATGCATAGTGTCATATTTTTGCAAGTATTCTTTTTCGTCATGTTTTGCTGTCGTATTCTCCTGTTTTCTTCTTGCTATCTTGTACATAAGTTGGATTGACAATCTCCTTGTTCTCGTTTGTTAGCAGTACGGTTTGTATATACTTATTTGTTTCTCTCCCACATATATGTCCTCACTTTCCTATCGTACTGTTGGTGTTTGTTTGTCAAGTGAGTTTGTGTCTCATCATTACATGTACTGTTCATAAAATATGGATTTTTTTATTTCCTTTGTTACATAATATGTATTTCTAAAATCACGATTGCATTATTGTGATTAGAGTAGGTGAACGGACATCATTTTTTAGCCATTAAGCGGATGTCCTTGTCAAAAGCTACCACTTTTTGAGCTTGAGTTTGTGTCATTGTATCGTGACATTGATTGGGTATAGACAAGCAAGGATTCGTTTCACCGGATCCCTTATTTGAAACTGACTTGTCATACTGTATTTTCACCTGCTTGTTTTTGTTTAATCAGGTGTATTCAGAACTGCAGGTACATTGTACCCATTGTTTGCAAAATATATATTGGGCGTGTACAACATTATTATTATTATTATTATAGGGGTATGGGTACAATTTGAGGAATTGGTAATCTTCATACTTTTACTTATTTCGTAGCTTGCCACCGCATTTGTATTGCACATAGATTGTAACTATGTCTAGCCTTAAGGATTTTATTGAAATTGGAGAAAAGACAGGAAAATCGGGGGATTCTCTGCTTGAGTGGGCAAAGGCCGAACACAAAGAGTATGAGTTACAGAAAAAACAAGAAGATGACAGACGAGAACGCTATGGGGAGCGTCAATTACAAAAATTGAAGATTGAAGCAGATAGGGAACTGAAACAGATTGAAGCAGATACGGAGCAAAGACGGGTGGATTTAGAAAGAATGAAGATTGATGCGGACAAGGAAATTGCTTTGAAAAAGTTGGAGCTTGATTCTGGCAATCCTGGTGCGACTTCTAGGGAGCCAGCTTGCCCTTATAGGCTACGATTACATAATTTTCGGGAGGAAGTAGATAGCATGGACTTCTTTTTGGAGAGATTTGAATCAGCGGCTTTTGCCTGGAGGGCAAGGAAGGAGGAATGGCCTTCACTATTATCTGCATTGTTTTCCGGCTCTGCGTTAAACACCGTATATAGTTTGCCTGTGGCTGACAGAACTAATTATGATACCGTAAAGGCAACATTGCTGAGAGAATTTAAGCTGACAGCCGAAGGGTATCGCTCTCGTTTCAGAGATGCGATGCCTAGTGCCGACCAAGATTTCGGCTCTTTGTCACCAAAATTAAACTTCTCTTTAAGAGATGAACAGAGCTGCAGGGAATAAACAGAGATTTTGATGGTCTGTTTGATCTCATTTTGAGGGACTAGGTGTTGTCCTCATGTTGTTTTGACATGGTTGCATTTTTTCAAGAACGCAAACCCAGAGACATTACTGCTATGGCAGAGTTGGGGCGGCAGTACGTTACTGCTCACCCTGGTAAGACAATTCACAAGTTCTTTGTCCCTGAGCCTTTCGCTACATATGTTGGCAAGGTTATTGGGAAACCTTTCCGGCAACATCGGTCCAAGAGTGCGGACAGGTTTTCCAAAAGGAGGTTTGATCGGCAATACTCTAGTGGGCATGGATCACATGGGAGCTATGATAATTTTAAGGGGTACAGATCTCCAAAAAAAAAACAATCGTTCTACCGTCAAGATAGATCTCCGTTTAGATACACGGGAGATAGACATGACAGGTCTACTCGGAGGCAGGTCCGAATAGACACTACTAGCGATCCCGATCATCGCTGGTATAGAAGAAGTGGTCCGAGTAAAAGGAATGACAGGGATTACAAACGGGAGCAAGAACTCCTCAATTCGCCAAAGGGTAGTCCTAAAAAAGATGATGGTAGTCAGCTTCGTTGTGGCGCGTGTGACGGGAGGGGACATGTTGCAAGAATCTGTCCAAACAATTCAGAAAAGGCTAATGCTGCATGCGTTCTGAAAACCTTTAATAACGAAGATTGCGAGGGATGTAGGCCTTTGTTTGAGCCTGATGGCAGACCACTACTGATTTGTGGTCATACTCTGCCTTGCCTCTCTTCTCTCGATGGGAGCGGAAGCTTAGAGTTACACCAGGGCATGGTTCAGAACCGGTTGGTGTCTGTGTTGAGGGACACAGGATGCACTACGATAGGAGTGCGCCGAGCATGTATTGACGAATCGTGCCTTATTGGGAAGATTGTCGGATGCGTGACATTTGGGGGGAATGTTGAATATTACCCCCTAGCCATTATAGAGATGGATACACCTTTTATTTCTGGTCGGGTGCAGGCGTGTGTTCTTGAGGCACCAGTGGTCGATTTGATTATAGGGAACGTGCTTGGTGTTCGTGATTGTACTCAGGCCGACATCACAAAATGGCAGGTCGAACGGTCAGTTGTGGCCAATGTGGTGGTCACAAGGGCGCAGACCAGAGCAGACAACAATTCATTGGCGATACAGCGGGAACTACCGACATCTTACGCGGTCCCATGTATTGCCTCCACGGGTCCCGATGTACCAGCATCGGACTTCGTCCAGCAGCAGCGAGCTGATAGGACATTGCAGAAATGTTACACTTACTTACTTACTTAGTCTTTCCCCTTCTACCGTGAGGTGTAGAGGTTTGGAAGAGAGAGCGCCAGACTATCCTATCGGCTGTCTTCCTCCTGGCCTGGTTCCATTCTAGTCCTCGGTCCTTCAAAGATGAAATGTTACACTTTGGCCCATAATGGTGATGTAAAGTGCACAAAGTCGGCACGTTACTGGTTTGAGTTGAAAAATGATGTTCTTACCAGATGCTTTTCCAGCCAATTCGAATTCAAGCGCCAGGTGGTGGTGCCTGTTGCCTTTAGATCAAAGGTGTTGCAGGTGGCACACGATTCACCGTTTGCTGGACATATGGGAGTTGCAAGAACTTGCCATAGAGTTCTGTCACAATTCTATTGGCCGGCATACAACAAAGACATTAAGGTATACTGCAGGTCTTGCAGGGTATGCCAGCCAGTGACACATAAAGGTAAATTACCGAAGGCTCCGTTGCAGGTTGTTGATTTGTCGGTTCGCCCCTTCCAGAAAGTTGCAATCGATATCGTTGGTCCGCTTTCTGTTGCATCAGATAGAGGCTTTCGTTTTATTCTGACAATGGTGGATCTGTGCACAAGATGGCCCGAGGCTGTGCCAATGATCTAAGGAAATGGCCGAGATCACTAAATTGTTGGGCATTTCCCAGTCGTTCACCAGCCCTTATCATCCCCAGTCAAACGGGGTATGTGAACGTTTTAATGGCGCATTGAAGAATATGTTGGCCAAGGTCACTGCTGAATTTCCCCAAGAATGGGATAAATTCCTTCCAGCAGTATTATTTGCCTATAGAGAGGCGCCTCAGGAGAGCACCGGGTTCTCCCCATTTGAACTATTGTACGGGGCGAATCCGAGGGGCCCAATGCACATTCTGAAAGATATACTGGTTGGTGGGTGTTCTGATGGGTCCTCCGTTTCCAGTTACGAATACGTCATAAACCTGCGTGACCGTATTGTCAAAGCGTGTGCCGTGGCACGTGATAATTTATCCGTGGCGGGGGCGCGGTACCGGCAGTACGCTAACCGCGGATCCAAACTACTGTTCTTGGTTCCCGGTGAAGAGGTTTGGCTTCTTCTTCCATCAAAGGAAGACCGTTTGAGCATTACATGGCAGGGACCGTTTAAGGTGCTTAAGAGGGTAACGGATGTTGATTATTTAATCCAGGTTCGGAACAGGGAAAAAGTATTCCACATTAATATGTTAAAACCTTATATGGAACGGCCAGAGGCTCTAAAAGGGGTGGACACTAGGTTGTCTGGGGAGACCCCGATGATGGCATGTTCTGTGGTCATTAATGAATTGGGTGACATAGGAGATGATATTAATCTCCAGCTGTCTCTCGTTCCCCTTGCTCCTTCTGAGTCTTGGGAGAATGTGCAGATCTGTGACGGCCTAACAATAACACAGAAATCTGAGGCACGATCTGTCATTGGAGAGTTTAGGGATGTTCTCACAGATTTGCCAGGACGTACCGACTTGATCTGCCACAATATTATCCTGACGGACGACCAACCGATCAGGGTAAAGCCGTATCCGCAGCCATTACATTTCAAATCGGCGATTGAAAAAGAACTAGATGACATGTTACGGTTGGGGATCATTTCTCCATCGGAGTCTGCTTACTCCTTCCCTATGGTTGTAGTTCGGAAGAAAAATGGGTCCTTGCGTGTCTGCATCGACTTCCGTAAATTAAATAGTGTCACTGTGATTGACGCTGAGCCAATACCGAACCAGGAGGACCTCCTTACTCAACTTTCCCATGCCAGGTTTTTTTTGTAAACTGGATTTATCTCGGGGATACTGGCAGGTTCCTCTTGTCGAGTCGGCTAAACCTTTGACGGAATTTTCCACCTCAAAGGGTTTATTTCAGTTTAATTTTATGTGTTTCGGGCTACTTAATGCGCCCGCAACTTTCGTCAGAATGATGAGAAAGTTACTAGGTCATTGGATTACGTACATCGATGACATCTGCCTGTTCCATGAAACATGGGAACAACATATGTCGGGGTTGTCTTCCCTGTTGCGTTGTTTACGTAAGCATGGTTTAACGGCACGCCCTAGTAAGATTTGTATCGGTTTTAGGGAGTTGAATTTTTTGGGGTTTATCGTAGGTAATAATCTATTAAAACCCGAGATTGGCACGGTTAAAAAAATTTTGGAACTACAAGCACCTAGGATTAAGAAGCAGGTCAGAAGCCTGATGGGACTTGTCAATTTTTATCGCAAATTCATCCCTCAATTTTCTACAATTTCTGATGCTTTAACCTCTCTTACTAGTAAAGGGATGCCTAACAGGGTTGTATGGTCGGCAGAATGCGAGAAAGCGTTATCAAAAATCAAGGAGTTATTTTCCAGACGACCAATCCTTCTTTTGCCTGATTTGAGCAAACCCTTTATACTGCGGACCGACGCGTCATCTGTGGGAATTGGCGCATGTCTTATGCAAGACCACGAGAGTATCCTACATCCTGTGATGTATGTTAGTCGGAAACTGTTACCGGCGGAGACCAGGTACTCCACAATAGAAAGGGAATGCCTGGCTATAATTTGGCAGTGTCAAAACTGTCCCGATACTTAATAGGGTCCCAGTTTATACTTCAGACAGATCATCGACCTTTACTGTTTTTGAAATCTTCGAAGTCGACAAGCTCACGGTTGACTCGTTGGGCCTTATTGCTACAACAGTTCCAGTTCACAATTATCCCATTAGAGGGTAGACTTAATGTCGTGGCAGATGCTCTGTCTAGATTGTAATTTTTGGGATATGAGTTATATCTGCCTGAACTCGGCACCCTCTGGCCAGGAAACAGCAGCAATATTGAAAAGTAACCATACACTCTCGCTCACTTCTGCAGCACCGTAACGTATTACTGTTCTCACACATCAGTAATGTTAGAAAATATTTTCAGGCAACCACTTTTGAATGTAAGGGTTACAAATAACAAATAGAAAATGGTTGTATCATTCACAATGCCAGGTAAGAGTCAAGAGTCCATGTTTCAGTCATTAATCCTGTATATCAGGGGTTCTTAATCTGTCTTGTGCCATAAACCCCTTTGATGATCTAGTAAAGGCTATGGTCCCATTTGATTGTCCGGTGAAGGCTACGGTGCCTTCTTATAACAAATGTACAAAGACGCATAATTAAAATATGTGCATACAAATAATACATTTTATTACAAAGAAAAATCGTTAAGCTTACAAACAGTAATACTGAAGCACAAAAACAATGTGTAAAAATAATATATACTACTCGTCAAAAGTGAAGAGCCACTTAGAAAAACCTTGGTTGAAACCATAAAACAAATCTGATATAAACGTAATTGGTATCAGTCAAAACGGCATTTATTGAATACCAAATTGACATGTCACGTAAAGAAATGGAAAAACACATTCAAACGCAATGAAGCTGTGAAGTATGTCACCCACCTTTTCAAAAGTCACACAATAGATATTGGACAAATAAACATTTAAAAATCGGGTATGACCACCGTTTGCAGCAAGGCGTTCGAGACAGCGTAGACGCATCGAGTCCACAAGGGTCCGAAGAGTATCCTGAGAAACAGCTTGCCATTCCTGAAGCAGAAATGCAGTCAGCTGTGCAACATCCATTGGCAGGGGGTGATTTGTTGACAATCTTTGACCAAGGACATCCCAGAGGTGCTCAATCGGAGAAAGGTCAGGTGAATGAGCTGGCCACGCCATCCTGATGATCCCATGTTGTTGAATAAACTCATTCACCACACGAGCTCGATGGGGTCGAGCGTTATCATCTTGGAGGATGGCATTACCACCTATGGCCTCCAAAGCAGGCTGAACAATTGGTCTCAAGATTTCGTTCTGGTATCTTGGGCCGGTCAAGTTGCCTTGGATGATGTAGAGTGGGGTCCTGCCGTGTCTGTAGAAGCCTCCCCAGACCATGACAGAACCCCTACCATAACGATCCACCTCTCGAATTGTGTCATTAGTAAATCGCTCTCCTGGTCGTCTCCAAACTCGAATCCTGCCATCATTGAATGACACAGTGAAGCGAGATTCATCAGTGAAGAGAACTTGACTCCATTGTTGCCTTGTCCATCGGATGTGCTCGCGACACCAAGCAACACGGGCTCTGCGATGAGCAGGAGTAAGAGGGATTCTGACTGCAGGACGTCGAGCAGCCAGTCCAAATTCATGTAAACGTCTGCGAATGATGCTTTGACTGACATTAACGTTTACAGTTTGTCTCAGCTGACATCTTAGAGTGGAACAAGTCTCTGTTCGATGGCGCAGGGCTGACAACAAGAGGTACCGGTCATCATGTCTATTGGTGCATCTAGGGCGCGATCCTCCACACTTCCTGTGGCCTGAAATCTTTCCAAAATTCTTTGGATAGTAGAGTGTGACACTGCAAGCCGTCTAGCAACCTCACGGACAGATAAACCACTTTCAACCCACGTGGTTTTTGCAAGTGATGAAACTACACTAAGTCTGCTGATTGTAAAACAAATTAAGAGTGAACTCTGTTCACGAAAAGTCGCCATTCCACGTGGAATGTCAATCAGCACGATTACTTCACCTGTTTGGTTATACGGAAGTTTGAAAAAACAGATTAAAAATGTGAATTTATGGTCAGCAATCCAAATTGCACGTGATCACCATGGTTGTCGGTGAGTTGTTTTTATGCTTAACGTGCATAGAGGACTGTCAGAGGAAGATATTGCACCCATTTTTACTAAAAACTTCTTTCATTTAATCATTCTATGCGCTTATATACGGGCTGATCACCCGTTTGCCAGTCACTTCGATTACGGAAACAACAGCAAATGGGTTGATTTGCCGTTGCCCTAAAGACGCCACTAGGCGTGATGGGAAACAATGGCAAAGAAAACCTATCTGCTGTTGCCCTAAGACGCCACTAGGCGTAATGGCCACTGACTGCTTTGACGGTCGGTGGCTAAGGACGGAAGAAGAAGAATGCGCTTATATAAAAGTGTATTGAAAATAATAGGGTGTCCCTTGACTTTTGACGAGTAGTATATTTTCTTAAATGCAAAAATCTGTGATTATTACTGGAGAAAAAGGTTAGTGAAAATAAAATATTCAAGTTCTTAGGTTAGTTACACAGACAACCTAGAATTTATTTATACCTCCCCCTTCCCCCCCCCCCCCCCCCCTTTTTTTTCCCCTTTGAGGTCCGTGGATGACTGGTTAAGAAATTCTGCTGTGTATTATCACCCCGTTGCTGCACATTTAAATTGCATACATGACGTTTGCTGTACCAGACAATACGTTTAATTCTAAGGAAATATTAGTGCCAGGCTAAACTTACCTTTTTTTAAAAAAGGGGGGGGGGGGGGGGGGGGGGGGGGGAGGAAACAGGGTGTCGTGTTTTTTTTCTTTTGTAGGCACAATGTGGACCTAATATTTTTTCGTTGTATTGATTTTGTGATCTCTGGCAGCCCAGTAGAGCGATCGGTATTTGGCGGGCTTGGCGATTATTGTCCTTCTTCCCTACTGTTTTGTAGTGACGTGTTAGAAATGGCGTGTCTTCTTTCTTTACGAAGTGTTACCTAACAAACAGTGAAGTGTGGCTAATCTCGTTGGTCATTTAGTTGTGCCCTGTCAGCTAAATCAAACCACTGATAATCCTTCATAACTGTGTCATGTTTTTTCCTTCTTCATCATCATCCTTATCTTCTTCTTCAAGTACTACACCAACCGGTATAGGCGATCATGTTTCTCCACAGGTTCCTGTACCCAAGCATCGTCATTTCCCTTTTCTATTCTTATGGAGCATGGAGTCACAACTGCACCTTGTCACTTTGCAATAAGCGTGCACTAATGAATTCGTGTACTCTTGACGTGACGGTTTCTGTAACAGAGCCGGCCCTAGGGATTTGTCAAGGTCGTGCCATGTCTGATGACGGTGCCCCCTCTCCCCCTCCACCGGTGTAGTACTGTACCGTTACGAAACTCAGTTTCACGGTACTGAGTGATGACAATGTAACTTCCGTTAGTGATGCTGATTGTACCATTTTACAACAAACAAACAAATAATAATACGATTATGTTTTTGAAATGTTATTGTAGGTAATTTTTGTCTGTTCATGCTGAAGTACAGTTGGGCGCTCAATGCATTGTTTTTGAAAAGGAATAATGCAGACACAAAAGACAACGATCAGCTTCATGCTTGTCGTAAATTTCCGATAGATGATTAAGAACAATGTTAGTTCCCGTCTGCATAGAACTGACAAAGGTGATGACTCAGTGCGAGATAAGGTAAACAGATAGATTTTCACTAGTGAGTTGGTGAAGGGTAGAGTCTGTCCCTGGATTTGAGAAGCTACTCTAGTCCAGCCTATCGGTTACGACTAAAAGTTGTTATTCAGACAGTTCCCTTTCTATATTAATATATATATATATATATATATATATATATATATATATATATATATATATATATATATATAAATATATATATATATATATATATAATATATATAATAAATATATATATAATCCTGATACTATATATATATAAGATATATATATATATATATTAGATATATAATAATTAGATATTTTATGTTAATATATTATTTGGTATATATATATTTACCATATATAAATAGGACGCATTTTATATATTTATATATATATATATATATATATATATATATATATATATATATATATATATATATATATATATATATATATATATATATATATATATATCCACCACTCACATACACACACACAGATAAGTTAAGTGACGACAATTAGACGCACAAACGTGAAAACTATAGTGATGGAGTATGGGTATTGGGACTAGCTGACCGACACTGGTAATAAGTTTTATGTTAATGTTTATTTATCATAAAAAGAACTTCACAACAGTTATTATAAAATATCAAAAATACAAAAATCATAGGTTACAGACTTAAATAAAGAAATAGACCCACTAAGTGTAATTCCCTCTGTAGAGACAAAATCCCACAAGAAGAAGTTAATTAACCCCCAAAAGGTCAAAAGAATAGCACTAGGGTCTAGGATTTTACTATACTGTAAAGAACAGAGTTTCTACGTTAATCTATTCTGAGATGAACAGTATTAGCAAAACATCATAAGAAATAAACAAAGTGAGTGCATGGATTATACAGAGAAAGAATTATTCATCTCTTCTTTCTCTCGCTTCAGACAGACAGTGGCCACATTTTCACTCTTACCTCATACGCGCTTTCACAAGATCTGGAATATCTCCATGAAAAAAAAAACCCACAGATCCAAGGTGGGGTGTTGGCAAAACAAGCCCCAGTTTCTCCAAGACTGATTAATCTTTTTATTGGGAAACGCTTTCTTTGATATTCCTTCTTTAGGATTCTGTTTGTCACATCAATTAAAACAGGTTGGAAAATACTTAAGAGCTTTAATGCTTACAGAGTCAGTAGCTAGTAAAATTGATACTTGGAGAGAATGTCAGAGGGGTTAATCTCTCGGGATAAAAATCCTTGTTACACCACAAGTGGTTGGTAGTCGGGAAATGTTAATTGTTGGAAATTTCGCCACAACGGGCTGAAGGTATATGAAAATCTGAGTAGCTAAATGTCAATTTACAATTCTTATTAATGTCATATATTTGCACTCTCTCTCCCTCTCTGTGAAGTCAAGAGCGCCAAACCGGTCAACCTCGAAGACCGATTTTATTAAAGAATGTTTTAGTGCTGTTGGACTTAGACCCGTTTCTCAAATTATACTGAAACCGCAGGTAGGTTTTGGGTATGTGAACCAGTACTAGATATAGGAAGAGAAAATACATAATACATAACCACAATATAATATTCTCAATCCTATCCTAACCCACGTAAAAGTATAATATATTATTATCCACTACAGTTATTAATTTTTAATGATAAACCACAAGTATATATATTATTTTTGTCGTTTAACAAAAACCCCGTGAAATAAGCGCTAGTCGTTTACAAAATTACTCATAATGAATTAGAAATAAATATATTCGTCAGTACTCATAATGAATAGTGCATTTACTAGACGATTTAAAATTATCTCTTACTGGCTACTAGCAATTAGTTAAATTAAACACTTAGCTATATGTTATTTTAAATCGCTAGTCAATTAGCACATAAATCCTAGTGAAATGTTATGACGGGCTTTAAAAATTAAATCCCTCTTCACAGAAAATCTTAGTGAAACATAATGCCGGACTTAACAATTAAATCACTCAAAATTCTAGTATAATATTTACCGCAACACAAGAATTAAAACAACTCCAACGAAAACTTAGTAACTCTAAATAGTAAAATGGATTTAGAAATCGCAGCTAGATGTCTTAAAAATTTGTGGGTACTGGACAAATTGAGTTTGAAAGCTGGACTATATATATTAAATTTGCAGAGCTTCGCTCGCTCTTGCGATATATAACACCTTTGGGGAATTCTTTGTTCAAATTCTGCATGAAAGGTAATTTTGACACAATCGCCGCCGAGTAGACGTGGTCCCACAGCCAAATCGTCTTTTAGATCTCGTCGATCCGTAGCTTAATTGCGTTTTCACGAACTAACGGACAGGGAAGGGGGGAGGGGGGTAAATTGTAAATTATCTCCCTTTTCTTTCAGAGAAATGTAACTATCAAAGTACGTCTTTTCTTATTTCCCTTGATTTTCTTCGTTAAGCTTATCTCCCCCTTTTCTCTCGCTACGTGCATCATAGTAAACATTCCTAGCGTCTATGAGACATCAGAGAAAAGAAAAAAAAATAAGGCGTGGCAAAACTGTGAATGCAACAAACATCGAACAACCAGGGGTTCTGCGTTAGCTAAACGTGCATAACAAATAAGTAAGCAGGGTGGGATTTGAGTAGAAGCAAGGCCGTGCTGATATATATGTAATCTATATTTACATAATCTGTCACAATGCTAACAAATAATTGTTTACTTTGAAATTGTCTGTTTCATTTTTCTTTTTCTTTTAAAATTTTAATGATATTTTAAAACACATTTCGGCGCCTCCCTCAAGTCGACGCCTGGTGTGGCCGCACTAGTCACAGCGCCCACGATTCGGTCTGTTTTGTAGCAGTATGTTTTAGGTGATGAGGTTACCAACTCCATGCTGAACCTCGTGTTGTCGCATATTACGACATACCTGACGGAGGAGTAGCCTTATTCTTTCTTGACTTCTTCAGAGCGAGCCCCCCCCCCCCCCCCCCCCCCCCCACCCCCCCCCCCCCCCCCCCCCATCGCTGGTTATCAATTTTGCTGTTGGCTTTTGTGTTTTTTAAATATTACATTCCATGACTAAACCGAGCATCTTCTACTCACTGTAGCCTATCATCTCTGTTTTCAATCGATCTAGTCATTTGCCACAATATATTCCAGGTCGTCAACTTCCCATAACATGTCCAATAAAAGTTAAATTCTTCCTACTGATGTGTCTAATAAGCTTCTTTTGCTCATTGGCTTTCTTCATGACATCTCCATCACCCTTTTTTAGCTCTCCGTGGTATTCTTAACATCTCGTGTGGTCCCCGAAGGTCTTCTTATTTACTTACTGATTGTCCATGACTCGCTACATTATGGTAGGATTCGCTGTATGTAACACTGCAGGGCTGTTTGTTTTACTTGCAAACGTTTTAGTTTGTTTGGTTTTTTTTTTAAAAGAATGATTTCCATTTCATAGATCGCTGTTTTTTTTTATCCATAATTTATTTCGGAGATGTATCTTCTATGTTATATGTGTTCCCAGGTATTTGGATCTGTTAAAAACTTGTTTAAAAACTGTCCCATTTATTTTGATGGTGCATTCTGGAATATTATGTTTCAATGTGATAACCGTTAAGTCTGTCTTCTTGCTATTTAGGTTAAAGCCTTTTTTTTTATTTTCTGTCGTCATTGTATCAATAACTTCTTGTAATTCTTTTTCACTTTTCTTTTTTACTGTAGCGGCGTCATCTCAGTATTTGTGAGTTCCTGTTAATGAACCGACTTACCATATTATTTTTACATGTACGCCTATACAGTTTACCAAAACAGCGTTGGTAAATTCTGGTCACGGATAGCCTGATCATAACATTAATAGACTGCCTGTGTTTACGTGTAACTTGAGCTACCTCTTTGTGTGCAAATATCACCTGTAAACCCAGCACACCTGAGGACTTCAGACATGCTGATCAACAACGAAACAGGGGAACTTCATAAACAACGTTGTTTGAACAAGGTCTGCTGTTAGTGGTTGGCACCAAAAGCAGCGAGATGTTTCTGGTTGTAAGTTCTCTGACTAAAGGCCCCCCCCCCCCCCCCAAAAAAAAAATAAAAAATTAAAAATAAAACTTTTTTCTTTGAAAATAATTTGGTAAACCAAGCACATGACATGGAAAGAGAATGAAGACACAGCTCATTTTGTATACCAGAGACCGTTGAACAGTGGCATATTTATAAAAACAAAATTATTTTCCCGGTGGGCGGCACACATTCTTGGGCTCTAAATTGGTACCTCACTGACAGATAAACAAAAACTATATTTCCTTTCCTGTTTTTTTTTAATTCTGATAGAAAAATACCCAGCACAGCCCCAAATTGATCATAACGAAGGTATATTGAGCTGATTGTTGCATAGATACAGTTTACAGTTTATTATTCCCCCCCCCCCCATAAGGAGTTTGTCTTTTTGTAGCAAAGTATGCCGCTGTCAAACATAAACAACAGTCTTTCGATTATATCAGAGCGAAGTTGCCAGTCAAAAAAATAAAACGCTATTGCAGTGTAGATAAATATCATTTCCTGAAAAGAACTACTAATATCTATCAACTTGCATGATGCAGCCAAGATATATGGCTAGTCCTTAAAAGAACTACTAGCATGCTACAGGAACAGGGTGAGTCTCGTCGGCAAGACCTGATTCTCTTTTCACTTTTCCAACAAGTAACGAGTTACTAGTATAACCTCACCATTCACCGTATGCAACTGATAATGTGAAATGCTTTAGATGTTGTTTTTCAAATCTTACGTGGATATTTTTTACTGTAAAATCTTTAAATTAAAAGCAAAGATCTTTATTGCAGAATAATGTCCATCGTTTGCAAACACATGTATTGCTTTTAGTAACCAGAAACGAAATAGAAAATAGAAACACGGAGTCTACTGCCCAGAAAAGCTTACTTATCGCGCGGCCACCTTTAAAATACCCCGATGCAGCAGTATGCCTTTGTTTAAATGTATCTAAGAAATGCTCTATAAGCCTATGATAAACTTCTTTCTGAAGCGGGAGTCGTTAATTGTATACCTACATTGATAGGAAATCGATTAGATCCCTTCTAATCCTCGATTCTCAATCCGGGTCTAGTGTTGCAGTCAAGAAACGAAAGACAGAAATCTTTTATTTAATACGAGTGAAAAGATATAAGGGCGCCCTACCCCAGTGGCGTATTTAGGAATTTTGTTGGCGTGGACCATTTTGATGGGAACGGTATAGTTCCCCGGGGGGTCTTTGAAGAGATAAAGACAGAATCGGACTACGCATCCTCAGGCATGTCGTAAAAGGCGACTAATGTGAGGAAATGCATGCGGGCTGGCAAACCTCATCATGTAATACAAGTTGTCACATAAACCACTGCTACAGAAACACGTGAATGTTTAATGTAGGCCGCTTGCAAGGGGACGAGATAAATGATGGCCCCATGCTTCATAAGGAGCGCAAAGAAGAATGGTGATAAAGATGATGATGATGATATTGAGTCTGATAGTAAAAGCCTCCTTGTCTGATTTAAGGGGGGAGATCAGAGTGCTTATGGAGTTGTCTGTGTGCAATGAATTTAGTCCTTAAAACCAAACCAAACAGATTAAATTCGATGGGGGAAAATCCTACAAGCACCCAAAAACATAATAAGGTAAAGAGAGATAAACTAGAGAAAATGGAAGGGCATACACCATAAACATTGCAAATCTCAGTGTCGTGGGATTTACTCCCCTTGCTCTGTAGTGATGGTCCAACAGTGGCCCAAATTCAGAGTTATCTACTGAGCGTGTTCAAAGGTGTCTTCCCTTCGCTCAAGATTACTTTTGGCAAAGATGTGAATTGAAGAATGGTGCTTCAGTCCTAGGGAGCCTCATAGAAATTTAACAAATCAATTACTACGGCTGATAGGATCCAGGCCGTGTAAATGTTATATCTTCCCAGACCTTCTATGAGTAAGGATTTTGCTCGTTCGGATGATCCCCCAACTGATTTAACAGTAAAATATATTTAATAGCTGTGTTATAGGTATTTAAATTGACTAAGACATACGAGTGCAGTTCACTAAAAAAATGATTAAATCAACTATAAATTAGTACATTTACAGATAACAAAATTTAGTAGTCAATTATAGTTAACAATTGTAAAATAAACAAGGGTGGGGTGAATTAGATAGTCTTTAAAATTTCATCACGGGGGATGATCTGGATAGGGTGTTTTCTCTTTCGAATTTAAATAAAACCACAGTTCACTTGGGCGGTACTTAGCTGCCAGTAAAATGTCGGTTGGTTTCTGCTCCAATGGATGCTTGTTCTTTGCAGGTATGGACTGGTTCACTCTCGTCACTGGTCAAGTCTGGTAGCCGCAACACGTCCTTCGTAGCATCGTGGGGTAATTGCGAAGATGGTTCTAGGTCTGTTAAGACGCGTCTGCTGTGGGTGTCTAGCTCTGACTGAAGGCCACTTATACCACACATTTGTTCCATAGATAGCACCACCTGATGTTTGACCAGGAATGTCAGTAAGGACGTCCTGAAAAGTTTGCAATAGAGAAGAGACTTGCTGTTGTCTTTCTGCTGTTTCTTTACGGGAAATAGGTCACCACGTTACATCCTATTTGATTGGCGGGAATGATATGTAAGGCTAAACACGATTAGTCGGACTACAAAATACTAATTTTGGTTGTTAGGGGAAACGTGAGAAGGGTAAAATTTTTTGAAAAGCTTGTGTAAACATGGCCCGATTGGTTAGACCCGCCAATATAGTCAATTAGGAGCGTCAGTTCAGTGCCACATTTTAAAATAAATTTACTAAGAAACAGTGCGTTGAGAGCCAGATCATATTTTTCTAAATAAAAGTCTGGGACAGGCAGATCGGAATTTGTGCCATTATTCATCGCCAGTCAACGTATTTGTTACTATTTCCATGAATTGTGGGACCGTGGTCCTAAGTTATTGAAGCAGCACCTGGTCTGAGTTTTGCTGAATCCAGAGGCTGACAGCATACTCCAGGGTCCAGATAGCGACCAGTGAGGTGTCTCCAGAACACAGGAAGCAATCGAGCAGAGGAGTCTTTTCCTGCCGCCATCACGAAAGATAAGCTTCTGTGGCCAGAGTAGCTCAACATTATGTGCCCCCCCTCAAAAATTGACATTATATTAAACACAGAGGGACAATAAATTGTTTTAAAAGACAGGAACTGTGAACTTTTCCCAATACTATTTCCACGATGATCAAACACTTGAAGTCATGATGAAAAACAACAACCAAGCTTGAACAAGCCAGTATTACTTCATAGTACTACTTCACAAATTACACACATAGAATAATAATAATAAAATATGTCAATACAAAGTTCATATATATAAACTGTGTACATACTACTTGTAATTACATTTGATTGTGATTCCTGATTCACTGTGTAGTTGAATCAGGATACCTATTATTGAAAGAATTAATACATACATTTTTAAACTTAAACACTTGACTCATTTAAGATAGTCTTATAGAGTGTTATATGTGTGTGAGTGTCACAGTGTTGTAAAGTGTTGTGGAATAAATTAAATTGTTTATCTGTCTGTTGTTGTTGTGATTTACACTTCATCAAGGTATAAATGTGGTAGCAAGTAATGTCATCTGTAATACACCACACTTATTAGATACAGATACCTTCACAGCTGATCTCAGTCAGTACACTAAGTCCCCTATAAATATTTATAACATCCCACTTTACCACATATATTGGGGTCTCGATCCCGGGATATTGAACTTTCTCCTATTATATATATTGGGAAAAATAAAAATTTAAAAAGTATCCTTCGGTGAAAGTAAATAAGGTTGAGCTCTCAGTGCCTGTGGTTGTCCTTGGATATTTAGTTAGAGATTGTATTGTTTAGTTAGACATTATATACATTTACCTGTTAGAAAATGGCGGACCTGGCCAAATTTCGATCTGCTGCTGTGCAGACTGCTAAAGAGTTAGGAATGGATGGGCAAATTATGATTGCTTATGTCACTGCTGAATGTGACAAATATATTGAACGTGAGGAAAGAAGATTTGAAGCTGAAAGAAAGTTAGAGGCTGAAAAGGAAATTAAGAAGTTACAATTAGAAGCTGAGGCTGAGACTAAGAGGCTGCAGATTGAGGCTGAGGCTAAGAAATTGGAGGCAGAAAGAGAAGAGAAGAAATTGGCTGCAGAAAGAGAAGAGAAGAAATTAGCTGCAGAAAGGGAAGACAAGAGATTAGCTGCAGAGAGGGAAGCAGAAAGAGAGGAAAGAAGATTGACTGCAGAGAGGGAAGCAGAGGATAAGAGATTACAAAGGGAACATGAGTTACGACTAAGGGAGTTTGAGTTTCAAGGCCATGCTCCTGAAAATGGTGCCAGTCCCTTTACCTCCGATGCTACTGCTAGTCAGGGAGCCTCAACCTCAGCTATGAACTTTCATTTAGATCATTTTGTTGAGAAAGAAGATGATATTGAGAGCTATCTAAATAGATATGAACTATTAGCTACCACGTATGGGTTAGAGAGAGAAAGGTGGAGCTTAAAGTTATCTCAAGGGCTTCGTGGGGAGCTTATGAAGTTTTTGCCAAAATGAGCAGAGGTGATCAAGAAAATTATGACATGCTAAAGCAGGCTCTTTTGTTAAGATATGAAAAGAATGGTGAATTTTATAGGAAAAAATTTAGGAATGCTAAACTACTGTCAGGTGAAACCTATCACCAGTTCTCTCCACGGTTAGAGACATACTTGGAGAAATGGACTTCTCTGGGGAAAACCCAAGATCTTAAGGAAATGGTCGTTATAGAACAATTAAGAGAGTCCATGGCTCCAGACCTGAGAAAGTTTCTCATGGAACAAGGTGCAGAGAGGCTGGGTGAGTTATTAAATGTTGCTGAAAGGTATCAAGCAGCTCAGGCAGAGGTAACAGGTAATAAGAAGAGGCAGGTAGACAATTATCAGGCACCACAAAACTTTAATGAATTTGATCATAGAGATCAAAACAAAGGTAAGCACCAGTTTGATAGGCCACGAAATGACTATAAAAATAACACCCCACAATTCAATGAAAGGAAATATGATAACAGGAAACCCTTCAGACAGGAAGGAAAATATTGTCAAATATGCAGGATGCATAATCATAATACTAGTGAATGTGGTAGGAAAGTTCCTCCATATCACGCGGCATGCATGATAACAGTGGACAAGGGGAAGAAGAAACTGACTGAGAATCATATAAATCTTCAACATCCCCCCATCTGTGAAGAAGTGACATGTAATGGGGCCAAGGTTAGGTGCCTTTACGATTCAGGTTTAGAATACGACTCAGTTGTGAGTGCAACCCTAGTGCACCCTGAACAGTATACCACAGAGAAAGTGGAGATACAAGGGGCCGTAAAGGGAATATCCACCATGACACTTCCCGTAGCCGAGATCAATGTAGAGACAATGTACGTGGAAGGAGTGATTAGAGCAGCCGTGTGTGACGACCCTAATTACCCGCTGGTGTTAGGAAGCAAATATGTTTTTCTAGGAAGCCCTGTAAAACCTGTGGTAATGGCCACGCTTCAGGTCAGGTCGACCCCTAGTAGAACGGAGGAGGAACCACCACTAGTTTATTCTCATAAGCAGATGAGAAAGGCCCAGGCAAAAGATAAAACATTAAAACCTTGCTTTGGTAAATTGCCAACAAGCCATGCACACCCTAAGAAAGGACAATTTTATTTGAAGGAAGGTCTGCTCTTCAGGAAAGCTAGAGTAGGATCCAAAGAACAGGGACAATTGGTATTACCAACCCCCTACAGGGAAAAAGTGATGGCACAAGCTCATGTTGTACCAGACGGTGGACACCAGAGAAATGGGACTACCCGTCAAAGGACATCGGAAAAATTCTACTGGCCCCAAGTAGCTGCTGATATTGCACAATTTGTGGGGGCCTGTGAAAAATGTAGCAAGGTACAGTCCCCAAGTTGGGAAAATCATAATCAGATGCCAGCCAAGCATTCTGAAACATATGGGCCTAACAATAACAAGGAAAATGACAATAATAAGGTTGACATAGAGGATAGGTATCCACCTTCCCCCCAACAGTGTTCACCAAAAATATTTAGATTTGCAACTCTGAGAAAGGCATCCAGAGAAAATAGAAACTCAGACCAGTCAACCCAGGAACAGTTTGAAGCCGCAGTTAGGGAGCTGGCTGAAATTGACATTGAAGATGATCCGCCTAAGTTAAAACCGAAACAAATTGTTACCAGAACAGTGGGCAGTGGACGAGTGAGCAATTGGGAAAATGCTCACAGCGCTTCACACTATGGCTATTAACTTAGCATTAAAAGGGCACTGGCGACATTGGTAGTCACCCGACCCTACACCGTCCAAAGGGAAAGTAGTGTTCGGACCCTGGATGGAGATAACCCACACATCTTATAGCACTGCTAAGGGCGAATTGATTTCTGATGCAGAAACTCATTTCCCCACATATTATCTTAATTCACCAGATTGTCGGTAGGCGGAACTATAGTTGGTGAATATGGCCTCCATTTGAGTGGCACATTATAAATATATTATTAGAAGGGTGTTTCCACATTCAATCACGCCTAAGATCAGACCAATTGTTGGCTATGAACATTTCGGAGGAGCAGAGTGTCTCCATTGTTGCCTTTTTGAATTGAGGATAGTCCGAGTGTTTATTAAGGCTGATCAGGACATTATTGGATCCCCTACACAACTCAGATATCACTATATAGATCAACTCCTCATAACGTACAATTTGAGGAACATCTAATCTTTTCTGGACATGTCGTTGAGCAGACTCAGAGAAAAGAAATGGTGAATATTGATTGCTAAGCAGTAGTAAGACAAGCCGTAACACTTGCAGCTGTACAGTAACATATCTGAAATGGATTCTTGGATTGCAGAGGTCTGAAGCAACCTTCGTCAGTAGTGCTTACTTTGAATTGACCCACCTGCATTAATCCATGATCAAAATGAAATGAGAGAAACGTTGATGCAGATTTTCTAAGCCGCCATCCGTGCGATGAAAATCAAAGAAATCACCAGGCATAGACATAAATTTCTCTATGTGTATATAGAATTATAGACTGACGTATAACGTCTGTTTTAAGTGGGGAGAATTTGTCGTGAAATTCTACATTCACATATATAAATTAAAAGGTAAATGTAAAACCTAACGCATTAATTCGATAAAAGGAAAGAAGAATGGTAAAGTACAGTGCTGTCACAATGGCGTACAAAAATCCCCCTTGTTTTCTACTTCGTCTGCATATTGTAACGTTTCCACGTTGATAGTAAAGCCTATAGCAGCATACACGCGTTTCCACAAAACAATAAAACGTGTACTGCATTTCTAAGAAAACCTTGAGATACGCAAGCTGATTAATGACCTAGATTAATCCACTGCGTAATGAAAAGACAGATGAACTTAGGATAGAGAGAGGGAGGGCTGAAAGCAGGAACGCATGCAACACTAACACGCGTCTCGCGATATAAAATTAATGCCACCCCCAACGCGAAAGGCATGAAGCACTAACTTTTTTTTCAAATAGACAGTGATAAAAAACACTACCAATACGAGAGTTAGGTTTAAAAACATGATTAATGCTTATTAGGAAACATGACATTCTACTGTTTTATGTCTGAAATCTTGACATTAGTCTGACAAAACAGTCGAAAAGGCAGGACAGGTGGCGGTTCTAAACATAAAAAAATAAAAAATACACGACTATCCTAGAAAATGCATATTTTGAACGCAGCCACTTAGCTCCATAAAACTTATATATTTGGGTTCCTTAGGACTTGCTGACAAAGAATATGTTAAGTGTTACGCAAATAGTCTAGGAATTAACAAATTATAGCCATAATACTAGAGTGGTGCTGTCAGACAACACCAAATAATAATCGCACAGTGGCATGTTTTCAAACCACCATTTTACGGGAAATAGGTCACAATGTTACATCCCATTTGATTGGCGGGAATGATATGTAAGGCTAAACACGATTAGTCGGACTACAAATACTAATTTTGGTTGTTAGGGGAAACGTGAGAAGGGTACAATTTTTTGAAAAGCTTGTGTAGACATGGCCCGATTGGTTAGATCCGCCAATATAGTCAATTAGGAGCGTCAGTTCAGTGCCACATTTTAAAATAAATTTACTAAGAAACAGTGCGTTGAGAGCCAGATCATATTTTTCTAAATAAAAGTCTGGGACAGAGGCAGATCGGAATTTGTGCCATTATTCATCGCCAGTCAACGTATTTGTTACTATTTCCATGAATTGTGGGACCGTGGTCCTAAGTTATTGAAGCAGCACCTGGTCTGAGTTTTGCTGAATCCAGAGGCTGACAGCATACTCCTGGGTCCAGATAGCGACCAGTGAGGTGTCTCCAGAACACAGGAAGCAATCGAGCAGAGGAGTCTTTTCCTGCCGCCATCACGAAAGATAAGCTTCTGTGGCCAGAGTAGCTCAACATTATGTGGCGCCCCCCCCCCCCCCCCCCCCCCACAAAAATTGACATTATATTAAACACAGAGGGACAATAAATTGTTTAAAAAGACAGGAACTGTGAACTTTTCCCAATACTATTTCCACGATAATCAAACACTTGAAGTCATGATGAAAAACAACAACCAAGCTTGAACAAGCCAGTATTACCTCATAGTACTACTTCACAAATTACACACATAGAATAATAATAATAAAATATGTCAATACAAAGTTCATATATATAAACTGTGTACATACTACTTGTAATTACATTTGATTGTGATTCCTGATTCACTGTGTAGTTGAATCAGGATACCTATTATTGAAAGAATTAATACATACATTTTTAAACTTAAACACTTGACTCATTAAAGATAGTCTTATAGAGTGTTATATGTGTGTGAGTGTCACAGTGTTGTAAAGTGTTGTGGAATAAATTAAATTGTTTATCTGTCTGTTGTTGTTGTGACTTACACTTCATCATTTTCATAACCCTAGACATTTAACGTAGTCATCTCAATATTCCAGAATAATTCTGACTGAGGTATAAATTTGGTAGCAAGTAAGGTCATCTGTAATACACCACACTTATTAGATACAGATACCTTCACAGCTGATCTCAGTCAGTACACTAAGTCCCCTATAAATATTTATAACATCCCACTTTACCACAGTGATTCACGAAACCCTCATTCTATATAGTGATGTTGCCAGCCTCATATGATTTGGACATCCACTAGCAATATCCACATGTTAGTAAAGCAATATATAGAATTATAAAATGTACAACTTACCCTAAAATATCTTTGGGAATACGGACTTCTGGCTCAGAGAAATAGTAATAGCAGCTTGATTAAGATGCCTCTTGCACGTGGTCTGGAGTATTACTTTACAATAGACTCGCACTATGACCCAGTGTTCAGGTTCATAGGATTCCGGGCTTTCTGTATTAGTAAATGTAGAGTTTCCGATGTGGAAATCCACAAGATGCTCAAACACGTTGTCCGATCCTTTAAAAAAATAGAATTTTCATCCTATTCCTTACTCTTGCTTGCCTGACTGTCTTCTTGACGAGTTGAATTTCACAGTGCCTTAAACTCAAGAAGCGCTAAATTATAAGGCAACATTTGGCACGCATCCAGATTGCTACTATATGATAAGTCTCCAATCAGAAATGTTGTATTTTTACATCTCAAATGCCAACCCAATAGCATGCAGTTTGCGTATACGAGTATTTTAGTGGGGTATATTGCCCCTACCTCTCACGGAAAATTCCTGCGTGACATCCGCAAGAAAATGTGTTGTTTACAAGTCATCTTTCAATATATAGTATGTTAGCTTTTATCTGTTATCGGTCATGTTAACACTAACGACTTCACAATCTATCACATATAATCTCTTTCAAGATCGATAATTATTCTCCGACAAGTATTGTCCGGAAATGATTATGACATTTACAGTCTAGCCAACAATCAACAAACTTATCAGACAGAACTATTATCAAGTGATAAGATAATCGACTGTGGTCCCAATAAAGTTTACTACTTAATCTGGCGCACCTATGCACTGGTCTAGTAGGAAAATAAGTTATATATTAGTAAACAACACTTCTCTCTACAGATCCCAGGTGTCAAAATGGGTTCAAACGAAAGTCATTGATTACCCTTATCAGCAAAAGATGGTCGCTGCAGTCCTGATATGACAAGAATTGAGGGCAATGAGTGTAAACAATGATTAAGTACAGAAAATGAGACGTGCGCAATAATCTCGGCGATAAACATGAATGCTAGGAAAAGAGAACTGACATTTCTGTCACAGACCCCCTATCCTAAGATATTTATAGAATATCCGGATTTAGGCGCTCACTTTTCCGTGGGTTTTACTGTCCACCATGTTCGCCCTTTTTAGGAGAGTTTTCCTCTTTTCCCTCGACTGATTTTTTTCGGCCGACGGTACGCATAATTTTGGACGTACTTCCTTATGTCCAATCCACGACCTGGCCAAAAGTGATGTGCGTTTATATTGCGCACCGCTTTTCCGACTGACATGTGTATCCCTGAAGGCGATACATGTCCAGCTCTCGCAACATGAGATCTTAATGGGAGAGGCACAACGAGTTGCTTCCCTTGCCTCGTTCGTCTACATAAGACTCCATCTTCCTTGAGGAAAGTTCCTTCATTGTTGGGAATTGGGTGCTCTGCTCCATCTCCTTCCTCGTTAATAAATGATGGTTTTCACCATTCTGATTTCCTGGGCTATGGCACACAGAACAATCTTTCACATGTTGTCGAATGTCGCGTTGCATGCTCGGCCAGAAGTATTCGAGGGAAACATACCTTAATATGGCGCATGCACCTCAATGAGGTTATGATTGGGGTTTATGCATTTGTTGCATCAGGCGGTTGCGATAGGAAACTGGGACAACTAATTGCCTCTTGTTTCCTACCTGTCTGCATACTAACCATTTCTCTTTATAAAATGCTCCCTGTAGAGTATGGGAGCAACTGTCATACAACCTTGCGAAACAAGGCTTTATCATCCCTTTATGCCTTCTTCAGCTCCGATATGTTCGAGCTGATTAGAGATGAGGCCGTTTGGGTGTGTCCTTGGTTCTCTCTCTCTCTCTCGTGTCGACCTGTAGTAACGTGAGGGATCCCCAAGGAAGACATATTTCCTCCCTAGAATAAGAGGATATACTAAATCATCTAACACTTTGGCTTTGATTGTTCCCCGGACAAACCAGGTTGAAACTTTAATTTCCGCAACTGGAACAATCATAGGCTCTACAGTATATTCTACCTATATCAGTGGCGAACGCGCAGTGGCTAGACTCGTCGGCTTAGCGATGGTGTCTCAGTGTGTGCGACGGAACGAACGGAATAATTTGTCTTCTCTTTGTTACTTTCACAATTGCCTCCAGGCTGGCGGAGTTGTGGATTAAAGTTGCTACCATAAGTGAAATGGGTTCATTTTCGATACAAGACAACAGGAGGCTGAGACGCTTGAGAGTTATGACCCAAGTGAGCCCGCCCCCCTTAGAGTGTAAAGGAGTATATCGGGCCGAAACACCTGTCGGACGGGGGGACTGCTTCTGATGATCAGATTGCTTCCTGTTGTATCGCTCTGTAAAGAGTTTCCTATCATCATACCGATGCCCCTATATTTCTACAGTTTCACCTGTGTACTCGCGGGCCTTCACCAAAGATAGCGAGACTAGAGCTTCGTATTCTAAACTCAGGTAATATAAGCAGTATACGGTTTGATTACTAACAGTTATTTGCTCTTGGGTGGGGGGATGACTGGGGTTGTGTTGGCATGCGGGAGGTCATGTTTCCCTGTTGACCTTGTTAGCAGGCGTGCAACCTTATAAGGGCCTGTTTTCGGCCTCTTACAGTCCGAGGTGAAGTTCACGTCATTGTTACACAATTTGTACCATCGCCTTCCGGTTCCTGTGATCGATTGCTCTGTTTCTGCCTGGTGCTGCCCTGTGGTTGTTATGCCGTTTTGTGTGTTGTGTTGATCGTTGCCTGCACATTCATGGATGGACGATCTGTTTAGTGGGGGTGAGAATCGTGGCCGCGCTTCCTGGTAGGGTTAATTTCTGCTTGGGCGCTTTGATACCAATCTGCAAATAACACCACCTGCTCAAGAGTTTCTGTCTCGCGCTCTGCCAGGAACTGTTTCATGTCAGGGAGAACTGAGAAGTGGCTCTGTGCAGGACGTAACAATGCCTTGAGACAGCCTAGAAACAGAGCACAGTATTTTAGCTCTGCATTGTTGGAGAGCCCCCTTGGATGGCCGTGAATATACAGTATGCCACGCGCTTCTTAGGCCTAGCTTGGGACCAGATGTGATGATCCTTTAAATGCAAGCCAAGCTGGGGAAACTGGAGCTCATGACTTCAACTCAGCACGTTTCGGAATGGCAGAAAAGCCACAGGAAAAGCCTAGATCTGCAGTGAAGATAATACCAAGGAGTCTTCAACATGGCATTGGCTGCAAAAAGCGAGAAGCTCGGCAGCTCTAGTTAAACAACAACAACAACACTATAGACCCAAATTATAACCCACATGTGGTTGAACCCAGTAGCGTATTCTCTATGTGTGCTGTGCGTGCTGCGCACACCTATGCCCGAAGGAAAATAAAAATTTAATTTATTATTCTATAAAATACTTCTCTTCTAATGTTCTGCTTTCGGACCGAACGCATCAGGATAACGGATTTTCCCGCATAGAATCTACGAGTATATCTAGTTTCAGTTTCCCAGACGCGTTTTACAGTGCAGTTTTTATTGGTTGGTAGCAATCGCCCGAAGCTTCTCGGGTAATTCCGTCACAATGCGTGATGTACCTTTCGGTTTCACGTTTGAAGACTGGTTTGTGTGGATCGGGGTCATGGCCAGATACGTCAATACAATACGAACATGCGTGCGGTCGTCTTGCAGCGCTCGAGTTGTAAAAATCGGCTGTTTCCAAGTCCAGTGTTTTTTGCGATTAATTTTTGTTAGTTGCCGGGAGTGCAGATTATTACAGTGACAGTGAGTTTCAAGTTGTAAGTTAATTAGTATTTCGGAGACAATTGACATATACCCAAAATGCAAGTGTTGGACGACATCGCTAAAAAGAAGTTTTTTTCACTAAGTTTTAGTGAAAAACTATCAATTGTGAGTGACGGTAAACATTTTCCTGAGTTACCACTCATAAAAACAGTACATAAAACTAAGACAGAAGTATACACACGCCATATTTCAACAGCTCATTATAAGTCGGTGGATTGGTTAACTGGTTGTGAAAAGAGGAATAAATTGTTTTGTTGGCCTTGTTTTTTTTATTTTCTTCAGAAGGCAACGTATGGAGTAGAAATGGTTTTGATGATCTTAACTTCTTAAGTACAGCTGCACAGAGACACGAAAAGACTAAAAGCCATGTCCAATTTTTTTTTTCCAGCTGAAAATGTTTGGCCGACAAAGAGTGGACGTCTTGCTTAATGATCAGCTCGATAAAAGTATCAGCCAACATAACGAACCTGTAAAAAAGAATCGAGATAACTTGAAACGTCTGATTGATGCTGTATGCTTCCTTGGTAAACAGGCGCTTCCTTTCCGAGGACATGACGAATGTAATGACTCTTTCAACAGAGGCAACAATTTAGAGTTTCTGGATGCACTTCAGCAATATGACCTTCTTTTGGAACATCACCTACAGAGCTCTACAGTTTTCCGCGGAACCTCTCTGATTGTGCAAAATGATCTCATTCAGGCTATCTCTGAAGTCATCATTGATGAAATAAAGAAGGAAGTCCACGTTTCAAACTTTGGTACTATACTTCTGGATGAGAGTTGTGATATCACGTGCAAATCACAGCTGTCAACCGTCTTAAGATATGTATTAGATGGTGTTGTTTATGAAAGGTTTGACAGACTTACCGACGTTAGTCAGGATAGAACCTCAGAAGGTTTGTTAAAACATGTAGTTAGCACGGTACAAGAATACAAACTTAAAGATAAGTTAGTTGGGCAAACTTATGATGGAGCGTCTGTGATGGCAGGTCATTTGGATGGCTTACAAAAAAAGGTTATTGATGTTTACCCAAAAGCACTCTTTACTCATTGCTGTGCCCATGCATTGAACCTCGTCTTGCAACAAAGTTTGATGAATATCAAAGACTGCAATATGTTTTTTTATAACTCAATGGTCTTTCTGCATTTTTCTCAAAATCGTCTAAGAGAACAATAGCTCTTCAAGAATTTCTTTCTAAGAAGTTGCCAACTGTAGCACCTACCAGGTGGAACTTCACTTCCAGATTAGTACATACAGTGAACGATCATTGGTTAGAGCTTATTGACTTTTTTGAAAATGTCATTGATTGTTCTTTAGAATGGGATGCTGACACCGTGGTTAAATCGCAAGGCTTTTTGCCTTTCTTGAGGAGCCTAAATACAATTTTCCTACTTCAAGTATTTTCAAGATTATTTGCATATACAGAAGTTTTATACAATTTACTTCAAACAAGAAATTTCGATATTTTGTACTGCTGCAAGAAAATAGAAGAGATCAAAAATGAGCTTCAACGAGCAAGGGATACTGCCTTTAATGAGATTTGGTATGCTGCATTGGGAAGGAGGGGAGAAGAATTTGAATCACCTACAAATAAACGTCACCGTGGTTGTATAGGAAAAGATGCATGTTGCCAACTGTATTTTGAAATCATTGATAACATTAGTGTTCACACAGAAACACGGTTTGCAGCTTTAAAGAAACTTGAGTATTTCCACCTTCTTTATGAGCAAAAGTATACCAGTTTCCAGAGGACCTCATCAAAAAATTAAAAGACGTTTATGGAGAAATGTTCGACTATGTAAGATTGAAGAATGAACTTGTACTTTATTGTTCGGATGAGTTCTGCAACAAGTCAGTTCATGAGTTACTGCAGTTCTTAGTTGAAAATGATCTCAGTTCAGGCTTTAAAGAAGTGTTCAAACTGGCAGAATTGATAATGACAATTCCAGCAACTACTGCTTCTGTAGAAAGATCGTTTTCAGCTTTAAAGCGAATCCACAGTTACCACAGATTTACACAAGGTCAAGATCGACTCTCCAGTCTCAGCCTATTGTCCATTGAAAAGGAACTTTTGAGCAAGGTTAGAATGAAGAATACATTTTACGATGCTGTAACAGAGAAATTTATGCAAAAGGAAAGAAGAATAGATCTGATCTTCAAGTGAAACCTGTAAGTGAAAATATGTATTATTTAGTTAATGTTTTTCTTCCAGCCGAATAACTATCGTTGCGTAATTGAATATAGTTGGTTTTTAAATTAAGAGGGGAAGGGGTTAAATAGTAGGCGTACATATTCATTTTAAGTAGCAGCACGCCTAGCTCGCATTTCCAGGATACGCCCCTGGTTGAATAGGGTATTTCATGGATAAAAAAGCACCAGTTTTCTGGTGCATGAACCAAAAGCCAAACCAAGAGGGGGAAAAGGAAAAGAAAAGAAAACACCGGGGCGGGGGAACGCTCTGAAGTTAACTTGAATAATATTAGACCTATAAAATATAATAACAAACAATGTTACAAGTGACCGTGACGTCATTTCTAATAGAAAATTTGATTCCACGAACAACTGATTTATTGCTGGGTCCTGATAATGGTGATCGACTCTGATAAAGGTGTCCTTGCGTTAAATAGAAGGATTCAAATGTTACAACTGGTTCACTGGTGTTGTGGAATTTCTCGGGTAAAAGATATAGAAGGCGATAACAAAAGTATAGAGAAGAGAACTAGCGGCAAACTTAAGAATTATAAAGAATACGTGGAAAGAACTTGGATAGGTTGTTCAGCATAATAAAGCTTGCAGCTACCTCAACAATCACTTGAACATAATACAACCACAACACAGTGTGACCGCTTGACCTTTCACGCTAGCTTTGTCCCTCCTACTTCACGATAAGCATTTATACGTGCTAGAAAATGCTACATGTAAGAATGACAGACCTTAAAAGCAAATAAGACGTTTTTACACAAAACGCAGTATTCATTCAAAGTTCGGTTGCCAGTAACTGCTCTGACAGGGCTAACGTAGGTCAGTCCCAGATAATAATGAATGGGTTTTATAAGCGCGAAAGTGGGAAATGAATGTTTGAGTGATCTGGTTTTTTAAAAAATCCTATTGTTAAGTTGGAAAAGATCAAATTTTTCTGACCATTTGTCACGTTGTAAGCGGAACGCTACAGTATATTTTCTTGACATCTTGTTGTCCATTATACCTTGTATTGAGAAATAAACATCACATATTGATGTACCTGTATTTTTTCTGACCATTTGTCACGTAAGCGGAACGCTACAGTATATTTTCTTGACAAATTGTTGTCCATTATTATGAACTTGCATTTGTATGCAGATTTTATATTTGATGACGAACCTATAAACAGTTTGGTACTTGGTTCATGGTAACTGAGATAGTTCATACTCCAACAAGCGATAGTTATTTGGATCGGTATAGTTGCCCTCCCTCATAGTAACGACTATTACATAAGTTGGAGATTAGAGACATTTTTTAATAAATACTTTGTAACTCCATGTAACCAGATTAAAAATGCTATATTTATATTTTACGACCAACACATAGACAGTTCACCAAACTTGTCCAGATTGTTGGTGTTTAAGACCCATAAACATCCTGGTAAATCACTGACCGCAGTGGCAGGATTGGGGTCGCCTGTATCATATGATTGTATTATATTTACCACGTTCTATATTGACAGTTTGTGGTAAAGTGGGATGTTATAAATATTTATAGGGGACTTAGTGTACTGACTGAGATCAGCTGTGAAGGTATCTGTATATAATAAGTGTGGTGTATTACAGATGACATTACTTGCTACCACATTTATACCTCAGTCAGAATTATTCTGGAATATTGTGATGACTACGTTAAATGTCTAGGGTTATGAAAATGATGAAGTGTAAATCACAACAACAACAGACAGATAAACAATTTAATTTATTCCACAACACTTTACAACACTGTGACACTCACACACATATAACACTCTATAAGACTATCTTAAATGAGTCAAGTGTTTAAGTTTAAAAATGTATGTATTAATTCTTTCAATAATAGGTATCCTGATTCAACTACACAGTGAATCAGGAATCACAATCAAATGTAATTACAAGTAGTATGTACACAGTTTATATATATGAACTTTGTATTGACATATATTATTATTACAATATGTGTGTAAGTAGTGATGGAGTACTATGAGGTAATACTGGCTATTCAAGCTATGTTGTTGTTTGTCATCATGACTTCAAGTGATTGTTTCTGGTGGAAATAATATTGGAAAGGTTCACAGTTTCTTTTTATTTGAAACAAATAAATGTCCCTCTTGATTTAATGTAAAGTCACTGTTAGAGGGGGGTATACACAAGATTGAGCTGCTCTGGCCAACGTAATCTTAACTTCTGTGTGGGCGGCTGGAAACAGTCTCCTATGCTCGCTTGCTTCACAGTTTTCTTGAGAAACAACACTGGTCGATATCTTGACCAAGGAGTATGCTACCAACCTCTGGATGCAGCAAAACTCAGACCAGGTGCTGCTTTAATACGTTAGTACCACGGTCCCTGAAACAAGAAGGTTGTACCTCCTACTTGAGAACTAATTTATAATCTATTTCCACACTGAAGCACAATACATAACAAACACCGAGTTCAGCGCGGTAGGCCAACTGCTAGCTTCTCATGTAACAGTATACACCAGTATTCCTCTCCCTAATGGTTACAACGCCTCTGCAATTCCAGCATTATTTCCTTCTATTCAATAAGATAGGTGTCATAGTACTATTTGGCAATCCCATGCAGTTATACTCCTCTCCGACAAGTTTTGTTCATGGGGGAGCAATATCTAGGCTTTGCCTCATGTTTGTTACTGAACCACACATATACAGACATAATTTATCAATTCACATTCAATTTTCATCTAAAAGAGATCAAATATGTCTAGCTTACCACAATTCATGGAAATATTAAACAAATACGTTGACTGGCGATGAGTTATGGCACAATTCCGATCTGCCTCTGTCCCAGGCTTTCATTAGAAAAATATGAACTGGTTCTCAACGCACTTGCTTCTACACAGTTTAATTTCAAAAAGTGGCACTGAACAGACGCTCCTAATTGACTATATTAAATGGTCTAGCCAATAAGACCATGTTTACAAAAGCATTTGAAAAAAAAGTACCCTTCCTACCGTTTCCCTTAACAACCAAAAATAGTATTTGCAGTCGACTAATCATGTTTCGCCTTACATATAATTCTAGCCAATCAAATCGGATTTAACGTGGTGGCCTCATTTCCTCTAAAGCAGTGTCCAAACACGCCATTATGAGCAAATATGATCCTGTGTTGTCAGACAACACCAGTATAGTATTTTGGCTATAATTTGTTAATTATTGAACTATTTGCTTAACACCTAACATATTCTTTGTCAGCAAGTCCTAAGGCACCCAAATATATAAGTTTAATGGAGCTAAGTGGCTGCGTTCAAAATGTGTATTTTCTTCTACCACCCGTTCACTTCGATACGATGGGGTGTCTTCTGTACTGTCAGGCTAAAGTCAGGATTTCAGACGTAAAACAGTATTGGGTCATGTTTCCTAATAAGCATTAACCATGTTTTTTAAAACCTAACCTCGTATTGGTAGTGTTTTTTGTCCCTGTTTATTTGAAAAAAAAGCAAGCCTGCGTGCCTTTCGCGTGGGGTGGCATTAATTTTATATCGCGAGACTGCGGTAGTATTGCATGCGTTCCTCCGTACATCTCTCTCTCTCTCTCTCTCTCTCTAAGGCCGTCTGTCTTTTCGTTTACGTAGTGCATAAAATGACATTAATTGGAATATTAATCTAGGTCATTACGCAGTGTGTCAATCTCAAGGTTTTCTAAGAAACACAGTACCAGTTTTATTTTCGAAACGCGTGTATTTGATGCAGTAGGCTTTACTAGCAAACGTGAAAGCGTTACAATTTAGCAGACGAAGTAGAAAAAGGGGATTTCTTGTTTAACTAGTATGACGTTCTATAACATAGGCGTACGCTATTGTGACCGCACTGTTCTTGTACCATTCTTCTTTCCTTTTATTGAATTAATTCGTTAGGCTTTACATTTACTTTTTAATTTATATATGTGGATTTAGAATGTTTCACGACACAGTTACGAGAGCGTACAGCTCCAGTTCATATTTTTTTATACTAAATTTATAGATTAACATTGCCATGTATGTTTATTCCCATATATATATATATATATATATATATATATATATATATATATATATATATATATATATATATATATATATATATATATATATATATATATATACGAGCTCGTATATTACATTTTTTTTTGCGTCCCACGGTCTGATGTTTGACCATTAGTTCTATGCTGTTAGGCTGATGTTCGTCGCAGCTACTACATTTAAGATTGTTAAATACTTAATGAATATTAGTCAATTCTGTTAAATATTGCCAAAGTATTTTTTTTTTTTTGTTTTGTTTTTATTTCTGTTGTTTGCACAACCGATGAAAATCGTATGCGATTATATATATATATATATATATATATATATATATATATATATATATATATATATATATATATATATATATATATATATATATATATATATATATATATATATATATATATATATATATATATATATATATATATATATATTTTAATGTTATCAAATTCTGTTCCAACTATACAGCTGAGGTTCAAGCTCTAGAGCAAGCTGCAAATGTGATTTATAACACCAACTCTGACTGCCACCAGGTAGTCATCCTCACAGATGCACTGTCTGTCCTGCAAGCTCTCAAAGGTGGTAAACTCCCGCATCTGAGAAATGAACTAAACAAGGTAGCTGCCAAAAAGAGAACCATACTTCAGTGGGTACCATCTCATTGTGGTGTACCCGGAAATGAAAAGGCAGATAAACTTGCAAAAAAGGGAGGAGAATGTGAACAAGAAGATAATGAAGTCACTTACTTTGAGAAAAAGAGAGCTACCCAGACTATCAGAAGAGAACAAAACCAACCCAAAGACGACTATCACACTCTCGACATGCAGGGACAGATAACTATTTTTCGACTCAGGACAGGGCATAACAAACTGAATAAACACATGCACAAGCTACGATTGTCTGCTTCACCACTGTGCACATGTGGATTAAACGAACAAACTGCTGAGCATGTTCTACAGGACTGTCCTCTGTATGACCAGTTAAGAAAGATATACTGGCCCAATGACTCAACACTAAACTCAAAGCTATATGGAGTTAAAGAGGAACTTCAAACAACAGTCGAATTCATCATGAGAACTCGTCTGACGGTGTAATCATCAAAGATGCGATCGCAAGAAGAAGAAGAATGTTATCATTAAGTATGTTATCATTATGGTTATGACTAATACACAGTGTTGTTCATATTGATATTGTTAAGAAGTAGTGTACATCAATACTGTTCAATGGCGAAGTGTATTAACATATTTTATGTATCCCCGTTTTACGCATTATAAATATACTGTGATCCCTCGTTTTACGAACAAATTTTTTTTCTTTCTCTCTAAGAGACCCTACCAATTGGTTAGTCGTTTATAACAATCACTAGCACGAGGTACTTAGTTGATAGTACGCAAATGTCTCCCTCTGGGATACATTTGTGTAGCCAGGGTCGTATGTGACCGCTTGACCTTTCACGCTAGCTTTGTCCCTCCTACTTCACGATAAGCATTTATATGTGCTCGAAAATGCTACATGTAAGAATGACAGAACTTAAAAGCAAATAAGACGTTTTTACACAAAACGCAGTATTCATTCAAAGTTCAGTTGCCAGTAACTGCTCTGACAGGGCAAACGTAGGTCAGTCCCAGATAATAATGAATGGGTTTTATAAGCGCGAAAGTGGGAAATGAATGTTTGAGTGATCTGGGTTTTTTTTATCCTATTGTTAAGTTGGAAAAGATCACACATGTGAAAATAAAGTCGAAATAACAGAATGTCGTGTGCAAAAAGGTCTAAAAGCTGAGGAGAGGAGTGCAAATATTAATTATTGTGTCGTGTGAAAAAAAAGGACGGGTCGTGTGAAAAAAGGCGGAAATAAAGAAGAAATAGTATAAATAGAAGAGTTGTGGGCGATAGGCAGCGATTTCAGGACTTATGTTTCCAAGGATACCATGATTTTAGACTAGAGGATTTTTACTGATAGCGTTAGCAGAACTTCGTCTTTGAGGATACCAAGACACGTTTTTGAGTAAACAAATCAGTAAATTATTTCTTGTGGATATACATATATTATTCTATCTGGATGTACCTATATTATTCAGTTGGATTACATATTTTTTTCATATCGGATAACCAATCATCATTGTGAAATTTACAGTGTTTGTCTAATTACATCAATAAACTCTAATTGAATTTTTCTACATTGCTGTTAGTGGAACTTTACAATAATTTCTTGTGGATATACGTTGTTGTGCTGAAACTGTTTTGCTTATCACCAAACTCAAAGGGAAGAACATTCCTAGGTTGAAAAAATAACAAAAGGTCAAGTATTACGATCTCTGGCGGAACGCCAGTTAGCACTTGAACCAACACAACATATGAAGGATTAACTCTGACTACATAAAATCAATATAACTACTAGTGCCGTATAAACATGCCCTGCTACAACAGTCCAGAGTTCTAGTTCTGTGCTTACTTACCCCTACGAAAATGAAAATATGTTGATGATAGGAAAATGCTCCTGCCTCTGAGGCCAAATAAACGGAACACTAAATATGTAGCGAAAAACGGCACTAGGTCGACGGGCGAGAGCCTAAACTTTGCTGGATCTATGTACAACAATAATGGAGAATATATAAAGACCTATGCTTCACGGTGGAGTGAAGCTGTAAGATGTAGAAGACATAGTGCTGAAAAAGCCATTTTTTTTTCTTTTTAAGAACTTTGGTAGCGATTTGGCGAATCCTTACTTACTTAGTCGTTCCCCTTTTACCGTGAGGTGTAGAGGTTTGGAAGAGAGAGCGCCAGACAATTCTATCAGCTGTCTTCTTCCTGGCCTGGTTCCATTCTAGTCCTCGGTCCTTCAAAGATTGTCTAATGTTGTCCTCCCAGCGGACTCTGGGTCGTCCTGGAGGTCTGGATCCCTGGCTCTTTGTTTCCCATGCTTGTCGTGGTAGCCGATCTTCTCCCATTCTGCAGACATGGCCAAACCATCTTAGTTGGGACTGTTCTATTTGGGTCTGCAGCGGATGGGATTTCAGGCCTTGACGGATCGTCTGGTTGCGGACCATGTCTCTTCTTGTTACTTCAACCACTTTCCTCAGATACCTCATTTCTGAGGTTTGGATCTGGCTTTTGTGGGTTGTAGTCATTGCCCACGACTCGCATCCATATGTCAAGACTGGGACATAGGTGGAGCGGTATACAGCCATCTTCGTTTTCTTACCAACCTCTTTCTTGCTGAGGTGAGGAATCACCGATTTATGGCCTCAAAAAGTCTCCCAGCCGCTGCTTTTCGAGTGGCCAACTCTTCTTTGATGCCTCCCTTTCGGTCTATAATAGCTCCGAGATATTTAAAGTGGTCGACCTGCTCCAGGACCTGTTCTCCCAACTTAATCTGATGTTTTCTTTCTTCTCGTGATATCACCATGGATTTTGTTTTAGAGCTGCTTATGACCATCCCTCTCTTCTCCAGCTCTTCCTTCCAGACTTGCAGGTTGGATTGGAGATGTGCCTCTGATTTAGCAATCAGGGCAACATCATCAGCAAATGCCAGCTCCGAAATATAGACCTGTCTCATCTTCCAGTACCCCACTGAATACTTTCTTGCTCTCTCCTTACATGCCTTGATGACATCGTCCATAAGGAGTATGAAGAGGTAAGGTGATAGGATATCACCTTGTCTTACACCAGTGGTGGTCCTGAACTCTTCTGACTTATGATTTGCTGTCCTCACATAATTTCTGCAAGACTTGTAGAAGCTCTGTATAGCATGAATCAGAGGTGCTGGAATATTCTTCCTTGTCAAACAGTCCCAAAGTTTGCTCCAGGGGACCCTGTCAAACGCCTTTTCCAGATCTATGAAACAAAGATGGATCTCACTCTTATACTCAAGGGCCTTTTCACTCAGCTGTCTGAGTGTGAAGATGAGGTCTTGAGTACTTCGGTTTGCTCGGAATCCGCACTGGACCTCATCCAATTGTGGCTCAGCTAGGCGTCGGAGTCTCTGCTCTAGGATTCTAGAGTAGATTTTACCAGGGACACTGAGAAGGGATATGCCTCTATGGTTTCTACATTGTCGATTGTCACCCTTTTTGAAAATTGGTGTTATGATGGCAATCTCCCAATCCTTTGGTATGGTCTTGTTGCACCATGCTGCCTGTAGGACCTTTAAGAGTAATAGGTCGCCTGATGCTCCCATGTACTTAACCATTTCTGGTGTTATACCATCATGCCCTGCTGCTTTGCCCATCTTGATTTTCTCTAGTGCTGCCCTCAGTTCTTCTATCTTTATGTCATCTTCACCATCATTGGTTTTCTCTTCTGTGCTAGTGGTTATCATTTCTGTTGCTTCACCATGCTCACCATCCAGGAGTTCTGAGAAATATTCTTTCCATCTTTCCATTACTTCCTTCGGGGCAGTAAGCAATTTGCCTTGGTTGTCCTTTATAAATTTGAGAGGGCATTGTTTTTCCTTCCTCATGTTCTTTAGGGTCTTATAGAACAATTTCTGGTTTTCTTGCGCATCTTTTTCTAGCTTTTCTACAAATTCTTCCCAGGACTTCTGTTTTGCTGCTAGCACTTTGTTCTTTGCTTCTGTTCTGAGTATCACATATTCTCTATATTACGAATCCGCCATGTCCAAATAAAAACAACATTGTGGTCTAGAGTTTTATACTGGTCACAGTTGTCTTGAAATATTCCATAATTATGGAAAGGAGAAAGCCCTAGTTCTTGTTATTAAGTGCTGCTTAACCATTAACATGAGCGTACAGTGGTTAGAGCGGTTACATCTCGAGGTTGAGTTGCCGAGTTCGAAACTCGGTAGCGTCACGCTCCAGTCTACCCTACTGTAAATGGGTACTTGGCTCAACTCTTTTGAGATAGCGAAGGCAAAAGGCAGCAAGGAAGAGAAACTGTGTGAAAGCTGAGAGTCAGTATAGAGACGTTTCTAGCCTCTCAATCCCCTACGGCAGGGTAATCTAGACGACTACCTTTATCTTTATTTAACACTAAATAGAAACCATACGAGTAAATAACCCGCCAAAACATGAAGGGTAAAAATTATGGAGAGTTCTATCTGCTGCATGGCCTGATGACGGCGCTAATTCTCCCGTGAGCATTTCATTCTTTATCATTCCAGCTACACGGAATCTTCACCAAACTTATCATTCCAGCTACACGGAATCTTCACCAAACTTATCATTCCAGCTACACGGAATCTTCACCAAACTTATCATTCCAGCTACACGGAATCTTCACCAAACTTATCATTCCAGCGACACGTCTTCACCAAACTTATCATTCCAGCTACACGGAATCTTCACCAAACTTATCATTCCAGCTACACGGAATCTTCACCAAACTTATCATTCCAGCTACACGTCTTCCCCAAACTTATCATTCCAGCTACACGGAATCTTCACCAAACTTATCATTCCAGCTACACGGAATCTTCACCAAACTTATCATTCCAGCTACACGTCTTCACCAAACTTATCATTCCAGCTACACGGAACCTTCACCAAACTTATCATTCCAGCTACACGGAATCTTCACCAAACTTATCATTCCAGCTACACGGAATCTTCACCAAACTTATCAAGGCTTATGGTCAACGAACAATGGAAAAAAATTGCAAAGCCTGCCTGCTTTTTAAATCATTTAACTTCTTTTTTTTTAATACAATGGCGCTTTTTTCGTATTTTCTCGAAAAGGTGACGGTATTTTTTCATTGTTCGCTGCAGGACATTCCACTTAAACAATTAGTAATTTGAGGATAAGTCAAAGCCACTTCGGTTTAGCTTGGGAAGTGTGTAAGAGACATTATGTCAGCAGTTTTGTAGCTCTCACTGATTGACGGGGGGGTGGGGGGGGGGGGGGCAACTTCATCACATAAAACAAATAGCTACAAAAACCACCGTTGCAGGAGCATGTGAATGTTTGGTGCAGACCACATTCAAAGGGACGAGCTACAACAGTTGTTGCATGCTCCGCAAGGATCGCAAAGTAAAGTAAAGATGATGAAGTAGAACAGATTAGACGTGTGTAACTGTCTTTTTTTTCTTGTTGAGGTGATCACTGGCCCAAGACAGTATACATGTTGTTAGATGTGTAGTGCGAGCGTATGATGAATTGAGTGTGGGTGCGAATGAAGACGCGAATGTGTTTAGGCTCGTATAGATGTAGATCCTGCAACCCATACTCTCACATGCAGTAATCAAGGATGCTTTGACACTGCAGGCATGTTTCAAGACATTTATTGACGGGAACACACATAATATCAACAGGAACAGTCAGTGTAACAAGGTCATGCTGACCTGACATCGATAGGTATACATTTGGCATTCAAAAAGGTAAACATCAGAATAGACGTGCATGGTCAATAGCAAAGTTCTTCAATAATGACAGTTCGTAGCGTCGCCCTTGGCGTCTCTGACTAAACGCGTCAGATGCCTTAGTTACCTTGACACACAGGTGCAACTTGGTACTCCCGCCAATTGCACATAACAGGCTGTAGTATAATAGCCGGAAGCACAGGCCTCGTCCTAACGTCGGCCGTGTACTTCTGTTAAATAGGTTATCATCAACCCTGCAGTAATACTTATTGTAGATAAAAGTTCCGCCAATCTGCGGCTCCCACAATATATCTTCGTCACTGGATTTCTGGACAATATAAGACTAACAGTCTTGGATGGCTACCTCGAGCACAATATATAAGTTCTGAAATGGCGGATCAGTGAGCTGCTGTTCACCCTAGGTAATCCTTTACATGTTCTGCCACCGAAAAGCGTAATAATGCATAAAGGTCGGTATTACCTGGTAAATGAATCCTCAGAACTACACAAGGAATTCTGTCGTCATCCCGACGCACAGAGATTCACTGGGGAAAACTGCCATAGCAGTTACTTCGAAGATTCTCCCCGAAAAACAATGGACTCTTGGTCCCTTCAGAAAAACAGGACCTCCCGGCTTCCCGGAAGTATATCTCACTCCCGCTTAAAAAACCTTCCCATAGGCCTACGCCCGAACTGACAACCTCTGACCCTAAAGGTCAAACACAATGAATGAATAAACAAGGGAAGACAACCCCTAATCAACCTGACATCGCAGGTAAAGACACAATTATACTTATGATACAAACATAAGCAAATAACTTGACAGATGACTCCGTCGAAAATGACAGCAACATTACTACCACCCCCCTGTAAAAAAAAAAAATGCAATTTTTTTTTTTTTAATATGTTCATGAGCAAGATAGCACCAGTATCACTTCTGTGCTCATGCAAACAATGAACCTAATATCAGGTACAATAGAAGAGGGTACAAATCATCTCCCAACATAGGAGAAAATATTTCCTTTAAGCCAAACAAACTAAGGGATACCATTCAAGAAACCTAAGTTGCTGGCAATACCAATCATATATCAAACATTACTAAATAATATAATCATAGCAATATACAAATGTCAATGCTATTTTAGCAACATATCACTGATGGATGGACAAAATGAAATTTGTTAAATTATCTAAACATCATCCAAATACATTTGTATTACAACATATTATGATATTAAGGACAGACCTAAGTCTGAAAATATATCAGGAAAAACTAGGACACAAGATTTAACTGGAATCATGTGGGCATCTAGACAATATGTCCGCCATCACATTATCCGAACCACGGATAGCTCGCACCGTGAAATGGAAAGGCTGAAGAGCAATAGCATAACGAGTAGATCTCGAGCTCTTCAAATCCTTACTTTGCATAGCCGTAAGAGCTTTTTGGTCGGTTTCCATAAAGAAATGCGCGCCCAGAAGGAACCTTTGTAGCTTAAGAATGGACCAAACCATAGCCAACAATTCACGGTCCAAAACCGAGTAATTCCTTTCTGCCGCATTCAGCTTCCTAGAAATATACATTACAGGATGCAGAGTTCCTGAATATTCCTGCATTAGTGCCGCTCCAATGCCAGTGGAAGAGGCATCACTACGAAGGACAAAAGTCTTATCAATCGTCGGTAGTCTTAAGATAGGATGAGATGAGAACAAATTCTTAACCTGATCCAATGAAGATTGGCATTCTTGGGACCAACGCACCATATTAGGAGAACCTTTTTTCAATAACGTTGAAAGTGGTGCCATAATGGAGGACAGATTCTCAATGAATCTTCCATAGAATTGTATCAATCCCAAGAGACTACGCACTTGCTTTTTTTTGTCTTCGGAACCGAGATATTTAATATCTTTGAAATGTTTTGGTCCTCTGTCTTCAACAGACCATGACCAACTCGATGACCTAGGAAGGAAATTTCACTAAACCCAACAAAAGCTTTAGAGGGTTTAGCAGTCAAACTATGCTCACGTAGAGTAGATAGCAATTCCTTCAGACCCACATAGTGTTCTTCCCAAGTATCGCTGAAAAGACAGATGTCGTCTAAATATGCAATGACATCTGCACGATCTGATAGAATTCGTCGCATCATGCGTACGAAAGTCGCTGGGGCGTTCATAAGCCCGAAAGGCATAAAATTCCATTGAAACAGACCCCTAGGTGTCGAAAAAGCAGTGAGAGGTTTGGCGTGTTCCGTCAATGGGACTTGCCAATAACCTTTCGACAAGTCTAGTTTAGTAAAGAATTTAGCTTTAGAAAGTCTAATAAGTAGATCATCTAATAACGGCATAGGTTCAGCATCGAACTTCGTAACTTGATTTAATTTGCGATAATCAACGCAAAGACGTATGTTATTGTCTTTCTTTCGAACAATAACTATCGACGAAGAATAAGCTGAAGTGGATGGTTCAATTATTTGTAGTTGAATCATTTCATCCAATTCTTTCTCGACTTGTGCTTGAAAATGAATAGGTATTGGGTATGGTCTTACTCTGATCGGATTACGATCAGTAAGTATGATGTCATGTTCTATGACATCTGTGTGTCCAGGAATGTCGGTAAGGACATCCTGATATGATTGTAACGTAGAGGATACTTGACGTTGTTCCTCAAAAGACAAGTTGGAAGAGACTGTAACGTCTCTCCACGATTCCGTTGAAGTAAGTGGAATCGTAGGAAGAGGTAAGTTCACGTCAGAAAAAATAGTTTCCTCATCCTGTATAACGGACAGGGATGAGATGTGACCATGTTGAACTGGAGAGTCGTCCGTCGCCTGGAAAATAGGCTGTAAATAGTCTGGACGTTCAATAAACTCTGTTAGCATATTTATATGGAAGGTTTTTATGCCTTCCATCCACATCGACAATATAGTCGACATCAGAAATTTTCGAGACTATAGTGTATGGACCCTTCCAAGAAATGAGAAGTCTATTCTCTCTTGAGGGCAGTAAGACATATGCTTTGTCTCCAGGACAAAGTTGACGTAGGCGTCTTTTCTTATTAGCAAATCGCCTAGCTTTTTCTTTCGCAAATTCGGAAGATGAAGTTGCTAACCTGCACGATTCGATAATCTTTTCTCTAAGAGCTATAACATATTCATATGACGATTGTGTATCATCGTCAATATTATCGGAAGTTATCAAATCGTGTAACAAGGACATTGGCCCGCGCGGTTGCGCGCCAAAGACAAGTTCGAAAGGAGAAAACCCTGTATGCTCGTTGGGAACCTCTCTATAGGCAAAGAGGACTGCAGGTAAAACCCTGTCCCAATCTTCAGGATGATCCTCCGTTATCTTGCCAAGTAAGTTCTTTAGTGTCCTGTTAAGACGTTCTACCAATCCATTGGACATTGGATGATAAATACTACTGAGAGACCTTTTAATGTCTAGCGTAGCCATTACCTGAGACATAACGTCCGAAATTAACTGAGTGCCGTGATCCGACAGTATTTCTCCGGGGAATCCCAGACGAGAAAATACGAGCCAAAGAGCATCAGCGATATCGACAGTTGATATGCTCTTCAGAGGAATAGCCTCTGGCCAACGCGTGCACATGTCCACGCAAGTGAGGATAAATTGGTGTCCTCTGGCTGACTTAATTTTGAACGGACCAATGATGTCTATAGCCATTTTCTGAAACGGCCGAATCGGAATATCTGCAGCCTGAATAGGAGCAGCATGTCTCGGACCCCTAGACTTGACCTCTTGACAAATTTTGCAAGATCGGCAATAAATTCGGATGTCTTTATTCACGAATGGCCAAAAGAATGACGCAAGGACTCTAGTTTTAGTTCTGGAAAAACCCATGTGTCCCGCACACTGAGAATCGTGTGCATGCCGAAGAATTAAGGCTCTCATACACTTAGGCACAAGAATTTGCGAGTGCATAGACTTGTCCGAGTGTTGTACCATTCGTACCAATATACCATTCTTCATAGTGATATACGATTTGTGATTCGTATTTTGATTGGGATCCCCTTTCTTTGCAAGAAGGAAGTATTTCTTCAAAGAAGGATCCTCTTCTTGACGTTTAACAAACGAGTCATGGGAAATCACCAAGTGCTCGTCTTGGCTATCAACTTCATTACTATTATCAGATGAAGTTGGGGGATTAAGAGCTTGAGCTCTTGTCACCACTGCATTGACCGTTTGAATGTTTCTTTCTTCCCAACTAGAAATTTGTTGCGGGGTGCATTCCTTAACCCCATGAATACGACCGATTATAAGATCCGCAATAGGATTAGGAAGAAGACATGCATGGACATCTCCTGTGAAGAAAGGAGTGTCAATCCTAATAATAGCAGTAGGATAGCTTTCCATAGTACCACCAAATGTAACACATTTGATTGTTTTTCCAGTGGCACAGCAAGGATCTATCAGAGACTCCTTAACCCCGACGGTAGTACATCCCGAATCGAAAAGTACTGAGACTAGCCTATCATTTATTAGACCTTTATGTAAGATGAGAGATCCTCTCCCATCATGCGCAACTGTAGCAGGTAGAGCAGGAAGAGGGTGACCACAACTTAGCGTAGATACAGTTGATGAGTCAAACAATGTTAAGCATTGGGGGCATTCAGTTGCTCTCCCAAAATCGAAAGCACAACCAGTGATAGCCCTAGAGTTACCACTATCATTTACTGTATTACAGGCTCCATCAAACTCTTGTTGCGCAGAGTTTGCCTGTTGGTAAGGTCTTTTTTTGTTAAACCTAGGTTCTACCTCGATTATCATTTCCCCTGTAATTATTTCGACTATCATTTCCCCTGTAATTGTTATCATAATTGCCTATTGTAATCATCATTCCGGTTTTGAATCCCGGTTTCTAAATTCACCATCGTCATAATCTTGACGTCGAGAATGATTACCTCGAAAATTTGAATAGTTATTATTTGGATAGCCTTTACGAAAGTGTCTCAAATTATTACCACTAAAATTACGAGAACTACCATCTTGTCTCCACTGCATAGACGAAGAACCATCATGTGTTGGATTACTCCGCTTCTGAGTGTAATTTTGATTACTTCCCCTATTCCAATTTTGTTGAGCACCCTGAAATTTTTTTTTGAAATTAGGGCCATATGTTGTTGCCGAAGCAGCTGGCATCCCTTCTTTCACTTTAGAATTGCTAACTGTAGCATGGGGATGTGCTGTGGCATACTGACAACAGTATTCCTCCATTTCTTTTAAGTTTTTAGGCTTACGCTCATGAAGGAATGCAAGAAAAGAATCATTAACAGATGACAAAACCTTATCTCGCAATAATAAGTCCATTAGACCTTCATATGTTTTCTCAATCTGAAACAACTCAACCCATCGTGTAAATGTACGACGTATCTTTGTAACAAAATCAGAGAAATCTACTCCATTTTCTGGCAACATTGTCCTAAAACGAAGACGATAGTCTTCTTGTTTTAATTGGTATTTTTTAGTAATGCGTGCCCTGACAAACATCATAATTAGTCCTACAACATGTTCGTCTATTAGTCATGAAGTAGATAGTCCACTGTGTCCACCTGTAAAAACA
>JAMPIV010017871.1:0-248474 GCA_024509875.1 Oreohelix idahoensis
TTTTTTCCTTCAGCCCTCTATTTCAAAGTCTCTTATTTTTCAGCTTCTTTTTCAAGTCTCTTATTTTCAGCTATATTCAGCCTGGGCCTGTAACTTTTTTTCTTCAGCTTCTTTTTCAAGTCTCTTCTTATTTTCAGCTTTCTCTTTTTTTGTTTTTCCATTTCCATTTGAAATCTTTTTTCCTCCACCTGCATCTGCAGTTTCTTTTGTTCTATTTCAGCCTCTATTCTCTTTTGTTCAGTTTGTTCTTTCATTTTCTTTTCTTCCGACTTCAATGCCTTGGCATATTTAACAGTCGCAAATTCTTCTAATTTATCACCTGTCTTCCCAAGGGCTTTACCCTGCTCAATAAAGTACTCAAATGTAGACATGATGTCCAAAATGTGAGTACAGAACCTGAAATAATTAATTATCTTATTTCAATGTTAAATAGCAACAAGACTTAATAAAGTGCTTGTATAATCTCTATGTTGAACCCAATCTCTGTGGGAAACAGGAGTTGACACCAACTTGTATTATCAAATGTATAATAATATCACAAGTCACTTCTTAATTAACAGTGCACTACCCAAATCAGTGCATAATCATCAGTTATTTATCATAACTGCACTACAATAGTGCATAAGCAAAAAACACCAGTTTGTTATGATAAGTGCACTATAGACCAATAGTGCATGAGCATATATCAACAATAGTGAAAGCTAACTATGCAAGAACTATGTAAACAATAACAAGACAATGTAAACAATAACAAAGGTCATCAACAATGTAAACAATAACAAAGATCAAAGTCAATGTAAACAACAACAAAGATCAGAGTCAATGTAAACAATAACAAAGATCAGAGTCAATGTAAACAATCAACAAAGATCAAACCATACGAAAACATTCGCATAAGTCAAATACACAAACAGCAAAACTAAAAAGAAATATGCGAAGATATGACTAACAAATGACGCTACAGTGTATACACAAAAATATACGTAAAGAACTGAATAATAGCAAAGGGGAGACCTACAAATACAAACAATCGAAATCGAAACTAAAAACACAAAGAAAGAGAGAAAAGAAAAAAGAAAAAAATATATATATACAAGAAACAGAAATAAAGCACAACTCGTCACAACTAAACAGATATAGCAACGATTGTCGCTAGCAAATTTCACTGTAGGAAATTCGCACAGTCCCTAACGAAAACGCTAACAGTAGAACCTCTGTGACGTGGTATCTTCTACTGCAAGACTCCGCCCAACCGAGAAAACCCGCTGAAATATAAACATATAAATATACAAATAACAAATAACATATAACATAAATTTCTTGTAAGGTGGTAGTTGATGCTGTAGTTGTATCTAGTATGATGATGATGTCTGGGTTTGCTGACCCCCTTGATAGCTGGAATCAGAGTGAACCAACCTATGGCCACCAAAAATGATATGGTGCGCCAAAATATCAGATGATAGAACCAGCTCTGGCCACCAAAAAATGATAAGGGTGGATTTGTGCTGAAGTGGTAACTTGCCACCCTTATCGACACCTGGTGTTAAAGTGTAAGATGTAGGTGTCTTCTCTGATTTAGGATGTTGCTGTGTATGTGGTAGTGGAACAGTTCACAGGGTTATCACACAGGCAACATGACGTGTAGAGTCATAGAAAGGGTAACTTCGTTGTATAAGTTTCTTTCATTTATTGCACGCCACAAAACAGTCATGATACTTATGACATCAACATGGTTAACGAGTTCAGCAAGATGATATGGCACATTGAAAACAATTTCTGTAGTCAGCAATGATAGCTGTTGTATATATGCGTCATAAGACATCACAGTTCAATAGATTCAGAAATTCATCAATCATCGAGTGCTAGTTCGTGAAGCTGTATAAATAATAATAATTTCTATAACTTCTGCAACAGTGTCAGCTACAGATCTTCAATGTTCATAAACAATAATAAATGCTCCCATTCTGATGCTAGCAGATCAGTTGTATACAATAAGTCCGTTCACTGTCTGCACGTGAATAGCATACATGGGCTACAGGTCAGCTCGACCTTTATAATGTTCCTAAGTCTAACCATCTGACTTGGACGTGATCTCTGATATAACGAATCCTGGAACACAGACAACAGTCTTGTTGGTCTAGAGCGACCCATATATATTTAACTAGTTCAGGTATACAGATACTGGTGACTTAATCCTAGTCAAAGTACCTCTCCATTTTGCATCACACAGGCGAGCAAATAGGCGACAAAATGACGAACCTCTAGACGATAGCATAAAGTTCGATACAAGAGGAATTACCTTATTTCGGAAAATCAACCATGAACATATGCCTCCAGGCAGGCTGCATAATACTGGGAAATAGTCTAGTTAGCTAACTAACTCACTAAGACACTGTATTTCCCTCAGAGAATCACAAGACGCAGTTGCGTCTGCTCGCTTCTTAAACCATTTCTAAACTGCCCAACTGGGCGGAACACACAGAACGAACTCCCGGTTTTTGACATGCGCAGAACGACAATCTCTGAGTTGCCGTTCACAATAAGACGATTCGAAGAACATTCGAGATAAAAGTCTTACACAGTCGCGCCTTTTTATGGTCATGAAAAGAAGCGTTAAGAAAGGTTTCAGACATCTACCATAGTTGACTGATACTACCAAATAAGGAGATGTGGTCACGCTTCGTTCAAGAAATTATAGACCGAACGTGTCTCTATACAAGAGAAGGCAACTCCTAAAAATTGTAGTTTCGACAACTCGGATTATGTCCCTTTGACCATAGAAAACATAATACACACTTCAGTCAAAAAAATGATCATACATATGAAAAATGTTTATACAAACGAAAAATAATAATGATCCGTGCGTAACAACCCCCCGCCCCAGTTCAGGGTCTAGAGACAAATAAAATACATAAACTCCAGCAAGGATTATGAAAGACAGATCAAGTGTTGAGATCAGTGGAACATATCACCTATCCTATTCTATGGCAGGAAGCTAATGAACATATTTCAGAATATGTAGTCTGGGAGAACTTATCCTATGTGAAACCAACTTGGTAAGATGTGTTGTATGGTCAAAGAGATCTGACCCGTCTATGTGGTGTTGTTGTTGTGTGTAGTGTTGTGTCCAGAAATGGTTTAGAGGATGGAATTCTGACACATGACCAATACTTTATTGCAGAACTGTGAGTTTTTATTTGGCACCAATGTGGTGTCAAATGAGGTGTTGAATATTACAAGAGTGAACCCGTGCAGTTTATATTTTGGCAGAGCAGCCTGATATTGCCCCCAAGCACGGAGAGGTGGGGCCACCTGATTCCAGCACCAGATTACTCATTCAAGATACGTGAGCGTCTGGACTGCTGAATACTCACAACTTAAATTCTAACACACCAACTATAATCCCATAAAAAAAAATGGACAATGTTAAGTCACCATAGACAGGGAGTGATGAGGCCACCCCCAACAGCACATCCATTAAACGTTCTCCCAGAAAAATTACAACCATAAACAGTAGTAATATTAACTAGTCTTGTAAAATACATATGTATACTCCTTTCATTTATTATGCCATATATTCATGCATTTCATTAATAATTGCAAAACCTTTCATTGTTCTGACCAAAATAAAACCTTGGTTCAGAACAAATAAACTTAAAGAAAATTTATTATCAAAAATTTTACACAGCTTGAGTTAGTTCAGTGTGTCATAACATTTTATTAATATTATTAGACTTATTAAATATCTCTGTGTGTGTATGTAAACTACCACAACACATTACATATCATTACCCTAGAAATTTAACGTAGCCACATTCATTAGAAAAAAAAAGATAGGTGTGAGGTCGTAGTGGTAGCAAGAAGGGCCTTCTGAAAATTCACAGTTACATTTATCTCAGGAGAATTCACAGCTGACCTCATGCATCACATTAAGTAATATCACAATCATACAATACCATCAATCCACTACATATATTGGGGTCTCTTGTCCCGGGATAATTAGCCTATCAATAATATTAGGATCTCCTGGGTTGAGAAATAAATTAGGGGAACACATTATAAAAATTAAAAGTGTCCCTGAAAATAAAAGTTGGTGAATCTTCACAGCCAGTGGTAGTTAATTGATTAATTAATTAATTAGAATTATTTTAGACTAGAGTAATTAGAATTACTTTAGTAGTTGGAAATTTTATTTTGCTCATTGCTAGAATTGTTTAAAAAGTATGGCGGAGCTAGCCAAATTCAGATCAGCTGCTGTGCTAACGGCAAAGGATATGGGAATGGATGGTCAGGTTTTAATTCAATATGTAACGGCTGAATGTGATAAGTATATTGAACGGGAAGAAAGAAGATTAGAAAAAGAGGCTGAAAGAAAATTAGAGTCTAAAAGGTTGGCTGAAGAGAAGAGGTTACAAATTGAGGCTGATAGAGAACTTAAGAGGCTGCAGATTGAGGCAGAAGAAAAACGACAGCAAAGGGAAGCAGAAGAAAAAAGATTGACTGCCGAAAGGGAGGCAGCAGACAAAAAGGCCGAAAGGGAGGCAGCAGACAAAAAGGCCGAAAGGGAGGCAGACGATAGAAGGTCGCAAAGGGAGCACGAATTACGACTAAGGGAGCTGGAGCTACAAGGCCAGGCTCCTGAAAATGGTGCCAGCCCTTTTGCCTCAGATGCTACGCCCAGTCTGGGAGCCTCAACATCAGCTATGGGGTTTCATTTAGACCATTTTGTTGAAAAAGACGATGACATAGAGGGGTACCTAGGACGTTTTGAGTTATTAGCTACTACATATGGGTTAGAGAGAGAGAGGTGGAGTTTAAAGTTATCACAGGGACTGAGAGGTACTTCTTATGAAGTCTTCGCAAAAATGAACAGAGAAGACCAGGACAATTATGACATGTTAAAGCAGGCTTTGTTATTGAGGTACGAAAAAAATGGTGAATTTTATCGTAAGAAATTTAGAAATGCCAAACTGTCGTCTGGGGAGACATACCACCAATTCTCTGCCAGACTGGAAACCTATTTGGAGAAATGGACTGCTCTGGGGAAGACCCAAGATCTTAAAGAGATGATCATGATTGAGCAATTGAGAGAGTCCATGGCTCCAGACATGAGAAAATTTCTCATGGAACAAGGTGCAGAGAAGTTGGGGGAGGTTTTAAATGTCGCTGAGAGGTATCAGGCAGCCCAGGCAGAGGTAAGTGGTGCTAAAAAGAAGCACATAGACAATTTTAAAGCTCCACAGCAATTTAATAAATTTGATAATAGAGAGCAGGGAAATAAAGGTAGGACAAACTTTGAACGGCCAAGAAATGACTACCGAGACAGAAACTCACAGTTCAATGACCAAAAATCCAATGAAAGAAAACCGTTTAACCAAGGAAAAAGATGGTGTAAATGGTGCAAGAAAGATAACCATAACACCGAATTTTGTAGAAGGAAACCTTCAAACATTGCTGCAATGAAGTCGGGGACTCAAAGATTAAAGGTTAATCCTAAGGGACAGCAGGAACCTTATCACCCCCCCCCCAGTTTGTGAGGATGTTATTTGTAATGGGGTCACCATAAGGTGCCTTTATGATACAGGTTTGGATTATGATTCAGTTGTGAAGTCTAGCCTAGTGGACCCAAGTCAGTATACCACAGAAACAGTGGAAATACAAGGGGCAACTAAGGACATACCACTCATGACACTTCCCATCGCAAGGATAACGGTGAAAACTCGCTATGTGGAAGGAGAAATCAGAGCAGCAGTGATAGATGAACCAATCTACCCTCTGATATTGGGGTGTAGATACGTCTTCTTGGGGAATCCCGAGAGACCTGTGATCATGGCAACAGTGCAGACCAGGTCACAGAAGAAGGAGGAAGAAGGTGAACCTATAAATGCTCATCCAGAGGAGATGAGGAAGGCGCAGGCTGAGGATAGGACACTCAAGCCATGTTTTAAAAAATTGCCCAAATGCCACACACCTCCAAGTAAGGGGGAATATTTTATGAAGAACAGATTGCTATATAGGAAGACAGGAACTAGATCCACTGGTCACGGACAGTTGGTTCTTCCCAAGATATATAGGGCAAATTTAATAAGGAGCTTACATGTTGGAAAAGATGGGGGGCCATGAAAAAGTCGGTACCATCTGCCAAAAAGTTGCTCGCAAATACTATTGGCCCGACGTAAATGTCGATATTGAAAACTTTGTAGACGCATGTGGCATATTTCATGAGGGAACACCCACAAAGGGAAAATATGTGCAGGACCTAGAAACGCCACGGGGCAACATTAGGCCTGGAAAGAAAAATTATGATACTCAAAAAGACAAAGTGCAATGGGAGCCCCCTTTTCACACCCAGTCTTCACTTGAATGGATTAACATGGCCACTATGCGACGAGTACAAAGAGTAAATTTTACCCAGGATAAGATGACAATCCCTCGGTCAGACTTATATAAACTGGAAGAACAGAAAAGAGAGCGAAGATCTCTCATAAGCAATCTAAAGTGGGGAGATAAACCCAAGAGAAAAATTGGTAGTGGTCGATTTGTGAGTGATGATTCTAGGAAGGAAAGTCCTCACTATAGCGCTTCTAATGGAAGGGACCCGACGGGTTCCATAAAAAATACGTATGATAAATTAAAGGTCCAGATGTAGCGCTATTAAGGACCTGGACAGATGAGAAGGCGGAAGAGACTGTTACCTCATCTTATCAATACGTGAACGAACTGACCACTCGTTTGAAAGCTGGATGGAAACTGGCAAATGATAATTTGAAACAAGCCAAGAAGAAACATGCAGCATATTTTAATAGGAAGGCAAAGGACAGAGAACTAGCTGTGGGAGAGAAGGTGCTGCTTCTACTGCCCGGTAGCCAGAATAAATTACAAATTGGATGGCAAGGTCCATATACGGTTCTAGAGAAGGTGCCTAGAACAAACTATAAAATTGACAAAAAGGGGAAGGAGAAAGTTTATCATGTAAACCTGTTAAAGAAGTATCTGGACAGACCACTCCAGGAAAGCACCCCCTTACTGACCTTAGCTATCGCAACTCAAATGCAAAAGGAACCACTCACCTCACATGAATACCCATTACATCCTTGTGAAACAGCAGCACAGGTAAAAGTCAGTAAGCACCTGACTAAAAACCAGAGGGAGAGAGTTCAACAGGTTCTGGAGGAACATACAGATGTATTAACAGATAAACCAGGCCATACAAATTTGCTACAGTATGACATGAAAACTGGTAGACTCAAACCCAATCTGTATGAGAGCCTATTCTATTCCGTTCGCGAAGGAGAAGGCATTGAAGGAAGAAATAGATTATTTGTTGAAGGAGGGGATTATTTCACACAGTGAATCATCTTTTAGCTCTAGTGTCGTTTTGTTGAGAAAACCGTCTGGGAAACACAGACTGTGCATAGATTACAGGAAACTGAATGCTGTCACAGAAGGACAAGTGGATCCATTACCAGACACAAAACAGTTATTTGCCAGACTGAACAAGGCAAAATACTTTTCAAAGGTGGATCTTAGTAAAGGCTATTACCAGATCCCAGTGAAGCCTGAAGTGAGACCTTATTTGGCTTTTAGCACTTCGGATGGACATTATGAATTCAACATGCTACCATTCGGACTGAAAAATGCTCCGAGTGTATTTTCAAGGATGATGCGCAAATTGTTGGATCCCCTGAATAACCCATGTATCACGAATTTCATGGATGATATTCTCGTCGCCACAGAGACATTTGAAGAACACATTGAAGCTCTAGAAATGTTATTTAATAGGCTTAGGGAGGCGAACTTAACTGCTAGGCCAACAAAATGTTGCATTGGATGCAAAGAGTTGGAATTCTTGGGACACACTGTATATCAGGGTAGCATGACCCCTTATCCCAAGAACTTTGAAAAACTGCAGAGAGCACCTAGACCACAAACAAAAAAGGACGTGCGATCATTCGAGTCGTTATGTGGATTTTATCAAAAATATATCAAAGATTTTAGCTCTATTTGTGCTCCTCTGACTGATCTGACTCGCAAGGGACTTCCAGATAAAATTATTTGGACTGCGCAAAGTGAATTAGCGTTCCAAGACTTAAAGGAAAAACTCACTAGCAAGCCTATTCTCAAACTGCCGGATTTGACACAGGACTTTGTCTTAAGAACCGATGCAAGTAATGTAGGACTCGGAGCAGCTTTGTTGCAAAGATCATCTTCACCTGATGGGGAACTGAAACCAGTCGCTTATGCAAGCCGCAAATTGAATAAGGCGGAACAAGGATACTCCACAAGCGAAAAAGAATGTTTAGCGTTAATCTGGGCAATAAAGAAGTTTCAAATCTATCTGTATGGTAGGACTTTTGTGGTCGAGACGGATCATCAGCCTCTCGTATTCTTATCTCAGGCTAAGCATGAAAACGCAAGATTGCTGATGTGGTCTTTATTGCTTCAACCTTATCAGTTTAGTATCCAATATATCCCAGGCAAATTGAATGTCGGTGCAGATTTCCTCAGTCGGCACCCCTGTGATCAAGATTAGAGTAATGGCAGGCGTGAGGAGAGATTTTATCTATGTGTATCACTGGTTTTGGAACTTGCCGTAGGCATGTTTTCAAGTGGGGAGATGTGTCATAAAATTAACCATGATACAACGTTAAAATATCTCCAATGATACAACGTAGGGATAAAAACTAATGCGTAAGCTACTAGAATACATGATATCCCACGCCGCGGGTCATCACCCGCCATGGAAATTAAATTGTTAGACGTGAAGGCAAAACGTTACCCTTGGAACGGGATGAGAACGAAGATCAAAAGGAAAAAATATGACTGAACGCGTGCTTGAAACTAGCAAGGCTAAAAGACGCAATTGGTGGGGAAAGGAGGAAAAGTCACGTCCCCAAGTTGACACAAGGTAAAGAAATCGACAAAAGGGACCTTAGCTATTATACGCAACAGTCATTTCTTGGACGCTTTTGCGATAACTTAGTCCGTTTATTTGAATTCAGCGGCAAACGCAGTATAGAAGATGCTAGAAATATTTCGAAAAACCAACTAACCTTGAAAAGTAACTTTTTCTTAATAATGATGTTAGGAATATAAAACCTAGCTGGCCGGATGGCCCATCTTGAGCAGTGAAATGATATGCTTTCATTTATACAGACGGATAAATAATAAGAAAGATATTGACAAAAGACTGTGTTGTTCATGTCAGCGAGCGTCTGCATTGAAACAAAAAATGTCCCAAATTTTCAAAAAACTGTAGCCTTGAGACTCAAGTGCTAAAATCTAGTTGGAATGAAAGAGACGGGATGGGATGGTGAACTGTGGCTAAAAATAACTTTAAAGGCAAAATTGTGTAGGGGAAGGCGGAGTTGGTTCAAAAAACAAGTGTGTTTTTTTGTGAAACGCAAGTAGAGACAGACGGACCAACAGACAATAAAGCATACTTGACTGAGGTATGACTGAAATGACTTTTTGGTAGGAGATTTGAATTTGAAAAGAAAAAGGCGGTGATTGGCCATAGATGAATATATTATCGGCGCTCAGACGCGCATTTTTGCCATTCGTCATAAGTTGTCCTAGTAGACACAGTGAATTATTTAGTGGTGTAATTCCCAGAAGCTAATTGAAATATTTAGAGGGACGCCATACTAAAGCCAGCAGCTCAGCTGAGTTTTGCTAGCAATTAACTGTGTTCTATATTCATAATTCTGGCAAGACTGAAAGTATTTCTTTGTATATTTTAATATTTGTTTAATGTTTCGAGTGATTTGATACTGCCATATCAAAATCTATCCCTTACAACAAGTAAGGATTCGCTCTAGACCCCCCGCCCCAGTTCAGGGTCTAGATACAAATAAAATACATAAACTCCTGCAAGGATTATGAAAGACAGATCAAGTGTTGAGATCAGTGGAACATATCACCTATCCTATTCTATGGCAGGAAGCTAATGAACATATTTCAGAATATGTAGTCTGGGAGAACTTATCCTATGTGAAACCAACTTGGTAAGATGTGTTGTATGGTCAAAGAGATCTGACCCGTCTATGTGGTGTTGTTGTTGTGTGTAGTGTTGTGTCCAGAAATGGTTTAGAGGATGGAATTCTGACACATGACCAATACTTTATTGCAGAACTGTGAGTTTTTATTTGGCACCAATGTGGTGTCAAATGAGGTGTTGAATATTACAAGAGTGGACCCGTGCAGTTTATATTTTGGCAGAGCAGCCTGATATTGCCCCCAAGCACGGAGAGGTGGGGCCACCTGATTCCAGCACCAGATTACTCATTCAAGATACGTGAGCGTCTGGACTGCTGAATACTCACCAACTTAATTTCTAACACACCAATTATAATACCCTCAATAAATGGACAATGTGTAGTCGTCATAGACAGGGAGTGATGAGGCCACCCCAACAGCACATCCATTAAACGTTCTCCCAGAAAAATTACAACCATAAACAGTAGTAATATCAACTAGTCTTGTAAAATACATATGTACACTCCTTTCATTTATTATGCCATATATTCATGCATTTCATTAATAATTGCAAAACCTTTCATATGTTCTGACCAAAATAAAACCTTGGTTCAGAACAAATAAACTTAAAGAAAATTTATTATCAAAAATTTTACACAGCTTGAGTTAGTTCAGTGTGTCATAACATTTTATTAATATCACTGACAAACAACATTTTTCTTTCTTATATAAGAATAAGTGTTCTTATGTCAGTTTTTTGCGCTGATTTCAAATTTGAAATCCGTTTATCTCTATCACGTCAGGTTTTTAAGATATTTGTGAATACATATATTTTTGGGAAACCGTTATGTGCTCCGTTTCATTTTTACTACATAACTTATTAAAAATTAATAAAATGCAAAATAATTCCACTTTTTATACTGCTAAAAGATGCATGACATATGTTACGCTATTTTTCCAATAGTTACTGTATTTTGAAATAATTCTGAGCGAAATATGGCTTCTAGAAGTTGTAGAAATTCAGCTGATCTGTTCTGTTACGTGTGCGGATATTTTACCGATCGTGTTCACCAGAAAAACTTTACACCATTACTAAAGAAAGCATATGAACTTTATTTCGATTCGAAAGTTGATGATGCAAATAAATCTTGGAAGCCAAATGCAGTTTGTTCGACTTTGTGCAAATACATTGGCAGGTTGGTTACGAAAATCGCCGAAGCATAAGTCGATGCCTTTTGGAGTGCCAGTAATATGGCATGAACAAGACAAATCACGCTACTGATTGTTACTTCTGCTTGACAAATATCCATGGTTTCACTTTTAAAACTAGAAAGTCTGTGGTTTATCCAAATATTGAATCGGTTTCGAAACCAGTGTCTCGTGATCCAATCACGTGTCCGATCCCAGTTCCACCAGAACAATATCCGTTGGACGTCAATGAACCATCAGAAAAGTGATAGTTTACCTGCTTCAGAAACTAATTCTGACTCGGATTATATACCGGTGAATGATGGTGTTCACTTAATTAACCTTTCAGATCTAATACGTGATCTCGCTCTTACCAAAGGACAAGTGGAATTACTCGGTTCGCGACTCAAAGAATGGAATCTTTTAGCGCCCAATACTTTGATATCTAAATTTCGTCATAGACACAGAGAACTTGTTCAATACTTTGAGATGGATGATGACATTTGCTATTGCAAAATTCCAGTCGCCTACTCTGTTCATATGAAAGAAACTTATGACAATATGGCTATACTTTTGGCAAAAATAAAGTACAATGACTACCAATGGCGGATTTGTGGAGACCTAAAGGTCATTGCAATTCTCACGGGCATGCAGACTGGGTATACTAAATTTTGTTGCTTCCTATGTGAATGGGACAGCCGCAACAGACAGGAACATTATGCAAGAAAGGTGTGGCCTATCAGGGATCGTATGCAGCTCGGGCATAAAAATGTAATACACGAGCCATTAGTTAACAAAGACAGCATCATTTAAACACCGTTACATATAAAGTTGGGGCTCATGAAGAATTTCGTAAAAGCATTAGATAAAATGAGCAAAGCTTTCACTTATCTTCGAGAAAAGTTTCCGCAAGTTAGCGATGCAAAGATAAAGGAAGGTATCTTTGTAGGACCTCATATTAGGAAAGTTATTGCAGACAAACAATTCGAGAACTTGTTACATGGTAGTGAACTTCACGCATGGATGGCATTCAAATCGATCGTCGATAACTTTCTGGGAAATCACAAATCTGTCGACTATGTGCATATTGTTAAGCAGTGCATAGATGCATACAGAATTATGGGCTGTAACATGTCCCTCAAAATCCATTTGCTCGATTCGCATCTTGACTTTTTCCCTGACAACCTTGGCGAAGTCAGCGATGAACATGGAGAACGATTCCATCAAGATATCGCCGTAATGGAGTCACGTTATCAAGGACGGTGGAGTGTGACCATGCTTGCCGATTATTGTTGGATGTTTCATCGCGATGTACCACATGCCATTCACCGACGAAAGTCGACTGCAAAGAAATTCAAGCCTACATAACTGTTATACTTCTTGTACGAATGATGTTATAATACTGTATGCGTTGTTAAAAAACTTCAATTGCGTATTTCTCGAGATCCCGACCTGATAGAGAAAAACGGTTTGCAGATTTAAAAACAGCGCATTAAAATTGACCAGAAAAACATAGAAATGTTAGAGAAAGAAAAAAAAAAAATTTTTTTTTGTTAGCCAGTGTATTATTAGACTTATTAAATATCTGTGTGTGTGTATGTAAACTACCACAACACATTACATATCATTACCCTAGAAATTTAACGTAGCCACATTCATTAGAAAAAAAAAAGATAGGTGTGAGGTCGTAGTGGTAGCAAGAAGGGCCTTCTGAAAATTCACAGTTACATTTATCTCAGGAGCCTTCACAGCTGACCTCATGCATCACATTAAGTAATATCACAATCATACAATACCATCAATCCACTACAATCGTCTATTGAGGTGTTTGTGCCTTGATCGTCTATTGAGGAGTTTGTGCCTTGTGCCTATATCATCTATTGAGGTGTTTGTGCCTTTATCGTCTATTGAGGTGTTGGTGTCTTGTGCCTTTATCGTCTATTGAGGTGTTTGTGCCTTTATCGTCTATTGAGGTGTTTGTGTCTTGTGCCTTTATCGTCTATTGAGGTGTTTGTGCCTTTATCGTCTATTGAGGTGTTTGTGCCTTTATCGTCTATAAACACACAGCCGGTTTCTGGTTTTATTTTACTTCTCACTCTTGTCACGATAATTCTTACTAATATTCTGGTCACATGACTTATACGAGTAATTATGTGGCTTCACATTCGGTGGCTCCAGGTTTTATTTGCCAAAGTTGCGACTTAAGAATTTAGTAGATCTTCAGGTATGTTAATACACTGTTGTAGATGTAATTCAAAAATGTTGTTGTAACATGTACCCTAAATTCTGTCACGTCCTCAAATCTACTGTTGCACCTATAATTCCCCACTCATTCCTTTCTTTCAGACTATCCATCCATCCATCCACCCATCCATCCATCCATCCATCCGTCCGTCCGTCCGTCCGTCCGTCCGTCCATCCATCCATCTATATATCTATCTATCTTAGGGTGGCCATATTGTTCAACACAAAAAGGAGGACAAATGCCATTTTTTGGTCATAAAAAGGAGGACAAGGGAGGACAATATTTTTAAAAAGTAGAACGAAAAGTAGGACACATTTATTCAATAACTACAAGACGCTGAAACATATTTTTTTTTTTTTTAACATCCAAACAATAAGCTAATAAAATCACTGATTTTGTGCCTACTTATATTTTTCTGATGATAAAATCTTCTTCAACAAAGTTGGGCTACGTTTTAAATATGCATAGAAATCAGAGCATGAAAGCTCTTTGATATTGTACTGCACAAGTAGAGTGCCTTTAATGGAATCTTTCCTTCAGTGCTTCCAAAGCTGCTTCAGTAGAATGCTGTGCAATCACAGAAATGATAATAGCAGCTGTTTTGGTTTTGGCACATGAGAATTTGCTGGCAATTTCTGAATCGTGGAAAACATTCTTGAGTAACACTGAAGTACAATCCATTGATCTGAAAGAGTTGTAATGTTTTACAGTATGAAAAGCAAAAGCATCCTCGGCCGCGGCAACTTCTAACCTTTCCTCGCTTATTTCTTTATTTTAAAATGTCAGTTTTGATTGCAAACATTCAGTCGCAAGTGCTTTCTTGTGCTTTTCTGTTTCTATATGTTTTTTTTTAAAAATCAGCTGCACCTTTTTTTGCTACTGATACAAATGTGCCGCCTCTGCGTACTGTATAAGACATTCTGCTTCATACTCTTGTCGACCACTGGAAAAGCACTGAAATTTTTGTTTCAATTCATCCGTGAACACACACTTCCGTTTTGGCATTTTGAGCCGGTATCTGTAACATAAATATAATATAATGCCATTAATCAATGGTACATTCGATGTTAAAGTTAAAATTATTTGTAAAATGCAACAGACGAGGTTTTAATTTTAACAAATCCATTACTATACTATTACTCGTGTATTTTTTTTATAATAAACAAATTGCAATAAATATAAAAGCAATACGAACTAATGTTAATATTTGTAATTTGCAATAGACAACGAAGTTATAAGTGACTAAATCCAGCCCCAAGTTCTTATTCATGCCGTTTTGTCTGTTAAATTTTCCCTTAACAAATGCCAATAAACCTAAACATCGTTTAACCTGGGTTAAAATATGATAGTAATCTATTATAAACTATCGAACAACATGACAACTTACGGTAGTGTTGGCAATTTGCTCGATCCGTCGATTTTGCGGAATAAAAATTCTTAATTCTGACAGAATTTCTGCACTCAGAAATCGGATTCCATAAAAGATTTTTCAAAATGGCGTCTTTCACGTTAGTAATTTAGCCAATAGCATAAAAGCCGGATATTTCAACATTTAAAAAAAAATCTGGCCGGACGCTCAGTTTTGTCGCAAAAAGCCGGGCAAATCCGGCCGCCTGGCCACCCTAATCTATCTATCTATCTATCTATCTATCTATCTATCTATCTATCTATCTATCTATCTATCTATCTATCTATCTATCTATCTATCTATCTATCTATCTACCTACCTACCTACCTACCTACCTACCTACCTACCTACCTACCTACCGACCGACCGACCGACCGACCGACCGACGTGTCTGTCTGTTGATTGTATTATAAGAGAAAGAACGAACGAACTTTATTTTCAAAGGATTAAGAATTGGTCACGCAGGCCCGTCTGACATTCTGCCCTTCCTCTCTCTCTCATCGTGCATACTGTACCTTTTCATCCTAACATTTACTTTAAGCATTATTTAGGCATGTATAATTATAAAAGTATTATAACATCATACATTTGCAATATCCAATCATAATCAAAGTATGTTTTTAAAATAAATTTTAAAAAAGAAACCCAATAAAGTAACAACAAAGAGCGAGAAAGAGTGTGACCACAAAATATAATACTGAAATAAAAGAATGAAATAAGACACCTGGAAAAAAACAACTAAAAAAACATGTTTGAGCAGGAAAGCAGAGACGGTGGTAAAGAAGAACAGCTAATAACAAAATTGACATGACATCGCGAGACTTCTAGTAATGTCACGAACCATGGAACATTTACTACCCTCTTTTATTTCATTTGACAAACATCAGTAACAGGACAGACAATAACACGGCTGGCAGCGGCTAGTCCAGACATCAAAGGAGCTCATAAAATCCAATAAAACACTACATCCAACAGATACTTTACGAGGCTTTTGCGTGACGTCCAATTTGACGGTGCCTTCGAGTGATGTACGCTGTACGAAGCCTTTGAGTGACGTATATACCAGTTCAACTTAAACACTCCATCCGTAACCAAACGAAATTGTTCAGTTAATTTTTAATTTTAACGAGCTTCACTGTTCTCTATATTGTAGCCACCATCAAGCGCAGACTGTGTTTTCCGTTGGTAAGTTACGGTAAATAATTTTCTAGTGGTAGAAGGGCAGAGAGCATCCGATTGGCAGAGTGGTTAAAGCGTTTATTTCTCGCGACAGATTGCCGGGTGCTGGGTTCGAAACTTGGGAGCGTCTCACTCAAGTATACCCAACTGTAAATGAGTACATGACTCTGCGCTAGAGTTGGAGAAGGCAAAGTCATTATGGGATGGGCAGCAGTATGGAAGAGAACCTGCCACCCCGTTCATATAGATGGACCTAGTGCAGTATAATCAAGTCTTTAACACTTCACTCCCCTAAGGCAGTGCTTGCTGTGGCAGTATCTGCTATAGGACTACCCTTTTTAGAATGGCAGGGTTGGGATAGGACAAGTGGCCGCCTAAACGAAAGAACATAACTGTTCGTTAACAACATCATCATAATAGGACAAGTGGCCGCCTAAACGAAAGAACATAACTGTTCGTTAACATCATCATCATCTTCCTATGCGCTTCTTATGGAGCATGGAGCCATCACTCGAGCTTGTCCCCTTACATCAGCGGTTTTCAACCTTTTTGAGTCCATGGCTCCCGTGACCAACTACATTCTTTCTGCGGCTCCCCTGTGGGATAACTGGTAACAACTCTAGCGATGTTTCGACATTTAGCCTAACTTTTTTTGAGCAGTAGAGCTTTGGAAAGGCTTTTAAACAATGTAATTAAAAAAAATGCAATTGGACAATCTGTGAAAAAATTACACGTACAAGAAAAAATATACACAAAGAGCACTTTGAAAACCCTTACTATAAAAAAGAAAACAGCACAGATAAAGTGTTTCTTTCTAACATTTTTTATATATTTTTGCCTGAAAATCGAATCATTCACTGATATACTGCACTCATGATTCAATCTCCATAACAAAAAACTTGTACAGTTCATTAAGATCCTCTCCTAATTCTTGAGTTCGACGGCTGATTGTGCTGTCCGACAAAGGAATGGGCAAAAGCTGTTTTCCCACGGAGTCTCTAACCATAATGGACACCATATCAATAGCACACGGTTTAAAGAGTTCTTCTGCAACCGTATGGGGTTTCTTACATTTTGCTACCCGGTATGCTACCTTGTAGGACGCTAGAAGAGCTTTACTCGAAATTGTCGCCTGCTTAGAAAAAGCTGATTTTTGTTCTTTCATTTGACTCAGCTTTCTAGAGAAATATTCTCTTGGTTTGCCCACGTCATTCTTATGAACACTATCTAAATGGCGCTTCAATTAGCTAGGCAGCATACATTCGACAGAGAGTACTTTGAAACACAAAACACACTGTGGACGCTCATCATTGTTCACAAGAGTGCACGTGAAACCAAAATCTAAGTAACCGTCGTCGTTTTTTCTATACGTACGTTTCCTTTCCTCATTACCACTTTCCTTGTCATCATCAACAAATTCTCGCTTTTTACTAACACTTGCCAAATCAAAAAATCTTTCCATAGTTTATATCAAATTCATAACACAATCAAAAACGTTTGAAAACAGAAAATCACCGTGTTACCTACTATGGTCGCGCGAGGAGAATGCGCGGAAAGTTGATCGGGGAAGCGGGACCTCAAAGGCTGGCCAACATCAAAAGTGAAATTTCTCCGGGGTCACGCAGGTTGACAAACACCAAAAATGAAATTTCCCACAGCTCTGTGTTTTCTTTACAGCTAAATACGAAAAAAATCCAAGCCCACCAACGGCGCCCCTGACCGTCAGTCATGGCGCCCCAGGGCCGCGGCGCACAGGTTGAAAACCGCTGCCTTACAGGAAACCTGCACCAATCATTCCCATACTCTTACAACACTGGTTTATGTGGCAATATGTTTTACACTATGAGATTGCCAGCCGCCATGCTCATGCTCATATAAGTTGGCTTCTACGACATGCCTTAGGGTGCAATAAGCCTAATCTTTCTTCCTGTCTTCAGAGGAGCCGCAGTAGCGCAGTGATTAGTGCACTGCCTTCCTAGCTCTATGGTCCATGGTTCAATCCTCTGTTGAGGTGTGATTTTTTTAAGACCGCAAACGGCTCCGGGGTCGACTTAGCCTCATGAATTGGGCACCAGAGCAAATCTGGGAAGGCGGCCGGCATTATGCTGACCACATCACCACTACTGTGCCAATGGTAAAGAAAATATGGGCCTAACACCATGTTCCCAGTATGCTTCAATGGGCGTGCAACGGGATCCTTTACCTTTACCTTTTCAGAGACCTCAGGGATCTACAATAGAATTACAAGATCATAAAATATAAGAAGCAAGTGTAAAAGATGTTCAGAGTTGACTTGGATTATTCTAACAAACAGTTACATAGCTGAGCTTTTTAGTGCCTGTGATTGTTACATTTATCGGTTGTGTATATGTATGGCTTTGAGTGTGCGTGCGCGCAGACGCTTTAATAAACATACAACGACAAGCAAATACACAAGTATTTTTGTTGTTGTTTTTAGAAAACTTATAAAAAATAATAAATTCAAGGTTTTTTCTTTTTAAGATTTTAAAATATGCAGCCACAGAAACAAACAGGGGCAAACTCGTAAAATTGAGGATCGGGTCAAGTCATGGTACAAATTCAGTTGGTTAGGATCAGATAGCCTATAGAACAGAGGTTTTCAAACTTTTTTGGTCCGCGGCTCCCTTGACCTGTGCATAAATCCCCGCGGCTCCTCTCTATACTATATATTATATATAAGCAATTGTACCCAAAAAGATATTAATGACTTCTGAATGTCCATATTTTACATCTCATACCAATTGTGGGGAGTAAATAAGTTAAGTTTCGGACACAAAATAAATAAGATTGTATAATGACACGTATTGGTACATGTAATAATACCTCGGCGCAAACATGTCGTCCTACGAAGATCTATATTTATTGATGGACCTTGGCTCATAATATCGAGCCCAACACTTTTTCCAAGCCACCGCGACGCCCTTAGCAGAGGGCCGCAACGCCCCTGGGAGCCGCGACGCACAGTTTGAGAACCTCTGCTATAGAAGATATTTTATAGGTAGATTGTGAAGATACACCCAGAGATGTCTAGAGACAGGACTGATATGGTATGATAGTATCACAGGACTTGCAGATGAAGATTAAAGGTAAATCTTGTAGAAACAGGATAGAGGGGTAGGCTACATGGCTAGAGATAGAAACCGTATGGCATTATCTATACTGAACAATATATTACAGTACATTGGAATGCTTGAAACTCCTGTATACCTCTTCTCATCCTCGGGCTTGTCGTGACTCCCTTCCTTTTTCACAACTTCTCCGCCTCCGCCATTTGTGCCAAGACGACGATGACTTCCACTTCCGAGCAAATGAGATGTTGGATTTCTTCCGTAGCAGACTTTATCCGGAAAATGTTCTCACCTCTGCACTCCAACGTGTGCTCCCCATCTCTCGTCAGGAGGCCCTCAAACCTCACTATAAATCCACTTCGGATAGAGTCAAATTAATCTTTACCCATCACCCTCACAGTACTGCTGTCAAACAGATCCTTTTCCGCCACCTCCCTGTCCTCCAAGCAGAGCCTGTGACCCAAGAAGTATTCGGTGAAGCACCTTTGGTGGCATATAGACGCGACAAGAACTTGAAGGATCTTCTTGTTCACAGCCGTCTCCCAAAGGAGAATGCCACTCACTTTGGCACACTACCCTGTGGTCGGACACGATGCAACACGTGCAAGCATGTCATCTCAACCCAGAAGGTGTCCTTTCCTAAGGCTACGTACACCATCACTAGTAGCTTCTCGTGTGAATCGCGCAATGTCATTTATACGATCATATGAAAACGTTGCTGCAAAACCTGTATTGGCCAAACAGGCAAACGACTTGGCGACAGATTCAGCCAGCACTTAAATGACATCGCTCAGCAAAAGTCCACACCAGTTGCCATACACTTCAATGGTCCTGACCACCATGGTCCTATCGACATTCAGGTCACGGCGATCCGATCCTGCTCCTCTGACACTGCCAGCCGAGAACAGCTTGAGAACCGTCTTATCCACCGCATGGGGTGTCTAAAACCAGCCGGTCTCAACACTTTTCACACCTTTGTCTGAGGTCACCCTTTCCTCTCTTGCTCTATTTTGACTCTTTCCACTCTTATCCTATTCTTCTATTTTTATGCCATCCTCCATAATATGTATGAATATACACTGTTTCTAATTTGTTTTGATTTTTTTATTTCATATTTATTTATCTCCCACTCATTCTGTCGTCTTCTATTTCCAGTCCCCACTTTTATTACGTTTGGGTAGTTTATTGTTCGGTTTCGTTTTTTAGTTTTTAGTTTCTTAGTATGTATTGTGTACATCCGGCGGCGGAAGTCACTTCCTGTTCAGCCACGCGTCCATCAGCGGACAGCGAATATTGATAGGATTTCGATGCCTTGCCTTCAGGGAAGTACCTAGGTTTTATTTTTATATTTATTTAAGTTCTTATGTGTCCTATCCAGTCTTCACTTTCTTTCCCTTCCTGACGAAGGCTTTCTGGCCGTAACGTAGACTATTTTCTTTGTCTTTTGTCCTCGTAAGACGAATCACCTTTTTTCGATTTTTTTTTTCAAACCCATCCAATGCTTGAAACAGTAGGGCATTCAACGTATTGAAGAAATAATACACTGCATTGAAATTTTAGAAAAAAATATGGCATTCTGTATATACTGAAGAATAAATTTAAATTCATTGGGATGCTAGAAACATTAGGGCGTGCTCTGTATTAAAGAAAATATTTTATTTGTATTGGAATTCAATAAATATTTTGACATTCTTTATATATTAAAAAGTATATTACATTACATTGGAATGCTAGAAACAATATGGCATTCTCTATATTGAAGAATGTATTGCTAGATACAAGGGCATGTTTATACACACAGTAATATATTACACTACATTGGTGTGCTAAAAACATTAGGATATTCTTTGTATTGAAGAATATAGTTGTAACGTATAGTAGAAATATAGCCTACAGTAATCTTACAGCTTTTGTGATCCCGTTAGCGTTCTATGATTTGCTAGCAAAACCACGCATTTTTCTGCCTGTCATACTCAAACAAGCTTATTCTTCATCCACGCCTGTTTTCCTTGAACATAAACAAACGAAGTTGTTTACCAACTTTCGCGACCTGCCAGTCATAACAGGGAGCGAATCAGGTTTGTTTATCAAGTTTCTCACGCGAGCTGATCTGTCAATCATCGGATACCTGACAGACCACACGTGAAAAACACCGGACCTTTTTCAAGTAGACGCTCGGGCTAAAATATTTCCCCGAGTACCCTTTGAAGTTCGTACACAGAGGGGAGTTAACTCTTTGATCTTCAGATACGGGCAAAATCTACGAGAACCCCATTACACGGATTTAAGCTTTGATGGCGGTCGAACGCCTGAGACAAGCCGACCGTAAACTTTTATCTGGGGACTAATTTTTTTGTTTCTCTGCTATACACTATAGTGTGAAAAGTAGCATCATCTATAGATCAGAGCAACCATGATGATATATAAACTGTGTCTTCCTAAACCAGCTATCAGTCGTCACTCAGAATTTTTGGAATAGTCTAAGCACGCGGTAGCTAGAACCATTTAGCTAAATGTGTTATACCATTCGTGGGGATCTTTTCATGAGGATTTTCTGCTTAAGTGTTAAAGTGTTAAAGCTTTTGCCATTATAATTCACTTAGAGTTCTAGCTGTTAAAACCAGTGAAATAATAACGCGTAGCTATTTTATACCAGAGATTAAGATTTAATGTTAATTTTACCACCCGTTTTCTCACACAAGAAGAGACGGTTTTTGTTGACTGAGTATATGCTAAGCGCGACTGATAGTAACAGAATAGAAGTCACGTTATATTTCATTTTGGGTATTTATAGTAAGTGACTATTATTTAATACCATAGGATGATGATATGAGTAAATATCATATCATGTTTTGTATTCGATCACTTCCTGATATATATTGCTTACACACGGTATCCCGTGGTTGCAGGAAGTGACGTCTTGACTTCTGCTCTGAATTGATAGCAGACGTGAGTTTTGATTTGGGACAAGCTAGCGTCTCTAACCGGCAGTCTGCTTGTGTCGTTTGACCAGTATGCATGGAATGTGTCCAGTAGGACCTGATTTTAGATTGTGTTAATTGCCTTTGGGCATCTTTATATTGCACCTGCAAGATCGATTACCATCACTGCCTTATGCATTCATTAACGGTATAATGTCAGATTAGTCTTAGCAGTGTATATGGAATTCTTGGGCACGTAAGTTGACTGTTCCATTAAAACTGAGATTATCAGAATAAAGGACAGTAGAGACATGTGCTAGTAAAAGCTACGATGTCGTACCATACTCAATGTGGAGTATGTGTCATTAAATGTATTAATTGTGCCAAGAAGTTAGGCCTTGTTACTGAGTACCTGTGGTGCGGCCAGGGAGCTTGTGTGTGACTGGCCATATTTAAATATATTATAATTCCTCAAATGGAATATACAAGGAGAACCCTGGAAGGTATTCAGCAGGCCACTGTAATAAGGAGTGTCAAGCCTTAAGTCTAATGCACTCTTACCACAGGACGTCGGGAGGACGGTTCCTGAAGAAATAATAATATTTCTAAATTTACCCGTACCAGATGACAAACAGAAGCCGACAATGTAATAGCTATTAACGACAGGCGATATTTATGTAAGTGCGCGTGTGGATAATTGAATAATAATTGACATGGTACGCTGAACGTTGACCGGGAGCAGGAGGGGTAGAGCTGCATAACTCAGCCAAACCTGCACTCGCTAAGCGACGCGCGATAGGATAGGCTAAAGTCACCGTGTGCCTTTTAACTTTAATCAGGACTGACGGAGTGGATAAGAGATCGTCTTGTCCCTGTCCATGTGTATATAGAATAGTAGCATTTTTTTCATAAATGTTTTGTTTATTCCACGCACACCCAATCAAAGGGCGTTCAGCGGTTTTTTTATCATTTACTGAATGGTTAATGTTTGATAAGGGTGGTTTTAGGCTGACTACTGGCCACTAAGATGACAAGCCACAATCTGGCCACTATGAACATTTACAGGTATAAGTCCAAGTCGTTGTTAATTTGTAGCCAAGTAAGTACCACCCCTATAGACACCAGGAATATATATATAGGCTGTGGTGATGGTGTCTTGTCTGGTTTGAAGTAGGTTGCTGTGTGTGTAGGTGTGACGTAGATTCACAGTTCCACAATACAGGAGTTATGACATGTATAAGTCATAGAAATGTTATAACTGCTGGTGACGTTTCCATCATTTATTTCGGACGCCACAATGACAGATAATGATACATCCATTTCACAAAAAGTCATGGACATGACAGTTCATAGTATTCAGCATTAATAAAGTTTCTTCATGGATCTGCATACATTCTCTAAGTTGATATAGGTAATCCTAGCTGACGATAGCCTCAGCTTCATATAATAAATATTCATAAATATCAGTACTCCTCTCTGATGCTGGCAGATCAGATGTACAAGAATAAGTCTATTACTGTCCGCACGAGAATGGCATTTCAGGAGTACAGGTCAAGCTGACCTTTATAGCATCCCTAAGTCTAACCCTCGACATAGGTGCAATCGCTGGCATAGCGAAGATCCTAGAACATAGAAATTGTTCTCTGGGCCTAGAGCGACCCGTATATATATAGATCTCAGGTATGAAGATACCTGGGGTGTAATTCCTAGTAGAAGAACCTCTCCTTTCTGTAACACACAAGCGAGCAGAGAACGACAAAATGTCAAACATCTAGGTAGATCACAGAGTTCAATAAAGGAGGGTATTACCTTGCTTCAGAATCAACACCACAAAACATACGCCTCCAGGCGTTTTCGAATCATATAGGGAAAGCCTCGTTAGTTAACTAACTCACAGGAGGACTACAGAATTCCCTATCAAAATCACAGACGCAGCATGGCGTCCTCTCTGCTCAGTACATCTCCTCGACTCCCTGGGCGGAAGACTATTCTAACTCTCTTAAAGTTCAGACATGCGCAGAACGCATACGCCTGAGTAACACTCAAAACGAGACGATGAAGGAAACATTCCAACAAAGCTATGTTCAGAAATCACGCCTTATATGGACAGTGAATAAAACATCAACTCTGGTTTCAATCATTCCAAGAAACAGTTGACCGATGCTACCATATAAGGAGAATGGCCTGACATCGATCGAAAAAAATGGACCGGCGAGTCAGGACACAAGAGAAGGTAACCACCATTGAAAATGTAATCACAGTCAAACAAGGATTATCTACCTTTGATCAAAAAATTTAAAGTGTACAATTCATACAGATTAATTACACACAGTCTTAGAAAAATTATGTGCGTAACAGATTACCGCACCCCCCGGGAAAAAAATGAAACTTTTTTTTTTGAATCCAAGAGCCAGAAACACCAGGCTCGTAACGCACGTATGATGCGCGAATATAATGCCTAATATGAGGCTAGCTCGATGCATGGAGCGATAGCTGAGATTTTATCTCAGATTCTTAGAGAAAATATTTCCCTTAGTGTAAACGTATATTCCAGGGAAGTGCCACCAACATACGCCACAGTGATGGCAACATCATAATGTAAGCAAAATTATACTCACATAAATACAAATATGTTATCATAGTATGAAGTGTAATGAACTACACATTTTAAACCAAAAATACATTATACAAGCATGTAATAATATCATGATACAATGCATTACTAATCAATACTAATAAATCAGCTGTTCCTCGTAGACATGGATATAATCGTTCCAAAGTAGGTAAGAACTTGACATACTTCATGGTTGACATAATGTCCATACTCACGCAGACGTCAATGATGTGCTGCGAAAATATCAATAACACAAATCTTTATGGTATATGCTAAATTTCTTAATACAGTAATCAAAATACAATATATAAATTGTGGCCATGTGAGCTTTTGGCCCGTACATTGCTAACTAAGCCTTCTTCCGTTATACCAAAATCAGTAACAGAACAAGGCAATTATACAGTACAATGCTATAAATTCCCAAAATGAGCACATATGTGCTAATATATCCTTATAGTAGAGAACTGTTATAGATCTCGACGTTTAACAGGAAATATATATGACAGAAGAATTAAGTGGAATCATGTGGGCATCTAGACAGAATGTCTGCCATCACATTATCCGAACCACGGATAGCTCGCACCGTGTAATGAAAGGGTTGAAGAGCTATGGCATATCGAGTGGACCTCGAGCTCTTCAAGTTTTTGCTCTGAATAGCAGTAAGAGCTTTCTGGTCGGTTTCCACAATGAAATGTGCGCCTAGAAGGAATCTTTGTAACTTGAGAATTGACCAAACCATAGCCAATAATTCACGGTCTAAAACCGAATAATTCCTTTCTGCAGCATTTAATTTCCTAGAAATATACATCACCGGATGCAGAGTATCCGAATACTCCTGCATTAGTGCTGCCCCAATCCCAGTGGACGAGGCGTCACTTCGAAGAACAAAAGTCTTCTCAATAGTAGGTAACCAAAGGATAGGTGGAGATGAAAATAGAGTTTTAATCTGGTCCAATGAGGATTTGCATTCTTGAGACCAGCGGATCAGATTAGGCGATCCTTTCTTCAATATAGTAGAAAGAGGTGCCATAATGGAGGACAGATTCGGAATGAATCGTTCGTAAAATTGTATCAAACCTAAGAGACTACGCACTTGTTTTTTCGTCTTAGGGACAGAAATGTTTAATATTTTTGAAACATTGTGGTCCTCTGTCTTTAAAAGACCATGACCAACACGATGACCCAAGAAAGAAATCTCGCTATATCCTATAAAGGCTTTAGAGGGTTTTGCAGTTAAATTATACTCGCGAAGAGTAGAGAGCAATTCGTATAAACCCAGATAGTGATCTTCCCAGGAATCACTGAACAGACAGATATCGTCTAAGTATGCTATGACATCTGTACGATATGAGAGAATTCGACGCATCATGCGTACGAATGTAGCAGGGGCGTTCATAAGGCCGAAAGGCATGAAATTCCATTGAAATAAACCCCTAGGTGTAGAAAAAGCAGTAAGAGGTTTGGCTCGTTCAGTTAAAGAAACTTGCCAATAACCTTTTGACAAGTCAAGTTTGGTAAAGAATCTAGAATTAGAAAGTTTGTTTAGTAGCTCTTCTAGCGAAGGCATAGGTTCAGCATCAAACTTCGTAACTTGGTTCAATTTGCGATAATCAACGCAAAGGCGAATGTTATTGTCTTTCTTTCGAACTGTGAGAAGTTAATGTGATTGCATTTACAACAGGCCCTTAGTCTTTAAATTTGCATTTATTTACGTTTTTCAGGGAAAGATTACGGTGGGATTTTTATCTTATTCGTTTTTTTTATTTCTCTTTGTATAATAATAGAGTTTGGACTTTTTGTGTAGATTAAGAATTACGGTTTCTAGCAAAGATGGTAGTTTTAACTTTTAGACTGGCACCAGCGCGCTGTTTCATTGAGATAATTCGTTCATGGAAGATTTTCCAGTGTAACATAATGGCAGAGCATTTTCGGTTCTTCTCAGTGAGCACGCTATAATTTTTAGTAAGGGTGAAATCAGATGGGGGTAGAGGGGGAGTTTTAAGCGCGTGGAAACAGGTCAGCAACGGAATTTTTCCGCTTGATCGTAAGTTCTAAAATTAGATCATGACCGCAGGCGATTCCTGGCATGTTGGTTGGTTCATAGATCGACCCGCTTAAGAAAAAGCCTAGCTATGACTCACGCGTAGCGTGGTCTGGGGTAATAAATAAGCGGGGTTCCCTGGCAGAAGGCTGAGATTTTTTTGAACTTCTACGCCTTGGGAAAGAACTGCCACAGAGCCGACTGCTCTTTCGAGAGAAATTCGTGCTGCAGATATTTTCCAGGCGTGGCAGCTAGGGCTATAGTAGTCCTTCAGCGGCTAGAAGGTCGCCGGTCTTCTCAGAAGAAGAGTCGGCAGAGCCAGGAAAGAAAGTGGAGTAGTGACAAGGGGTTCACTGGTGCAAACGTTTTTTGTACCCAAGAGAGCAAGGAGCTGGAAGCACAGACTTCTTCAGCAAGAACCAGAGGTTCTTAATAAAATTCGGAGCTATTCACGCTCAGATAAAGCACACACTGAACCTAGGCGCAGGGCCTAGAGGTGTCGTGATTGGTCGGTCATAATAACACCGACGGCCCAGACCCAAGAGAGGGGTAACGGGGCCTGTGATTTTTCCAGAATCATCATCGGTAGTGCAGAAGAGTCCAAGTCGAGAAACCAGAATACCAATTCAAGTTAGCAGCTACAACAGGCGGAGAAGAGGGGAAAGGGTTAACATCCCTCTTTACTGCACGAGATAGAAAGAGAGAAGAAGAGTAGTGGAGAAGTCGTGTTTCTGTAGGAACTAGGAGTGTCAGACAGACACTGAACATAACATTAGAACTCAGCAAGTCATCTGTAAGTTGTGTCGGAGGTGATAGAAGGGTTCTGGTCGTGGACTTTGTGAGAGTCAGAGAATATTTAGCCTATAGTGGAGCAGCGGTGTAGGCACGTCATTTGTGTAGACCCACGTCTGCAGACAGACGGACAGTAGGAGTTAGGGTGTGTTTACATGATATCAGGTTGATTAGGAGAAAGACGGATCTGGTGTTAGAGATCCTCCTTCACATGTTGTTGTATTACTTACCTTTCTTCCTTACAGGTTGAGGGGAGGGCGACTGTGGGGTTACCTTACCTAATCACTTGAAATTAATTGTTATGTTCTTTCCAGGTGTGTGAACACTCATGTTTATTCTATTTTGTAGTATGTTATATGAATTTTCTGTGGTGTAAATAAAATCCATTGTAAATTTTCCGGCTGGATCAGTCACTTACTTCAACCTATATGTTGTCTGTGAGTGGTGTCTGTGGTGTTAAGTAATTAAACCTTATCCCAGTCTTGGTAGCTAGAGGTAGTGAGGTTATCGCAAAACGTTACGTCACTTAGTGGCAAGGGAGAGTCAATTTCGGTTCTCGACCCTTGACGCCAATAGCCTCATCTCCCACAGTCACTGTAGCACAGACTTCTTCAGCAAGAACCAGAGGTTCTTAATAAAATTCGGAGCTATTCACGCTCAGATAAAGCACACACTGAACCTAGGCGCAGGGCCTAGAGGTGTCGTGATTGGTCGGTCATAATAACACCGACGGCCCAGACCCAAGAGAGGGGTAACGGGGCCTGTGATTTTTCCAGAATCATCATCGGTAGTGCAGAAGAGTCCAAGTCGAGAAACCAGAATACCAATTCAAGTTAGCAGCTACAACAGGCGGAGAAGAGGGGAAAGGGTTAACATCCCTCTTTACTGCACGAGATAGAAAGAGAGAAGAAGAGTAGTGGAGAAGTCGTGTTTCTGTAGGAACTAGGAGTGTCAGACAGACACTGAACATAACATTAGAACTCAGCAAGTCATCTGTAAGTTGTGTCGGAGGTGATAGAAGGGTTCTGGTCGTGGACTTGGTGATAGTCAGAGAATATTTAGCCTATAGTGGAGCAGCGGTGTAGGCACGTCATTTGTGTAGACCCACGTCTGCAGACAGACGGACAGTAGGAGTTAGGGTGTGTTTACATGATATCAGGTTGATTAGGAGAAAGACGGATCTGGTGTTAGAGATCCTCCTTCACATGTTGTTGTATTACTTACCTTTCTTCCTTACAGGTTGAGGGGAGGGCGACTGTGGGGTTACCTTACCTAATCACTTGAAATTAATTGTTATGTTCTTTCCAGGTGTGTGAACACTCATGTTTATTCTATTTTGTAGTATGTTATATGAATTTTCTCTGGTGTAAATAAAATCCATTGTAAATTTTCCGGCTGGATCAGTCACTTACTTCAACCTATATGTTGTCTGTAAGTGGTGTCTGTGGTGTTAAGTAATTAAACCTTATCCCAGTCTTGGTAGCTAGAGGTAGTGAGGTTATCGCAAAACGTTACGTCACTTAGTGGCAAGGGAGAGTCAATTTCGGTTCTCGACCCTTGACGCCAATAGCCTCATCTCCCACAGTCACTGTTATTTTCTTCTGACATCTATCTTCTTAGTCTTTCTTTCCACTAGGGTCTAGTCTATTTAGGTAGATAGCCTCTAGTCCTAAATCCACTTCGTGACACGAACAATAACCATGGACGAAGAGTATGCTGAAGTTGATGGTTCGATTATTTCCAATCGTATCATCTCATCCAATTCTTTCTCGACTTGTGACTGAAAATGGATAGGTATAGGATAGGGTCTGACTCTGATAGGATTAGGGTCAGTAAGTACTATGTCATGTTCAGTGACATGTGTGTGTCCAGGAATGTCGGTAAGGACATCCTGAAAAGTTTGTAACATCGAAGAGACTTGTCGATGTTCATCAGCGGAAAGATTAGGAGAAACGGTAACGTTTTTCCAAGATTCAGTAGAATGAAGTGGGATCACAGGAAGAGGGAGATTGACATCAGAAAAAGTGGTTTCCTCATCCTGTATAACTGACAGGGATGAGTAATGACCATGAGGTACTGGAGAATCGTCCGTCGCCTGGAAAATAGGCTGCAAATAGTCAGGTCGTTCATGAAATTCCGAGAGCATATTTATGTGGAAAGTTTTATGCTTTCCATCAATATCGACAACATAGTCGACATCGGAAATTTTAGAGACTATTGCATACGGACCTTTCCATGCAATAAGAAGTCTGTTCTCCCTTGAAGGAAGTAGGACGAATGCTTTGTCACCTGGACAAAGTTGTCGTAGACATCTGTTCTTATTGGCAAATAGCCTTGCCTTTTCTTTAGCAAATTCGGATGAAGAAGTTGCTAATTTGCATGCTTCGATGATCTTTTGCCTAAGAGCAATGACATACTCATAAGAAGATTGAGTGTCATCGCTAATATTATCGGCAGTGATAAGATCGTGGAGTAAAGACATAGGGCCGTGCGGTCGCGCGCCAAAGACAAGTTCAAAAGGAGAAAACCCTGTGTGTTCATTGGGGACCTCTCTATAAGCAAAGAGAGCCGCGGGTAAAACCCTGTCCCAATCCTGAGGATGATCCTCAGTTATCTTCCCAAGTAAAGTCTTGAGTGTTCTATTCAAACGCTCAACTAACCCATTAGACATTGGGTGATATATACTGCTGAGAGACCTTTTAATATGTAAGATAGACATTACCTGTGACATAGTATCAGATATAAGTTGAGTGCCATGGTCTGACAATATTTCTCTGGGGAATCCCAAGCGAGAAAATATCAGCCAAAGAGCGTCTGCGATATCGGCAGTGGAGATGCTCTTAAGAGGTATAGCCTCTGGCCAACGTGTGCACATATCGACACATGTAAGGATAAACTGATGTCCTCTGGCCGACTTGACCTTAAAAGGGCCAATAATATCTATGGCCATTTTCTGAAACGGCCGGATAGGAATGTCAGCAGCCTGGATAGGCGCAGCATGTCGTGGTCCTCTAGATTTGACCTCCTGACATACTTTGCAAGACTGACAGTAAATACGTATGTCCTTGCTCACAAATGGCCAAAAGAAAGCAGCAAGAACCCTCGACTTTGTACGGGAAAAACCCATATGTCTAGCACATTGTGAGTCATGAGCATGTTGCAATATTTGCAATCTCATACTCTTAGACACAAGAATTTGAGAATGTGTAGACGTAGTCGAGTCTTGTACCATACGCACAAGTACGCCGTTCTTCATAGAAATCCAAGACTTTCTATTTGTATTTTGATTCGGATCACCTTTTTTTGCTAGAATGAAGAATTTTTGTAAAGAAGGATCTTCTTCTTGCAATTTTATAAAAGAGTCACGTGAAATAATCAAGTGACTATTTTGGCTATTCACTTCATTATTATCAGTTAATGAAGTTTGAGGTGTTTCCAGAGCTTGTGCTCTTGTTACCACTGCATTGGTAGCTTGTATATTTTGCTCCTCCCAAACAGCAATCTGCTGTGGGGTACATTCCCTAACTCCGTGAATACGACCGATAATAAGGTCCGCTATAGGGTTAGATAGAAGACACGCGTGGACATCTCCCGTAAAGAAGGGAGTAGCAATATGTATTATGGCAGTAGGATATTTTTCCAAAGTGCCACCAAATATGATACATTTGATCACCTTTCCTGTAGCACAGGATGGATCTACAAGAGATTGCCTAACACCAATAGTAGTACATCCAGAATCAAAAAGGACTGAGACTGGATTACTATTTACAAGACCCTTATGTAGGATAAGAGAACCTCTCCCGTCATGCGCAACTGCAGCAGGAAGAGCGGGAAGAGGATGACCACAGCTTAAAGTAGTTACGGTAGTCGGTTCGAACAAAGTACTGCATTGGGGACATTTAGTTGCCCTACTAAAGTCAAAGGCAGAACATGTGATAGCACTAGAGTTTTTATCATCATCACCTTGTTTACATGCTCCCTGAGATTCTTGCTGTGCAGAGTTTGCCTGTTGATATCTCTTTCTTTTATGTTGCGATCTACCGCGACCATTATTGCCTCTGCAATTATCATTAAACTCTCTACTGTAATTGTTATCCTGGTTTGAATTCCAGTTTCCATAACTGTCATTACCATTTCTATACTGTTGAGAACCTCTATTATATTGGTTTTGAGGTCTCCGCGAAAAATAGTTTCCTCTATACTGACTACCTTTGCGAAAATGTCTAAAATTATTGGGAGTAGTATACCGTGGAGTATCAGATTGTCTCCAGTTCTGCGAAGAAGAATCACCCTGAAATTGATTGCTATGATTCTGAGCATAATTACGGTTACTCTTCTTATTAAAATTTTGTTGGCTACCCTGAAATTTACGCATGAAATTTGGGCCATAAGGTGCTGCCGAAGCAACTGGCAGACCTTCTTTTACTTTAGAGTTGCTAATGGTTACGTGAGGATGCGCAGTGACATACTGGCAACAGTATTCTTCCATTTCTTTTATTTTTTAGGCTTACGCTCATGAAGAAAAGCAAGAAAAGATTTATTGACAGAAGACATAACCTTGTCTCTAAGTAGTAAGTCTATAAGTGCTTCATATGTATGTTCTGTCTTAGACAGCTCAACCCATCGTGTAAAAGTAAGACGTATCTTTGAAATGAATTCAGAGAATTCCACTCCAGTTTCTGGCAACATATTTTTAAACTGAAGACGATAGCCGTCTTCGTTAAGTTGGTATTTCTTTAACAAGACCGCCCTGACAACCTCATAATTGTTCTTGTCAGGCTCATCTACCATGCTTAACATACTCAAAGCATCACCTCTAAGTATATTGGACAACTGATAAACATACAGTGATTTATCTATGTTATGTGTTTTACATGAACGTTCAAATCTATCCAGATAAAACGTTATATCGTCACTGGAAGCATTGAATGCTGGTAGTTTAATCTTAAAAGTACTAGCTTTATCAGAAGATGACCCCTTATTTGGATCATTAGCATTACCCATGTTCATCAACTTTAACTTCTCTAACTCCAAAGCTAAGAGTTTTTCTTCATGCTCCATTTTTGCTTTTCTCTCCTCAGCCTTAGCTTGTAACTTTCTTTCTTCAGCCTCTCTTTGTAACTTTCTTTCTTCAGCCTCTCTTTGTAACTTTCTCTCTTCAGCCCCTCTTTTCTGTTTTTCCATTTCCATCTGGAATTTTCTTTCATCTGCCTGCATCTGCAGTCTCAGATTCTCAGCATCTATCTTCTTTTGCTCAGCTTCTCTGTCTAATCTTTTATTTTCCTCTTTTTGTCTTTTCTCCTCAGACTTCAGTGCTTTAGTCCATTGAGTATTTGCATACTCTTCTAATATATCACCAGTCTTACCAAGGGTTTTCCCTTGCTCAATAAAGTACTCAAGTGTAGACATGATGTCTAATATTATGAGTCCAAAATCTGAAATAATTAATTATCTTATTTCAACCTTAATAGTAACAAGACTTAAATAAAGTACTTGTATAATCACAATGTTTCCCCCAATCTCTGTGGGAAACAAGTCTTTGATAAAGAACTTGTATTATCAAATGTATAATAATACCACCAGTCACTTCTTAATCATAAGGGCACTACACATCTAATAGTGCATAACCACATATCCATCAGTTATTTATCATAACTGCACTACACAGTCAATAGTGCATAAGCAAATCCACCAGTTAGTTATGATAAGTGCACTACACAGCTAATAGTGCATAAGCAAATATTTAACAATAGTGAATGCTAACTAATAACTATGTAAACAATAACAAAGATCCAAGACAATGTAAACAATAACAAAGATCAAAGACAATGTAAACAATGACAAAGATCAAAGACAATACGAAAACATTCGCAAAAGTCAACTAAATAAACAGCGAAAACTAAACGAAAATATCACAAAGAATGTGATGACAAATGCGAAAAATGTAAACAAACAAATGACGTCACAGTGTATAAACAAAAATGGTGTAAAGAACTGAATAATAGAAAAGAGGAGACCTACAAATACAAACAAATGAAATCAGAACTGAAGAACAGAAAGAAAAAAAAAATTACAAAAAAAAGACGAAAATAAAGCACAACTCGTCACAACTAAACAAATATAGCAACAGTTGTCGCTAGCAGATTTTCAATCAAGAAAATTGCTCCTATAGAACACTAACATAAGACCTCTATTACGTGGTATCTCTTATATTAGTCTCACACCCAACCTCCCGCTGAAATATAAACATATAAATATACAAATAACATATAACATGTAAACATATAACATGTAACAAAAAGTGTGTGAAAATATAGAAGGCTCAGTTAGGATATAAGGGCACAGTTCACAAACAAACAGGCCACTTAACTTATATATGTCCAAACGTCAGCACGGTGCAGAACAGGTTGTGATCAGCATTCTAAGGATAAATGATCCAACGTTGATCGACATCTGCTCCCATAAACAGCCATGACGCAGGAAATGAGCTTCTGATACAGGATGTGGAGTTTCGGAACTTGTCCTTCTTACAATGATCGGTACTCGAACTTCGAACTACAGCAAACTTGATTCCATCGGCACTTGACCATCTGAATGCGGCAAAACTGATTCAATCGGCACTTGACCATCTGAATGCGGCAACGCCGGGTAGTTTCAAAATCCATCTAAATGCAGCAACGCCGGGTAGTTTCAAAATATTTCATTGAAGATGTAGATTTCTTGAAGGAAGTGAGTTCACGAAATGACGAACTTGAATGTTGTATGGGTTTGTTGACCCCCTTGAGTGCTGGTACCAGTTGAAACCAGCTATTGGCCACCATAAAATGATAAGGGTGGTTTTAGGCTGACTACTGGCCACTAAGATGACAAGCCACAATCTGGCCACTATGAACATTTACAGGTATAAGTCCAAGTCGTTGTTAATTTGTAGCCAAGTAAGTACCACCCCTATAGACACCAGGAATATATATATAGGCTGTGGTGATGGTGTCTTGTCTGGTTTGAAGTAGGTTGCTGTGTGTGTAGGTGTGACGTAGATTCACAGTTCCACAATACAGGAGTTATGACATGTATAAGTCATAGAAATGTTATAACTGCTGGTGACGTTTCCATCATTTATTTCGGACGCCACAATGACAGATAATGATACATCCATTTCACAAAAAGTCATGGACATGACAGTTCATAGTATTCAGCATTAATAAAGTTTCTTCATGGATCTGCATACATTCTCTAAGTTGATATAGGTAATCCTAGCTGACGATAGCCTCAGCTTCATATAATAAATATTCATAAATATCAGTACTCCTCTCTGATGCTGGCAGATCAGATGTACAAGAATAAGTCTATTACTGTCCGCACGAGAATGGCATTTCAGGAGTACAGGTCAAGCTGACCTTTATAGCATCCCTAAGTCTAACCCTCGACATAGGTGCAATCGCTGGCATAGCGAAGATCGTAGAACATAGAAATTGTTCTCTGGGCCTAGAGCGACCCGTATATATATAGATCTCAGGTATGAAGATACCTGGGGTGTAATTCCTAGTAGAAGAACCTCTCCTTTCTGTAACACACAAGCGAGCAGAGAACGACAAAATGTCAAACATCTAGGTAGATCACAGAGTTCAATAAAGGAGGGTATTACCTTGCTTCAGAATCAACACCACAAAACATACGCCTCCAGGCGTTTTCGAATCATATAGGGAAAGCCTCGTTAGTTAACTAACTTACAGGAGGACTACAGAATTCCCTATCAAAATCACAGACGCAGCATGGCGTCCTCTCTGCTCAGTACATCTCCTCGACTCCCTGGGCGGAAGACTATTCTAACTCTCTTAAAGTTCAGACATGCGCAGAACGCATACGCCTGAGTAACACTCAAAACGAGACGATGAAGGAAACATTCCAACAAAGCTATGTTCAGAAATCACGCCTTATATGGACAGTGAATAAAACATCAACTCTGGTTTCAATCATTCCAAGAAACAGTTGACCGATGCTACCATATAAGGAGAATGGCCTGACATCGATCGAAAAAATGGACCGGCGAGTCAGAACACAAGAGAAGGTAACCACCATTGAAAATGTAATCACAGTCAAACAAGGATTATCTACCTTTGATCAAAAAATTTAAAGTGTACAATTCATACAGATTAATTACACACAGTATTAGAAAAATTCTGTGTGTAACAATGTTGTCTGTTTCTTGACTTGTGCGCCCCCAAGTTCATTTGTGAACAGGATTGGTCAAAGAGACAAAGAAACATTTTAACTTATATGTTTAACTGGACTTACAAAACCCAGAAATATTTTGTTCAATTTCATCAGCCCACTGGGGGTGTGAATCCAATAACATTACTCCCGACTTTTGACAGTCATATCCAAGTGGATTTTTATCCAGAAGGGTTACGCTGTTTCAGAATCAGCACTCACCATAGAGCCAGCCGATAGGATTACCATCATTTATCAACTGTAACAGCTTTTTTTTAGCAACCAGATGTTTCCCAATACTGGAGGTATTTTCCTCTCTTTACTGTGAACCCAAAATCTCCGTTTTTTTACACTAACTGTTCGAGGTGACATTTGTTCATCCAAGAATAAACCACCAAATTTGGCGTCCCCTCATTAATCATATTTGTTAGAGGATGGACTGGTGCCAATTTGGGAAATACACCTGACAATTTGTATATTCAGGAACCATTGTAATACCAAAGGGATATCACCAAGAATAGGTAAGCGTGATTGAGTGCCCACTGTATAACAGAGAGAGTATGACAAAGAGAGTGAATATTATTCTTTGTCTCAGGAATTGTATCATCCTTGATTTTGCTTAAAAAAATTGTTTACTTTACTGAGTAGCATTTAGTAAGAACTTGTTTCTTTACTGTCTATTCTGTAACATAGTGCTAACCTTTGACTTTTGGGTTATTAACTTTTTGGGTTCTTTTCTCAAGAGGAGGAGGGCACATTTATTCAGTTATTTCCTGTGTATGTAAATCTGACTTTATTTGATCTTTCTTTAGATATTTGGTGTTGTCAAGTTTAATGATAATAAACAACAAAGAGAAGTTAACTTTGTGTGTTGGTCAGACCCATACCCAATTAACCATAGTTTTTCACGTTTGTGTGTCGTGTTGTCACATAGCTGTGTGTGTGTGTGTGTGTAGTTAAACTCATATTTATATGTATGGGGAGGGAAAGATTGTCCTGTACTAAATTATAGTCGTATAGATAGGCTGGACTAGAGACACTTACTCATTCCAGAGACAGATCTTCTCCTTAAACTATTCACCCGTCTAATCTATTCCTCACACCTTTATGTCTCACATACTTATCACCATCCACTCTACTCACAAGGGACCATAAATAACTTCCAAACCTATTGGTACGACCATAGTGGACTGCTTGCTAGAATACCACCACTCCAAAGTACACGATGATCATAAGTATGAATTGTAAACTTGTAAAGGCTTATACAGAACTCTACTTTGCGATTAAGATGATTAATGTTATTGTAATGAGATATTTAATAATATAAATACGAAGTTAGATACACTAGGCAAGGTGACAAACTTTGACACCAAAAGATGCCGAGTCTGTCACATACACTCATTTACGACTATACATATTAGATTGAAGTTACCTGTTACTTATAACCAAATGTCAAGTCAGTCCTATTGTAGGACTTTGAAACCTAAAGAACAATAAAAACAACAACCACAAAGTTGCATGCTTTTCTACATAAGAGCTTGGATAGGATTAAAATTGTACGACACCATTACCAATGTAGAACTGATGATGAGAACCAGATAGATGCCTGTGGAATAAGAGTCGAGAAGATGACGGTGGCGATGGATAAGACACGCATTGAGGAAACCTGTTGACAACATTGCTATGTAGTCTTATTTCTGGAATACCCAGGGTAAGAGAGGTAGACTGAACAACACATGGAGAAGAGAACTGGAGACAGAAATGAAAGGAGAACATGAAAAGACTTTGAGCGGATGGCACGGGACAATAGGACTTGGCAGTGCGGGACAATAGGACTTGGCATAAGGGACAATAGGACCTGGCAGTAGTTTGTTAAAAATCTGTGCTGATGGGGGAAGTTGGCATGCGATGATAAAGATTATTGTTTACAACTGAGGCGTATATATGACTTCGTGCTAATAAAGAAAATTAAGAACAGAAATTACTAATATGTACAACAAATATTTTTTCCTCGCAGTTTTGAATGAAGTTGTTTTCACTACTTGTATTTCCTTGTCCCGGCCGGTTTCCAGTAAGTGTCGATCATACTTCTCCACGCAGCTCATTTTCTGTCGTGATTCAGGTTTCCAGTAAGTGTTGATCATACTTCTCCACGCAGCTCAGTTTCTGTCGTGATTCAGGTTTCTACAATGCTGATGTTTTTTTCCCCATCTCATGTTATGTATATATTATTTTATCTGTCTTAGCTCCTGAATTATTAGTAGCTGATCTGTCTGCAGTTATTTCCAGAATGTTTTTATTTTCCATAATATCCTCAGAAATTGTAATCATCTCATGCCTATGTACGTGGTTTATGTGCGTGACACAAAGGGAGACAAACGGGTCAGATCAATACAAAGAAAATAGAAGTACGTGATCAGTGGTGGCAAGAAGGATTATTTTCATTTCATTTATTTTTGTTGTTGTTGTCTGTCCTCTTTTGCCGTTAAGTGAGCGGTTGGGAGAATCGGTTTTCGTTCTTATGTAAAGTGTGTATTTTACGAGTGTTATACCATCTTCAGCATGTAATTTGAGTTGGGAAATATGTGGAATTCAACTGAAATCAAGTGAAAAAAATAATAAAAAATCAGAACCTTCAACTTAAATGTCAAGTCAGTCCTATATTATAGCTCTGAAACTTGGAGGACAACACAAACAATAACCAAGGAGTTATAGACGTTCACAAATGGGTGCTTGCGTAGAATAGAAAGATTAAAGTGGTATGACAAGGTTAACAATGTGGAACTGATGAACCATACAAGTTTCAGTGAAACAGGTGATAAGAGACGCTGGCGATGGATAGGTCACAAGTAGAGAATACCTATTGATAGCAGTGAGACACATTCCTGTTTGTTGAATCTTTCAGGTAAGAGAGGAAAAGATAGACAGAAAAGCTCTTACAGAAGAGAACTGGAGGCAGGAATAAAAGGAATAGAGAAGGCACGAAAATATCTCGAGCAGACGGCACAAAACAAGAAGATCTGGTTTACGTTTGTTGAAGGCTCATGATTCTTGGGAAGCCGAAGGTTGATGATAATGATATCGTCTGCCTTCAGAATGTCATTCCTCTTAACCATATACCTTCCTGCCGGGCCTCATTATGGCCAGACCCTCAACTGTTGTAGACTTGTTACTGTTGCTGGTTTAGTTACATTCTGACAAGGTGCTTATAAGATATGTCATTTACAGTCTGTCTGTAAAGCTGATGCGTGTTGTCTTTCCCACTAGTTTGCTAATATCTTGGTTTCTCATTCTGTCTTTTTATCGCAACGTTTGCCGCTTTTCTCAGACAACTGATCTCGCGTGTTCTGATCTTTCTCACATGTGCTTTAGATATTGGACCCTGTTATGAAGGTAAGCATAGTCAGTTTGTTAAGAAAGCTTTCTCGAATATCTTAGTTTCTTGTTCTCATTTCTGTTTTGTCTGTGTGAAAATTACCGTGAAAGTGTTGACATGAGAGTGAGTACATTGTTGTTTAATAAAATTCTGCCTTGTTTTTGAAACGCCTCGTTCCGGCATAGAGACAGGGTACAGTCAGCGACATTAAGGCGCCTGTCCATAAATGACCTTGAGGTCTTGGGTTAGTAATATAAGTGTGTACATGTTTGAGACGAGATGTGCTGTTGAAATAAAGAAGAAAACGTGACCATAAAACAAAGAAGGCTTTGGAGAAGTAGTTGTAACACACAGGAGACCGAGAAGGTGTCTGCAACACATAGGAGACTTGGAAGAACTCGTTGTAATATACAGTAGACGAGGGAGAACTACGTGTAACACATAGGAGACTTGGAAGAACTCGTTGTAATATACAGTAGACGTGGGAGAACTACGTGTAACACATAGGAGACTTGGAAAAAGCAATAGTAACACATACAAGATTTGATGAACAAGTTGTAACTCATATGAGACTTGGAAGAGGTAATTATGATAGAAATGAGACGTGGAAGAACTAGTAACCAGGGCTGTGTAGCAGCAGTCGGAGCGGGAGTCGTGGATTGGATCATGTCTTAGAATAGTCGGCAAACAATGTCCCGACTCGGAATATAACGAGACTTAACTCAAAGCAGATCCACGTTTGATCCATGCAAGTGAGGGGCGCTTAAAAATGTGAAAAAATATTTTAAAGCAGTAGAACTACTACAACCACTTTCATGTTAAAGTACATTCTCATCATAAATAAAGTTTTTATCATAACTGGAAATTTGGAAGCACATTTAGAAAAAGCACACAAGAAATGAAAACAGTCATTTGTGTGTAGGTGTAGATGACTTTTTATTTTGTATTACTGTATGAATGAATGAAAAGTTTAAAATGTAGTCTACGAAAGCCACGTATTCATTTATTCACACACATGCCATACTTATACATATAACTCAATATTAGTGCACAATTCTATGCCATATCAATAGTTAAAAAAACTGGAGTCGGAGTGGGAAGATTTTTGTAGCCCACTCCACAGCCCTGGTTGTAACACACGTTGGACTTGGGAGAGGAGTGTCAGTAGACAAAAGAGACTTGGGTCACCTAGTTGTGTAACACTTAGAAAACGTGGGAGAAAATTGTTGTATCACATAGGTGAGTCGGGACAACAAGTTGTAACACACCGGTGACTTGGGACACCTAGTTGTAACACATAGGAGACTCCAGACTCCTATTTGTAACACATATGAGACTTGGGACACCTAGTTGTAACAATAAGTGACTAGGAACACCTAGTGGTAACACATAGGAGATTTGGAACACTTAGTTGTAATATGTAGGAGATTTGGAACACCTAGTTGTAACATATAGGAGACTTGGGACACCTAGCTGTAACACAAAGGAGACTCGAGACAATAAGCTGTAACACAAAGAAGACTTGGGACTAATTGTAATACGTAGGAGACTTGGGACAACACGTTGTAACACGTAGAAGACTGGGTACAACAAGTTGTAACACGTAGGAGACTTGGGACAACAAGTTGTAACACGTAGAAGACTTGGTACAACAAGTTGTAACACAAAGGAGACTTGAGACAACAAAGTTGTAACACAAAGGAGACTTGGAAAGCATTTATTTCAGGAAATATTGGAGTATAAGCAATAGTAGCTAAATTTGGCTAGGTAGACTCTGTCACACCCACGTAGTCGAGGATCTGAGTAGATCACAGATACATCCCTCGAGAGGTAGGATCAGTGCACCCAGTGGAAAAGATTAGTGTTAATTCCTGGAAATGAACCCGGAGGTACTGATGGCGAAGTGAAGTCTAAAGATAGAGACGATAATACTTGTATTAAGGGCAGACTGCTAGCTCAGGAGGGGCACACGTCGTTAATCACAATCGCATAACGAAGTATACGGCGATCATTGTGTGAGATGTGATAAAACATTGTTGATTGATTTGCAAACATTCTTGTGCCCGAAAATATATAGAAAATCGAAATGGCTAGGCGTTTTTTTCGTCTTCATGTATTTAATGGCCACAATGCTTTGTCAACACAGCGGCTTACCCAAAGTTGATACAGAAGCTACTGGAGAGCATAGAGTTTCAAAGATAAATGTTTTCCCTACACAAGATGTAGATTTATAAACACAGCACGCCTTTTCTGATGAAATATAAATATTTTCTTGAGAAAGGTTTCTAACGGACTGTTGTACGGTGTAATGTAGTGTGCGGTCTAATCAATGGCCACGTGTGAGGGAAGGCATTTAATTTATTGGTTTCTTTATTCATAGAGAGCAGCAACATTGAGCGAACAGTCAGTGGTATACAGTTCCACAAATTGATAGACTGTTACTATTGCATGCGTGATATATTATACATATAAAAGTTGTCTGGACTTAACACCGGAACCACAAATAAGGACATGAATTTACGAGTTAGTATGACTTATGATTAAGTCTGGGTGAGATGTTGTCACTGGTGGGGCTAGCAGTGCTTGTTAAACTTGTGACTGGCGGTACCGCTAGTTGCATGTATATGTTATTTTCGTTTTTTTATAATTATCCCTGTACTTGTATACTGTGGGATCCGATTGGCAGAGTGGTTAGAGCGCTTTCCTATTGCTGCAAAGGTACTGGGCTCCGAGTTCGAAATATGGTAGCGCCAAGTTCCAGTCTACGCAGCTGTGAATGGGTACCTGACTTTGTTCATGAGTTAGGGAAGGCAGACGCAGCGAGGAAGGGATCTGCTCACCCCACCATATAAAGTTGGACATAGTGCATGAAGTCTGTAACACTTCTCACCCTACGGCAGTATTTGCTATTGGACAGCTTTTTTGTGCGCCGATAGGCGGCGTGATGATATTATTAGTGAGGGGGGAGGGAGGTAAAAGACCCACAGCATATAAACTAGTCAAACACCAGATATATCAAATAGAATAATTTCCACCCATTCATATTGCCTACTCTCTCTCTCTCTCTCTCTCTCTCTCTCTCTCTCTCTCTCTCTCTCTGTCCTTCACCTAAACAACGATTTGTAACATGGCACTCCTGTTTCCTAGAACTGTATTTAGTATGTTCTAATAATAAAAAAATGAAATAATGCTTGCTCGTCTTACATTTCAGCGTTTGAGAATGAACGGTCTGACTCAGATGTGGGAAAGTATGGGTGAGATAGGGAAGTTGCTTTGTCAAGAAATGGCGGTTACAGATATTATTTCATTCAAGAGATAGTGGGTATAGATTTACAAGGAAGACTGTAGTCTAACCCAGGATTAAAAAGATCCTAGCCCTGAGGGGATTTGCCATTCCCTGGCTTTAAATCAATTGTCTTGGACCATTCTTCTCTATTTGTACTAGAAATCTTGTGAACTGTTCTGGACGTAACGAATCAGATTGGATGACATATTATGTGAGCACTCTACGGGACGTTTTATTGCCACCCATTCTTTTTCTTGAAGAAAACAAAATAATAGCCTGCAGTCGGACATCATTCAGCAAGGGGAGACTTGTAAAAGGAGAGACTGGGAAGCAAAAATAATGTAGGAAGGAATTTTAAGCGTTTCATTTTTCCCCATAAATTTATACAAAGTTGCAGCCGTGTTCTAATTTGCCACGATGTTCTGTTACGTCATGCTACGGTGTTCCATCTAATGTGTCTTGTTTTATTATGCGCCATTGTCTTCTGCTAATGTACCATCGTATTCTAATGTGGTGTCATGTTCTGATGTATATCATCTTCTATTACGCCGTCATCGTCTAAATGTTCTAATGTGGCATCGTGCTGCAATATGTCACAGTGCTTGAATTTAAAATGGTGTTCTGCATGGTGATTGAATAGTGATTTTCTATTTTAAAATTGTTATTTCTTCACTCCTTACTTACTTAGTCGTTCATCGTCTACCGTGAGGAGTAAAGTTTGGATGAGAGAGCGCCATACTATCCTATCGGCTGTCTTCCTCCTGGCCAGGTTCTATTCTAGTCATCGATCCTTCAAAGATTGTCTTATGTTGTTCTCCCAGCGGATCCTTGAGGTCTGGATCCCTGGCTCTTAGCCTCCCATACCTACCATGGCAGCCGATCTTCTCCCATTCTGCAGACATGACCAAACCATCTTATTTGGGACTGTTCTACTTGGGTCTGCAGGGGTAGTTTTTAGGCCTTGACTTATTGTCTGGTTGCAGACCTTGTCTATTCTTATTACTTCTACCACATTCCTCATATACCTAATTTCTGAGGCTTGGATCTGGCTTTTGTGGGTTGTAGTCATTGCCCATGACTCGCATCCATACGTCAATACTGGGACATAGATGCCATCTTCGTCTTCTTACCAACTTCTCTTTTGCTGGGGAATCCTCGATTTATGGCCTGAAAAAGTCTCCCAGCTGCTGCTCTTTGGGTAGCCAACTTTTCGTTGATGTCTCCCTTCCGGTCAATGACAGCTCCGAAGAATTTAAAGTGGTTGACCTGCTCCAGTACCTGTTCTCACAGATTAATCTGATGACTTCTATCTTCGGGCAATATCACCATCGTTTTTGTTTTAGAACTGCTTATGAACACCCTTCTCTTCTCCAGCTCTTCCTTCCAGACTTGTAGGTTGGATTGAAGATGTGCCTATGATTCAGCATTCAGGGCAACATCATCAGCAAATGCCAGCTTTGAAATACAGTCCTGTCTCATCTTCCAGTATCCCACTGAATACTTTTTTTGTCCTCCCCTTACATGACTTGATAACATCGTCCATGACGAGTATGAAAACATAAAGCGACAGGATATCACATTGTCTTACACTAGTGGTGGTCCTGAACTCTTCTGACTTATGGTTTGTCGTCCTCACATAATTTCTGCAAGACTTGTAGAAGCTCTGTTTAGCATGAATCGGAGGTGCTGGAATGTTCTTCCTTGCCAAACAGTCCTAAAGTTTGCTCTAGGGGACCTTGTCAAACGCCTTTTCCAGATCTAAGAAACAAAGATGAATCTCACTTTTATACTCAAGAGCCTTTTAAAACATCTTCTTCACTCCAATCCAACATTCATCAACCTAGCGTCAAAATAAAGACAATTAACTGACATTTTATAACATAAAGTGCAATGTCACATTAACATTACAATTCAACGTGAGATCCAGTCTGTTCAACAAATGATTTCATAACAGGCAGCAGCAGTTTTTTTGTCTGTCTCTCGTAACGTGGGAAGATAACAGCATGAGATTGACAGGAAAGAGTCTGTCGGAGTGTACCATCTAGACAAGAAAAAGTCTGTCGGAGTGTACCATCTAGACAAGAGATAGGAAAGAGTGTATCAGCAGACTTGCTTCACTATGTCGAGTCAAAATCTGGCTTGTATAAATCTTAGAGGGTTTATTCGTGTCATCCAACCTGAGGTCGTATGTTCGGGTCAATCCTGCTGCCTGGAACTTCGCAGGAGCATAGTGGTTGCATCGGAGCTACATCCTTAGTCCCCCTCAGTCTTGGGTGGGCTAAAGGAACGATCATCAGTGGGTGTTGTGTGCAACAAACTAAGAAGGACAGAACTGTTTTAAGAGATGAGTACACATTAGTACCATTTACGTTGCCAAGTGTGCGCAATTAACTGTCTATGAAGAAAAAGTGATTTAGCGTAGCTGATACATTTTCTATAATTGATTAACAGCACACTGAGTGAAAAGGCCCTTGAGTACAAGAGTGAGATCCATCTTTGTTTCATAGATCTGGAAAAGGCGTTTGACAGGGTCCCCTGGAGCAAACTTTGGGACTGTTTGGCAAGGAAGAACATTCCAGCACCTCTGATTCATGCTATACAGAGCTTCTACAAGTCTTGCAGAAATTATGTGAGGACAGTAAACTATAAGTCAGAAGAGTTCAGGACCACCACTGGTGTAAGACAAGGTGATATCCTGTCACCTTATCTTTTCATACTCCTCATGGACGATGTCATCAAGGCATGTAAGGAGAGAACAAGAAAGTATTCAGTGGGGTATTGGAAGATGAGACAGGTCTGTATTTCAGAGCTAGCATTTGCTGATGATGTTTTCCTGATTGCTAAATCAGAGACACATCTCCAATCCAACCTGCAAGTCTGGAAGGAAGAGCTGGAGAAGAGAGGGATGGTCATAAGCAGCTCTAAAACAAAATCCATGGTGATATCACGAGAAGAAAGAAAACATCAGATTAAGTTGGGAGAACAGGTTTTGGAGCAGGTCGACCACTTTAAATATCTCGGAGCTATTATAGACCGAAAGGGGATCAAAGAAGAGTTGGCCACTCGAAAAGCAGCGGCTGGGAGACTTTATCAGGCCATAAATCGAGGATTCCTCAGCAAGAAAGAGGTTGGTAAGAAAACGAAGATGGCTGTATATCGCTCCACCTATGTCTCAGTCTTGACATATGGATGCGAGTCATGGGCAATGACTACAACCCACAAAAGCCAGATCCAAACCTCAGAAATGAGGTATCTGAGGAAGGTGGTTGAAGTAACAAGAAGAGACATGGTCCGCAACCAGACGATACGTCAAGGCCTAAAATCCCACCCGCTGCAGACCCAAATAGAACAGTCCCAACTAAGATGGTTTGGCCATGTCTGCAGAATGGGAGAAGATCGGCTACCACGACAAGCATGGGAAACAAAGAGCCAGGGATCCAGACCTCCAGGACGACCCAGAGTCCGCTGGGAGGACAGCATTAGACAATCTTTGAAGGACCGAGGACTAAAATGGAACCAGGCCAGGAAGAAGACAGCTGACAGAATAGTCTGGCGCTCTCTCTTCCAAACCTCTACACCTCACGGTAGAAGAGGAACGACTAAGTAAGTAAGTAAGTAAGATTAACAGCACAGCTGATATAATTTTTTTCCTATAATTGGAAGACTTGGACACTCAATAAAACAGTTGCAAAAAAGATTACATCATTCGAAATGAAATGCTACAGAAGGATGTTGAGAATACCCTGGACAGAAAAAAAGACCAACAGAGAAGTACTGCACTCACTAAACGTACAGGAACATTGGCTCCTAAATACCATCGCAATAAGGAAGCTAAATTTTTCGGTCATAGGATGCCGTCAAATTACCACCTCTATCGACACCAGGTATTACAATGCAAGATGTGGGTGTCTTATCTGGTTTAGATTGTTGCTGTGTGTGTGTTGCAGTAGAACAGTTCAGGGTACACCACAGGCAACATGACGTGTAGAGTCATAGAAATGGTAACTTCGCTTTAGGTTTATACCATTTATTGCACGCCACAAAACAGTCATGATACTTATGTTATCATCGGCATAGTACAACGAATGCAGCATTCAAACTCATGTTAACTGACAGTCATGTAGAAGTCAATACTCAATAGTTGTATGGAAAACAAATATCATAGCGAAGCTTGATAAATAATACATATAACTTCTGCAACCGTGGTCAGCTGCAGATCCTTAATGTTCATAGACAATAATAATTATTCCTTCCTGATGCTAGCAGATCAGATGTATACAATACGTCCGTTTACTGTCTGCACGTGAGTAGCATACATGGATTACAGGTCAGCTCGACCTTTATAACCTTCCTAAGTCTAACCATCTGACTTGGACGTGATCTCTGATATAACGAATCCTGGAACACAGACAATAGTCTTGTTGGTCTAGAGCGACCCATAGATATATAACTAGTTCAGGTATAAAGATACCGGTGACTTAATCCTAGTCAAAGTACCTCTCCATTTTGAATCACACAGGCGAGCAAAAAGGCGACAAAATGACGAACCTCTAGATGATAGCCTAAAGTTCGATACAAGAGGAATTACCTTATTTCGGAAAATCAACCATGAACATATGCCTCCAGGCAGGCTTGAATAATACGGGGAAATAGTCTAGTTAGCTAACTAACTCACAAAGACAATGTATTTCCCTCAGAGAATCACAAGACGCAGTCGCGTCCGCTCGCTAATCAGTCCATTTCTCAACTCCCCGACCTGGGCGGAACAACAAACGACAACCCAGTCGAGACATGCGCAGAGTGACAATCTCTGAGTCGCTGTTCACAATAAGACGATTCTAAGAACATTCGAGATAAAAGTCTTACACAGTCGCGCCTTTTATGGACATGAACAGAAGCGTTAAGAAAGGTTTCAAACATCTACAACAGTTGACTGATACTACCAAATAAGGAGATATGGTCACGCTTCGTTCAAGACATTATAGACCGAACGTGTCTCTATACAAGAGGAGGTAAACTCATAAAAAATAGCAGTATCGATATATCGGATTCTGTCCCTTTGACCATAAAATATATATAACATGCATTTCAGTCAAATAATGATCATACATACGAAAAACGATCATACAAAGACTTTGGAAAAAAGTAATTATTTGTGCGTAACATTACCGCACCCTCCCGGGAAAAAAAAATGTTTCATTTTTTTTTAAATCCTGGAGCCGGAAAAATCTAGGCTCCTAACGCACGTATGATGCGCGGATATACCTAACAAAATAGCTCAACACTTGGAGCGAAACTGAGATCATATCCCAGGTCCTTAGAGAAAAATTTATCTAAGTATACGCGTATATATCCCAGGAAGGTGCCACCAACACAAACCACAATGCTGGCAACATCATAATAAAAGTCAAATTATTCTCATACCAATATATGAAATCAAATATATTATTATGATATCATACAATGTGTTGCAAATAGCGGTGTAATATATTAATATACCGCACTATTTTATTACATTATGTAATGCATCAGTAACTAATAAGTAATACATGTGTTGATCTTCGTTGACATAAAATATTCAATAGAAGAAGATGTGGACATCATCCGCTCCCAATCTAGGACAGGACTTGATATACTCAAAGTTCCACAATGGACACAATCTCGCATCTTCAATGATGTGCTGCGAAAATATCAATAACACAAATCTTAAAGACAACTGGTAAATCTCTCAATACAATCCTGAAAATAATTTATTTAAATGTGGCCGAGTGATCTTTTGGCCCGTATATCACTAACTAAGCCTTCTTAGATAATTACATGGAACAATGTTATAAATTCCCCCTCAAAAAAGTGAGAAAAAAAAATCTACTAACATGTCATTATAACATTGGACTGTATATTAGGAAATATATATATGACAGAAGAATCATGTGGAATCGTGTGGGCATCTGGACAGAATGTCCGCCATTACATTATCCGAACCACGGATAGCTCGAACCGAGAAATGAAATGGTTGAAGAGCTATGGCATAACGAGTGGACCTCGAGCTCTTCAAGTTTTTACTCTGAATAGCAGTAAGCGCTTTCTGGTCGGTTTCCACAATGAAATGTGCGCCTAGAAGAAATCTTTGTAACTTCAGAATAGACCATACCATAGCCAATAACTCACGGTCTAAAACCGAGTAATTCTTTTCTGCAGCATTTAATTTCCTAGAGATATACATCACCGGATGCAGAGTATCAGAATACTCCTGCATTAGTGCTGCCCCAATCCCAGTTGACGAGGCGTCACTTCGAAGAACAAAAGTCTTCTCAATAGTAGGTAACCTAAGAATAGGTGGAGATGAAAATAGGTCTTTAACCTGGTCCAATGAGGATTGACATTCTTTTGACCAGCGGATCAAATTAGGCGACCCTTTCTTCAATAAAGTAGAAAGCGGTGCCATAATGGAGGACAGATTCGGAATGAATCGTCCGTAGAATTGGATCAAACCTAATAGACTCCTTACTTGTTTCTTTGTCTTAGGGACCGAAATGTTAAGTATTTTTGAAACATTGTGGTCTTCTGTCTTTAAAAGACCATGACCAACACGATGACCTAGGAAAGAAATCTCACTAAATCCTATAAAGGCTTTAGAGGGTTTTGCAGTCAAGTTATACTCGCGAAGAGTAGACAGTAATTCGTATAAACCCAAATAATGATCTTCCCAGGAATCACTGAATAGACAGATATCATCTAGATATGCTATGACATCTGTACGATATGCGAGAATTCGCCGCATCATGCGTACGAATGTAGCAGGGGCGTTCATAAGACCAAAAGGCATGAAATTCCATTGGAATAAACCCCTAGGTGTAGAAAAAGCTGTAAAAGGTTTGGCACGTTCAGTTAGCGGGACTTGCCAATAACCTTTAGACAAATCTAGTTTGGTAAAGAATCTAGAATTAGAAAGTTTATTGAGTAGCTCTTCTAATGAAGGCATAGGTTCAGCGTCGAACTTCGTAACTTGGTTCAATTTGCGATAATCTACGCAAATGCGAATGTTATTATCCTTCTTTCGAACAATAACCATAGACGAAGAGTATGCTGAAGTGGATGGTTCAATGATTTCCAAACGTATCATTTCATCCAATTCTTTTTCGACTTGAGACTGGAAATGGATAGGTATTGGATAGGGTCTGACTCTGATAGGATTATGATCAGTTAGCACAATGTCATGTTCAATGACATGTGTGTGTCCCGGGATGTCTGTAAGAACATCCTGAAATGTTTGCAACATCGAAGAAACTTGTCGATGTTCCTCAGCGGAAAGATTTGGAGAAACGGTCACGTTTTTCCAAGATTCCGTAGAATAAAGTGGGACCATAGAAAGAGGAAGATTGACATCAGAAAAAGTAGTTTCCTCATCCTGTATAACTGACAGCGATGAGTATTGACCATGAGGTACTTGAGAATTGTCCGTTGCCTGGAAAATAGGCTGCAAATAGTCTGGTCTTTCATGAAATTCCGTGAGCATATTTATGTGGAAAGTTTTATGCTTTCCATCAATATCGACAACATAGTCGACATCAGAAATTTTGGAGACTATTGCATATGGACCTTTCCATGCAATTAGAAGTCTGTTCTCCCTTGAAGGAAGTAGGACGAGAGCTTTGTCACCTGGACAAAGTTGTCGTAGACATCTATTCTTATTCGCAAACTGCCTTGCCTTTTCTTTAGCAAATTCGGAAGACGAAGTTGCTAGTCTGCATGCCTCAATGATTTTTTTCCTAAGAGCAATGACGTACTCATAAGAAGACTGAGTCTCATCGCTAATATTATCGGCAGTGATTAGATCGTGAAGTAAAGACATAGGGCCGCGCGGTTGCGCGCCAAAGACAAGTTCAAAAGGGGAAAACCCCGTATGTTCATTGGGGACCTCTCTATACGCAAAGAGAGCCGCGGGTAAGACCCTGTCCCAATCCTGAGGATGATCCTCAGTTATTTTACCCAGTAAAGTTTTTAGAGTCCTATTTAAACGTTCGACCAACCCATTAGACATTGGGTGATAGATACTGCTGAGAGACCTTTTTATATGTAGCATAGACATTACCTGTGACATAGTGTCTGATATAAGTTGAGTGCCATGGTCTGACAATATTTCTCCGGGAAAACCCAAGCGAGAAAATATCAGCCAAAGAGCGTCTGCGATATCAGCAGTTGAGATGCTCTTGAGAGGTATTGCCTCTGGCCAACGTGTGCACATATCGACACATGTAAGAATAAATTGATGCCCTCTAGCCGACTTAATTCTAAAAGGACCGATAATATCTATTGCCATTTTTTGAAAAGGGCGAATTGGAATGTCAGCAGCCTGAATAGGCGCAGCATGTCGTGGTCCTTTAGATTTGACCTCCTGACATACTTTGCAAGAGCGACAGTACATTCGTATGTCCTTGCTCACAAATGGCCAAAAGAAAGCCGCAAGAACTCTCGACTTTGTACGGGAAAAACCCATATGTCCAGCACATTGCGAGTCATGAGCATGTTGCAATATTTGCACCCTCATGCTCTTAGGCACAAGAATTTGTGAATGAGTGGATGTAGTCGAGTCTTGTACCATACGTACAAGTACGCCGTTCTTCATAGAAATCCAAGATTTTCTATTAGTATTTTGATTAGGATCACCTTTTTTTGCTAGAATGAAGAATTTTTGTAACGACGGATCTTCTTCTTGCAATTTGATAAATGAGTCACGTGTAATAGTCAAGTGACTATTTTGTTCATTTACTTCATCATTATTAGTTAATGAAGTTTGAGGTGGATCCAGAGCATGTGCTCTTGTGACCACCGTATTGGTAGCTTCAATGTTTTGCTCTTCCCAAACAGCAATCTGCTGTGGGGTACATTCCCTAACTCCGTGAATACGACCAATAATAAGGTCCGCAATAGGGTTTGGAAGTAGACACGCGTGGACCTCTCCCGTGAAGAAAGGAGTAGCAATATGTATTATGGCAGTAGGATATTTTTCCAACGTGCCACCAAATGTGACACATTTGATGACCTTTCCTGTAGCACAGAATGGATCTACAAGAGATTGCCTAACCCCGACAGTAGTACATCCAGAATCAAACAACACCGAGACTGGATTACTATTTACAAGCCCCTTATGTAATATAAGAGAACCTCTCCCATCATGAGCAACATTAGCAGGAAGAGCGGGCAAAGGATGACCACAGCTTAGAGTACTAATGGTTTTCGGATCAAATAAAGTACTGCATTGGATACATTTATTTGCCCTACCAAAGTCAAAAGATGAGCATCCGATAGCATTATGGTCTTTATCATTATTAACCTGTTTATCTGCTCCCTGAGATTCTTGTTGAACAGAGTTTGTCTGTTGATATCTTTTTCTCTTCTGTTGCGATCTACCGCGACCATTATTGCTTCTGCAATTATCATTAAAGTCCCTACTGTAATTTTTATCCTGGTTTGCGTTCCAGTTTCCATAACTGTCATTACCATCTCTATGCTGTTGAGAACCTCTATTATCTTGGTATTGAGGTCTCTGCAAATAATATTTTCCTCTATACCGATTACCTTTATGAAAATTTCTAAAGTTACCGGGAATAGAATACCGTGTAATATTAGGTTGTCTCCAGTTCTGGGAAGAAGAATCTCCCTGAAATTGATTACCATGGTTCTGGGCATAATTACGGTTACTCTTTTTATTGAAATTTTGCTGGCTACCCTGAAATTTACGCATAAAATTCGGGCCATAAGGTGCTGCCGAAGCAACTGGCAGACCTTCTTTTACCTTAGAGTTGCTAACGGTTATGTGAGGATGTGCAGTAACATACTGGCTACAGTATTCTTCCATTTCTTTTATATTTTTAGGCTTACGCTCATGAAGAAAAGAAAGAAAAGCTTCATTAACAGAAGACATAACCTTGTCTCTAAGAAGTAAGTCCATGAGGGCTTCAAATGTACTTTCTGTCTTAGAAAGCTCAACCCATCGTAAAAAAGTAAGACGTATGCCTGAGATGAATTCTGAGAATTCAACTCCAGTTTCTGGTAACATGTTTTTAAATTTAAGACGATATCCGTCTTCGTTAAGTTGGTACTTCTTTAACAATGCCGCCCTGACAACCTCATAGTTGTTCTTGTCAGGCACATCTACCATACCCAACAAAGTCAAAGCATCACCTCTAAGTATCTTGGACAGATGATAAACATATAATGTTTTATCTATATTATGCACCTTACATGCACTTTCAAATCTATCTAGATAAAATGTTATATCATCAATTGAAGCATTGAATGCTGGTAAATTAAGCTTGAAATCAACAGCATTAGACTTATTAGCAGATGATACCTTATTAGCATCATTAGCATTACTAGATAACTTCAACTTTTCTAACTCCAAAGCTAAGAGTTTTTTCTTCATGTTCCATTTTTGCTTTTCTCTCATCAGACTCTCTTTGTAACCTTCTTTCTTCAGCCTCAGCCTGTTTTTTCCTCAGCCTAGCCTGTATCTTTTTTTTTTTAATCTTTTATTTTCAGCCTCTATTTCAAGTCTCTTATTTTCAGCTTCTTTTTCAAGTCTCTTATTTTCAGCTTCTTTTTCAAGTCTCTTATTTTCAACCTCAGCCTGAAGTCTCTTCTCCTGAGATTCTGCTTCTCTTTTTTGTTTTTCCATTTCCATTTGTAATCTCTTTTCATCTACCTGCATCTGCAGTTTTAAATTTTCAGCATCTATTCTCTTTTGTTCAGTTAGTTCTTTCATTTTCTTTTCCTCCGACTTCAATGCCTTGGCATATTGAACAGTCGCAAATTCTTCTAATTTATCACCTGTCTTCCCAAGGGCTTTACCCTGCTCAATAAAGTACTCAAATGTAGACATGATGTCTAAAATGTGACTACAGAACCTGAAATCAATTAAATTACAAATTATATTACAAAAACAACATAGTAGTGACATAAATTTTATAATATCCTATGTTTACTCAGTGTTCCTGTGGTAAACAATGACTTAATGTACCAATTTGTTTTTCAGTTGTAAATAAATATCAAAGTCCGTTTCATCATGACTTCATAGTCGGGTTTTAGATATTTGGACTAGTATTGGAAAAGTTGTTTTAGGGTTCAGTTTTTTACTATACTGATATTAAGACAATAAAATTCCCAACTCTGCTTACTCAAATGGCATTTTTTTAATTTACATTTTCAAGATGACTTCCTTTGAAGAATTACAAATGTTGAAGCTCAGCTGGCCAAAAAATTGCTTTCTTGCGTGATGGTGGCAGGAAAGGACTCCTCTGCTAAAAATTCTCCCCTGGGTTCTCTCTGGAGACACCTCACTTTAGCTAAAAAAGACCAAGGAGTATGCTGTCCCGATTCTGGATTCTGCAAAGCTAATTTGACCAGGTGCTTGCTTTAATCATGTACCATCAAGACCACGGTCCCTGAAAACAAGAAGGATGTATTTTTGAAATACTTCAAATGCTTAATTTATATCTCTTTTAGAAATTGATACCAAAATACAACAAAAACATGTTGAGTTCAGAGCGTTATGCCAACTGTCAGCTTCATCTGAAATACTTTATACCAGTATTTACCTCCTTAATGGTTACCACGCCTCTGCACTTCCATTTCATTCTAAACTTTTCTTCAAAATCAAGAAATCCTGTCAGTGTTACTGCAAATTTTGCAATTTTCCATGCCATTTTACTTTCCAGAAATCCCCCGTTCAGGCTGGAGCATTATAGGCTTTATCTCCTGTTTGCCACTGAACTACACATTATATACAGGCATAAATAAATTAACAATTTACATTCAATTTTCATTAAAAGATACTGAATGGTTTCAAGCTTACCACAATTTCATGGAAATAAACACAGATACGTTGATTAGCAAAAATACTTCTGGCGTGAATTTACTCACAAATTCCCATCTGCTTATTGTTCCAGGCTTTTATTTTAGAAAAATGTGAGCTGGCTTCAACGCACTGTCGCTTTATCAATACTTTATTTAAACAAGTTGTATTTCGAAGAACTGAAAAACGCTCCTAAGTGATTAATCATGCGAGTCTAACCAATGAGGCCCCGTTTCGACAAGTGTTTGAAAAAATGTTACCTTTCCACGTTACCCCTAACAACGAAAGATAGTATTTATAGCCCGTCCCCAATCTTGGTTATTTAGTCTTTCATCATTTGTTGCGCTCCAATGGATAATTTTGAGTTTACATGGTAGGCTATTTCTTTTGCAAAATGATAAGTTTTTTGGTTTTTTTTCAAACAATAGAAAATTTTAAAATGAGCAGAAATAAGTCTTTCCATGCTGTCAGGCATCCCCACTATTTTTGATGGTTACATTTATTACTCAAAAAATTCCTAGACTATTTGCATAACTTTTCATATACAGAATTTTTGTCAGCAAACCCTAAGGCTATACTTTTGGCAAATTTATAAAGCGTACAGTTGACTTTTCAATGGCGGATTTTTGGAGACCTAAAAGGTCATTGCAATTCTCACGGGCAAAACTGGGTATGCATTTTTGTGTCTTCCTATGTGAATGGGACAGCCGCAACAGACAGGAACATTATGCAAGAAAGGTGTTTGGCCTATCAGGGATCGTATGCAGCTCGGGCATATAAAAATGTCGTTACGTTTGGTAACATTAGTTTAACAAAAAGCATCATTTTACCACCGTTACATTTAAATTTAGGTCAACTTAAATTTCGTCTATTTCAAGGTTTTTCTTAAAATGGCAAAGCTTTTTATCGTGAAAAGTTTCCGCGATTTAATTTTAGCGATGCACTTAGATTCTTTTGGGCATTTTAAAGACCTCAGTTAGGAAAGTTACCGTTGCACACAAGAAGTTCCTTTTTTCGATACTTAAAACGTTAGATAAAACGTTACAAATTTGCATACGCATAGCAAAGAAAATGATTTCGAGTAAGTTATTGTGCAAAGATAAACCATTCTTCTTTTGTAGGACTATATTGCATCATATTTAAAGGCAGTGCAAACATTCGATAATTGCTTATATGTGGCTGTAGAATTATTCCATGGATCAAAATCATTTCTCGATCAGACTCTCTTTGATAACTGACTTTCCTCGCCTCAGCCTGTAACTTTCTTTCCTCAGCCTCATAGCCTGCATTTCACTTTTTTTTCTTTGTAACTTTTTATTTTTCAGCTTCTTTTTCAAGTCACTTATTTTCAGTCTTTATTTCAAGTCTCGAATTTTCAGCTTCTTTTTCAAGTCTCTTATTTTCTACCTCAGCCTGACGTCTCTTCTCCTTAGCTTCTTCTTCTCTTTTTTGTTTTTCCATTTCCATTTGTAATCTCTTTTCATCTACCTGCATCTGCAGTTTTAAATTTTCAGCATCTATTCTCTTTTGTTCAGTTAGTTCTTTCATTTTCTTTTCCTCCGACTTCAATGCCTTGGCATATTGAACAGTCGCAAATTCTTCTAATTTATCACCTGTCTTCCCAAGGGCTTTACCCTGCTCAATAAAGTACTCAAATGTAGACATGATGTCTAAAATGTGAGTACAGAACCTGAAATAATTAATTATCTTATTTCAATCTTAATAGCAACAAGACTTAATAAAGTGCTTGTATAATTACTATGTTTACTCCAATCTCTGTGGGAAACAAGACTTGACACCAATTTGTATTATCAGTTGTACAATAATATCACAAGTCACCTCTTAATTATCAGTGCACTACCCAAATCAGTGCATAACCATCAGTTATTTATCATAACTGCACTACAATAGTGCATAAGGAAAAAAACCACCAGCTAGTTATGATAAGTGCACTATAGATCAATAGTGCATGAGCATATATGTAACAATAGTGAAAGCTAACTATGCAAGAACTATGCAAACAATAACAAGACAATGTAAACAATAACAAAGTACCAACAATGTAAACAAAACAAAGATCAAAGTCAATGTAAACAATAACAAAGATCAGAGTCAATGTAAACAATAACAAAGATCAACGTCAATGTAAACAATAACAAAGATCAGAGTCAATGTAAACAATAACAAAGATCAAACAATACGAAAACATTCGCATAAGTCAAATAAATAAACAGCGAAACTAAAAAGAATATGATGACAGAATGCGAAGATATGACAAACAAATGACGCTACAGTATATACACAAAAATTTACGTGAAGAACTGAATAATAGAAAAGAGGAGACCTACAAATACAAACAATTGAAATCGAAACTAAAAAACAGAAAAAAAGAGAGAAAAAAAAAAAAAATATACAAAAAACGAAAATAAAGCACAACTCGTCACAACTAAACAGATATAGCAACGATTGTCGCTAGCAAATTTCACAGTAGGAAATTCGCACAGTCCCTAACGAAAACGCTAACAGTAGAACCTCTGTGACGTGGTATCATCTACTGAAAGACACCGCCCAACCGAGAAAACCCGCTGAAATATAAACATATAAATACAAATCCAAATAACATATAACATGTAAACATATAAAGAGTGCGAAAAATGTGATAGACAGAAGGCTCAGTTAGAACATAAGGGCACAGTTCACAAACAAAACAGGCCACTTAACTTCTATGTATCCACAACGTCAGCACAGTTCAGAACAGGATGTGATCAGCATTCTTAGGACAATGATCCAACGTTGATCCATATCTGCTCTCGTAAACTGCCATGACGAAGGAAATGAGCTTCTAACAGGAAACAGCTTCTGACAGGAAACAGCTTCTGAACTTGACCTTCTGAATCTGCAACAGTAATTCTGAGACCGGAACAGTTGTTACGGCACTTGTCCTTCTTCTCAACAGATCAGGAAATCCATTCGCTCGGTACTTGTCCTTCTATTTGTAGACAAACTTCAATACCGCCGAGCAGCGCCGGGTAGTTTCAAAATATCAACAACTGTCAGTACTGCTGCGTCTTTCAAAAAAAATTTCATCAAAGGTGATGAATAGCAACTGCAATGTTGTCTTGTAGTCTGCTGATGATGTCTGGGTTTGTTGACCCCCTTGAGAGTTGGTACCAGAATAAACCAACTATTGGCCACCATGAATTGATAAGGGTGGAATTAGGATGCCGTCAAATTACCACCTCTATCGACACCAGGTATTACAATGCAAGATGTGGGTGTCTTATCTGGTTTAGATTGTTGCTGTGTGTGTGTTGCAGTAGAACAGTTCAGGGTACACCACAGGCAACATGACGTGTAGAGTCATAGAAATGGTAACTTCGCTTTAGGTTTATACCATTTATTGCACGCCACAAAACAGTCATGATACTTATGTTATCATCGGCATAGTACAACGAATGCAGCATTCAAACTCATGTTAACTGACAGTCATGTAGAAGTCAATACTCAATAGTTGTATGGAAAACAAATATCATAGCGAAGCTTGATAAATAATACATATAACTTCTGCAACCGTGGTCAGCTGCAGATCCTTAATGTTCATAGACAATAATAATTATTCCTTCCTGATGCTAGCAGATCAGATGTATACAATACGTCCGTTTACTGTCTGCACGTGAGTAGCATACATGGATTACAGGTCAGCTCGACCTTTATAACCTTCCTAAGTCTAACCATCTGACTTGGACGTGATCTCTGATATAACGAATCCTGGAACACAGACAATAGTCTTGTTGGTCTAGAGCGACCCATAGATATATAACTAGTTCAGGTATAAAGATACCGGTGACTTAATCCTAGTCAAAGTACCTCTCCATTTTGAATCACACAGGCGAGCAAAAAGGCGACAAAATGACGAACCTCTAGATGATAGCCTAAAGTTCGATACAAGAGGAATTACCTTATTTCGGAAAATCAACCATGAACATATGCCTCCAGGCAGGCTTGAATAATACGGGGAAATAGTCTAGTTAGCTAACTAACTCACAAAGACAATGTATTTCCCTCAGAGAATCACAAGACGCAGTCGCGTCCGCTCGCTAATCAGTCCATTTCTCAACTCCCCGACCTGGGCGGAACAACAAACGACAACCCAGTCGAGACATGCGCAGAGTGACAATCTCTGAGTCGCTGTTCACAATAAGACGATTCTAAGAACATTCGAGATAAAAGTCTTACACAGTCGCGCCTTTTATGGACATGAACAGAAGCGTTAAGAAAGGTTTCAAACATCTACAACAGTTGACTGATACTACCAAATAAGGAGATATGGTCACGCTTCGTTCAAGACATTATAGACCGAACGTGTCTCTATACAAGAGGGAGGTAAACTCATAAAAAATAGCAGTATCGATATATCGGATTCTGTCCCTTTGACCATAAAATATATATAACATGCATTTCAGTCAAATAATGATCATACATACGAAAAACGAATTTTTCGAGATCAGATCATTCACAGCCGTAACTAATTTGTGATACCAGTAGTCTCTCATACACTGGGACTTCACCATTTTCCTGCATAAATTATATTTCTGTATTGTCAGTACTATACTGATCCTATATAAAATAAAAACCTCACGCTACAAAGGGAATGATGAAAGAAATGATGCACATACTTGTTATATTATTAACCTTTTCAACCAGTGTAAATGTAAAACCTGCCATCAATGGTACCTATACCTTGTAGCGGTATGACAGCTTGTGTACCCTGACAATCCCCATAGCAATGCCAGTGGGAGTTTTACTCCTGGTAGGTTCAACCATGCTGGACTGGTCTGCGTGGGTAGGGGTCAGACAAAAGCTGGTACCCTGGTCCTCCAGGTTGGGGGTTTTAGCACAGGGCCGACACCCCTGTCTGTGTAAAAAATCGCACACGTTACGGAAACAGCAATAAATGGAAATACTTTGATGCGGGACGGACATCCGGAGTCTCAGGCTCGAATGACTGACAGTGGTGAAAGCCGAAAGGAAGCCACTGGCATGAAAACGGATGCCCAGACTGCAAAACACGAAACCAGAATTGGTTTTTGGAATGTCAGAACTATGAATGAGGCAGGAAAGCTGAGACAGATCACAGCAGAGATGAGGAATTACAAACTACATATCCTGGGTATAAGCGAGAGCAGATGGACAGGGATGGGGAGAATAAAAACAGCTACAGGGGAAACAGTACTTTATTAGGTGTAGCCATTATCCTTAAGAAAGGAATGGAAAGGTCTCTACTGGAATGGAAACCCATTAACAACAGACTAATAAGAGCAAGACTGAGGGGGAGATTCACCAACACCACAATTATACAATGCTATGCACCAACAAACGACAGCGATGAAGAGATCAAGGACGATTTCTATCAACAGGTACAAAAGGAAATGGAAACTGTACCCACGTACGATCTTATTATAGTAATGGGAGACCTAAATGCGAAAGTTGGAACACATAATAATTATAACGAAAGAGTAATGGGGAAATGCGGCAGTGGAACAGTAAATGAGAATGGGGACAAATTAATAAGCTTCTGCAGTATTAACAACCTGGTCATTGGAGGAACACTTTTTCAACACAAAGAAGTGCACAAGTTAACATGGGAATCACCAAACGGACGAGACAAAAAACCAGATAGATCACATAATGATCAATGGCAGATGGAGACATGCACTACAAGACGTGAAAGTAAGAAGAGGCGCAGATGTGGGAAGTGATCATCACCTAGTAGTAGCAAGACTGAAGGTGAAACTCAGAGCTGCTGGACCAGTTGCAGCCAAACAGAAAAGATATAACATCACGAAACTTAAGGACCCCCTCACCAGAAAAGCGTTCACGGTCGACGTAAAGAGGCGATATCTGATTACCAAAAGCCAGGAAAGAACAGAGACCGACGATGTGGACCAGAAATTCAACACCATCTCAACAATATACAAAGAAAGCAGCAAGTCATGCTTGGGATTCCAGGAAAGAAAGAGACAATACTGGATAACACCAGAAACGCTAAACACCATAGCGAAGAGAAAGGAAATGAAAAGGAAGAAAACAGAAGCTAAGTCTCCTAGGTTAAAGGCAATATATAGTGAACAGTACAGTCAGCTGGACAAGGAAGTAAAACGTCAAACCCGTGCTGACAAAAGGACATTTCTGGATGACCTTGCAAGACAAGCAGAAGAGGCAGCACTGAGAAATGAACAAAGCACAGTTTATAAAATAACTAAAGCTATCAGTGGAAAACGAGGTGCAAACAACATAACATTAGTAAGAGACAAGCAAGGAAATCTCATCACCACAACACAGGGGCAGGAAACAAGATGGGCAGAGCACTTCAGAGAAACACTGAATAAGGAACCACCAGAGACTCAGCTGAATGTTCCTGAGGCTGAAAGTGACTTAGACGTAAATACAGACATTCCACGAAAAGAAGAAATTATCACAGCTATCAAAGGGCTAAAAAATGGAAAAGCGCCTGGTCACGACAATCTAAATGCTGAGCTATTTAAGACAGACCCTGAACTAGCAGCAGAACTATTAGAACCACTATTTTCACAAGTCTGGGAAACTGAGACAACACCAACAGAGTGGAGTAAAGGAATAATTGTCAAATTGCCCAAGAAGGGCGACCTTGCAGACTGCAACAACTGGAGAGGAATTACCCTCCTCTCAGTTCCCAGCAAAATACTAGGCAGGATAATCATCCAGAGAATTTCAACAGCAGTTGACCATAAACTGAGGAAAGAACAAGCGGGCTTCAGAAAGAGCAGAAGATGTGCAGATCATATATTTACCCTCAGGAACATTATAGAGCAGTGCTCAGAATGGCAGAGACAGCTGTACATTAACTTTGTTGATTTTGAAAAGGCTTTCGACAGCATACACAGGGACAGCCTATGGAAAATTCTGAGGGCTTATGGAATTCCCAGCCGAACATCAATTTGAAGAAGACAGAGGTCATGACACTAAATGTGGGCAATCCTGAGCCAGTAACAGTAAGGAACCAGAAGTTAGAACAGACAGACACATTTACTTACCTAGGAAGCATAGTAACACCTGACGGCGGAACAAGCAAGGACATTAACAACAGAATGAATAAAGCGAGAACAGCCTTTGCTGCTCTCAACAACATTTGGAAGTCTTCCCAGTACAGCACAAACACCAAATTAAGACTGTATGAGAGCTGTGTACTTTCTGTGCTTCTCTATGGTGCGGAATGTTGGAGAGTAACAGAGAAGGAAATGTCAAAACTGTCCTCTTTCCACACAATCTGCCTAAGGAAAATTCTCCGAATCTTTTGGCCAAACACCATCAGCAACCAAGAACTACTTATTCGGAGTAACCAGGAGGACATGCACACCATCATAGCTGGCAGACGCTGGAGTTGGGTTGGCCATGTCCTCAGAAGGGACCCTGATACCATCACAAGAACAGCTATGCTATGGACCCCCGAGGGAAAGCGAAAGAGAGGCCGACCAAAAACAACTTGGCGGAGAACTGTGGAAGCTGAGATGCAAAAAATGAACCACAGTTGGGGCACTGTACGAAGGATGGCCGCCGACCGAGCAAGGTGGAATCAATTTGTTGCTGCACTATAAGACGCCACCAGGCGTGATGGCCGCTGACTGCTTTGACGGTTGGCGGTTATGGATCAAAGAAGAAGAAGAAATGTAAAACATATTCACTCTAAATGTAATGAAAGTATCAACCTTTTCAACCAGTGTAAATGTAAAACATATTCACTCTAACTGTAATTAAAGGTTCAACTTTTTCAACCGATGTAAATGTATATTCAAACTATATTGTTAACATTTTCAACTAAAGTTAAATATAAAACAATTCATGTTAAATGTAAAAATAGGTTTTCGACTACTGGGATTAATATTAATCCTCAGAGAGGGTAAACGTTCTGAGATAGATGGGATGGTGGAATTAAAAAAAAGGGGGGGGGGGGCCTCATAAGTATGTATCGGGACACTCAATACTCAGAGGGTATCGTTTCTCTTCTTTTGCCATACAAATTGGTGGTACCAGATGAGGGTACAATTTCTGGAACAAGTGAGGTTATAAGTGGCCTGAAGTCACGCTAGAAACCATCATCAGACGGGTCTTAGAGACGCAGGACCGGCTTTGCAGTTACTCCCTGATTCTACTTGGAACGTGCTGCAACTCTTAAATCTTGACCAGGGACGCGTGTGATATAGTCATCTATCTGCAAAGACCCAAACATCAGCGGGAGCCGAAACAACTATTGGCAGCTAAGTAAAACTTAAAAGCTGCCAAGTGAACTGTCCATTCTCAAAAACCTTGACATCACACTGTGACGAATACTTTTTTCTAAACAATTATTCATTTTTATAACTGTTAAACAGAATTGATTATTAAATTTGCTACTTGTACAAAGACAAATCTAAAGTAGATTTAATCATTTTGAATGTACTACACTCGTATGTCTCAGACCATTTCTTAAATACACTCAAATAATAATAAGAGGAAATTCGCTGAATTAACTCAGCTGGGGGCTTGAAAGAGCTAACGAATTATATGATTACATAATCCTTCACAAACGTTGACGGCAGATACTAGAGTTAACGTGCTCAGCCAATGCAGCATTGTTCTCGCTTTCTGAATATCTTGTGGACACTACCTTGAGGTAGAAGCATCATTATCCTTCTACCTACAACTCTGCCAAGAGTAATCTTGTGAGAAGGTAGACACCTTTGAAGACCAACATTAGTTACTCTTGAGTTTTGGTCACTGTTGGCCCACTACTGCAGAACTAAGGGGAAGCAACCCGTGACAAGTCTATCGGCGTGCACCATCAAGACAAGAGCCAGGAAAGAGTCTATCGGAGTGTACCATCAAGACAAGAGACAGGAAAGAGTCTATCGGAGTGCACCATCAAGATAAGAGACAGGAAAGAGTATCGGAGTGTACCATCAAGACAAGAGACAGCAAAGAGTCTATCGGCGTGCACCATCAAGACAAGAGACAGGAAAGAGTCTGTCGGAGTGTATCATCAAGACAAGAGACAGAAAACGTCGGAGATTCATTGCAGCTGACCTTTATTATGAAGATAGCAGCTGATGATGATGGTGATGATGTATCGTCAGGTTGTTGGTCATTTTATATTTTGCTTTGTTTTGTGTCTAGAAATAAAAAATCAAGCAATAAAATATATGTGTCAAACAATGGTACTTATAGCTGCTTGTATAATGTACGTCAATTAGATACAATTGAGGATATACACATTTAAAAATAGAAGTGGGCTTTAAATCACGCGGTAATAAACCGTCATGTTCGAATATGCCACCACTTTCTTTTATGTCAGCGTGTTCTGATAGTGCTTTTCAGTCGGGCTACACGTGCTAATGGGGGTAATGCATGGCGTGCTGTGACGGTATTGCCTCCCCTGCTTTGCAGTAGCGGTCCAACAGTGGCCAAAACTTAAGAGTATCTAATACGTGCTTCAAAGGTATCTACCTTCGCACAAGATTACTCTTGGCAGAGATGTAGATAGAAGGGTGATGACACTTCTATTACAAAGGGAGTCTTCACAAGATATTCAGAATAAACGAGAACACTACTGCTTTGGCTGAGTATGTTAACTCACAACATGTAATTCTTCCGACGCTTTTGTGAAGGATTTAAGCACTTATTACTTTCAGCTCGTTTAAGCCACCACCTCTGATTTACTCAGTGGAATTCTATTATTCTAGTATAGTTCTGTTTAGAGTGTGTGTAGTAATTTGACCGAGACAAACATGCAGTAACATTAAAATGATTAAATCGAAGTTAAATTGGTAACATTACAAATAACAAAATTTAATAATCACTTTAGGTTTTAACAGTTGGAAATAATTTGAATAGTTATGGATCAAGAAAAGTTATCCTCACAGTCTTTAGGGAATGTGAGATATTACAAGAAGTTCAAGTGACAGCATATATTTGAACTTAGCTGCCAATGACGGTTCTGCTCTTTCTTATGGGTTGGTTCTTTTCACTCTGCTCGCGCTCGTCTCTGATCAAGGTTGTCGGGGGTAGCTCGTTTGCCAGAAACGTCAAGGAAAGTCTACCACGTGTGTCCTGCGTCTTAAAGCTTAGGCCACGGTTCCCTTCTTGTTCCAGAGATGGTACTTTCTGCTGGTACCACCAATAACTATGGTACAAGAATAGAACGAAACGTTCTTCTGAGTATGACGTTTTCCACCCCATAGTTATGGGTTCCTATCTTCCCATACCACCATCCCAATTACTCAGACTTTATCCTCGATGAGAATTAAATTTAATCCCTCGGGATACAACTTTTTTACATTTAAATAGAATAGCTTTCATAGTTACTTTATATTCAAATGAAAAGGTTAATAATACAGATAGAGTCTGTTTACATATACATCTCCACTGATTGAAAAGTGTTCACAATATAAATTGAATATGTTTTCATATATGTTTTACACTGATTGAAAAGTTTGAAACTTCCATTACTTTATAATGAATATTTTCACATAGACATTTACACTGGTTTAAACTTGAAAACTTACATTAATTTTAAAGTGACTATGTTTATAGGGACATTTACACTGCTTTGAAAATGTAAGTATTATATTTAGAATGTACATCATTTCTTTCATCTTTCTCTCCCTGCTCCATAGGGAACGTGGCACTACTTTATACTTTTAGTTCTCTTTACGAAACAAATGTCAATAAAGCAATCACCAGACCGCGCAGTGGTGGTTCATGAATCATCATTCTATACGCTGAGGTTGCCAGCCTCAAATGACTTTGACATCCAATAGCGAGTTTCACCCATTAAATTTCACATGGTAATATATACATATATATATGTTAGTTCACATGTTAGTAATAAAATAGGACATGTAAATCACAACTTACGCCAATCCTGACTCACAGACTTTTTGCTCAGGTGAATTAAAGCGACTTGAATCGGCCTCTTACACGCGTCTGGGGTGTCGTTAATTTTAACTTCAATTCCCTTTAACTCCGGGTCTTTCTTCAATTTCCTAGCCCCAGTGTTCCTTATTAAAATGTAGAGATTTCCTGTTCTTTGTAAGTCTTATTTGGTTCTCCAATAAAAGGTCCGGTTAAAAAAAGGAATTATTAATCTAATCTTCACTCTGGCGAGGTCTGGTGTTGTCTTGGCGAGCGTGAAATTCACAGTGAAATAAAACCGCGAAATGGTCAGACTATATTCCTATCTTCCCACGCATTGTTGTTATGAATCTAATCAGAAAGATCCAATCATTTCAAATCATGCAGATAGGGTGTGATAATTTCAAAAATATTCGACGTGAAATAAGGTGCGTGACTGCAAATGTCACGTATTACCATATATGGAAATCTGATGCCTTGCATACACTCTCACAGGCAGATTGATAGACACACATGACAACATGGGTAAGCTGTAATACTTATTACTTTATTAAAAAGTAATGTTGGGGTATCAAGAATGACCCGGAAGCGCTTATGTCACACTTGTCTGCCGACATGGGTCACACAGAAAGTAATGTCGTTATCTGTCGTATGAGTACGCAAAAACTCCGTGTCTGCCCATCTGGGTTACCAAAGGAGTCGTCTTATCAGCGGTTCAATCTAAACACTCCGGCGACTATCTTATCTCAGTTGCTCACCGCAAGCTAGGATGACGGGGTAACAAACAGATGACATTACAGAGAGGAGTGTCAACAAATGGTTGCACCTACAAAATATTTGCCACACAAGCAAAGAAAGAGAGAAAGAAAGGAAAAGAAAGGAAAAGTGCAACAATTGAGAGCAAATAATAAAAATCAGTACCACAAATGTACCGATACTGCCGGAGCGAAACAAAGATCGATAGGGCGCCGCACCGTTTTGTCACATGTGCCTTCAAATGGTACGCGATGTGTGGTAGTTGTAATTTTTAAATCCAGTTTAACTGGAGTTTATCAGCACGTTTTTGCTGTTTTTTAAAAAAATGTGCACTAATTGTACATCTATCAATTGTAGATCAAAAAATGTTTTCAGAAGTCATAGAAAATATATATTCTTAAATCAAGCAATCAAATTAATACCCGTTAGCTCCACAAGGAGCATACGCCTTCAGCAAACACATGCCAAGTCCTCCTGTCACATGCCAGGTCCTCCTGTCGAAATGTCATTAGCTCTAGTTCTTTCCATGTGTATCTCATCATGTTCTTCTGTGTAATCCTTACCAGGTCACAAGTAAGATCAGCTGGTGTTGAACTGACACAAAGGAATGGTCCTTCTATTTTTCCAGGGTGATTGTGTCAGGTACGCTATTAAATCATTTTCGTCAAAATAAAAAAGAAGTATTTTAAGATTGTACAAATCCGAACTAAAAGAATAAATTCCTCTGTGTAGCTTCAGTGGATGGTGCTATAGATAAGTACAAGTATGTGATTGTTGTAACGCGTAGATGTCTTGATTGTATTTAGTGGTACCTGTTGATGTGTTGTTTGTAGTTAGTCGTGCTTGTATTTAGTGGTACCTGTTGATGTGTTGTTTGTAGTTAGTCGTGCTTGTATTTAGTGGTACCTGTTGATGTGTTGTTTGTAGTTAGTCGTGCTTGTATTTAGTGGTACACGTTGATGTGTTGTTTGTAGTTAGTCGTGCTTGTATTTAGTGGTACCTGTTGATGTGTTGTTTGTAGTTAGTCGTGCTTGTATTTAGTGATACACGTTGATGTGTTGTTTGTATTTAGTGGCACGTACTTAGTGCTACACGTAGATACTTCAAGGTAATGATAGGTGTTTATATCATGTTTGTACATAGGAAAGGGAAAGGATCCCGTTACACGCCCATTGAGGTATATTGGGAATATGGTGTTAGGCCCATATTTTCTTGACCATCGGCACACTAGGGGTGATGTGGTCAGCATCACGCCGGCCGCCTTAACCTTCCCAGAGTTGCTCTGGTACCCAATTGGGTACATAGGCTGCGCGTAAATGATTGTACTTGCTGGTAGTCGTACATTTATATTGTGTACTTTGTGGTGCACATAAATGTTTTATTTGTGACTTAGTGATATGTATGTGGATTCCGAGCTGGCAGATCAACAACAGACATGATCTTCTCTCTCCGCCAGCTTCAGGAAAAATCAAGAGAGCAAAAAAGGCCATTATATATCGTCTTTATAGACCTCACAAAAGCATTCGACCTGGTTAGTAGGGATGGACTCTTTAAAATCCTCCTGAAAATAGGCTGCCCTTCTAAAATGCTGGAAATGATAAAGTCATTCCATGACGACATGAAGGGAACAGTCCAATATGCTGGAAGCACGTCACAGCCCTTTGATATACGAAGTGGCGTTAAACAAGGCTGTGTTCTGGCTCCGACCCTCTGCGGAATCTTCTTTGCCTTACTCTTGAAACATGCATTCAGAGATGCAACTGAAAATATGAAGGAATATGCCTTCAGTTTGCCAGTCACTTCTAGGTCATGGATGGCCGTCTGTGGGAAACAATGGCAAAGAAAACCTATCTTTCAAGGCTGAAGAGAAAAACAAAAATCAGAAGCGTCACTGTAAGAGACTTCTTGTTCGCTGATGATGCTGCAGTCGTCACTCAAAGCCAACAGGAGCTTCAGAGCTTGATGAATCGCTTCACTAAAGCATGCAAGGACTTTGGCCTCACAATAAGTCTAAAGAAAACGAATGTGCTGAGTCAGGATGTGGGTGCGGCACCAGTTATCACTATCGATAACTATGAATTGGCAGTGGTGCACCACTTCACATACCTAGGGTCTACCATCAATGACAAACTCTCACTGGATACAGAAATCGACAGCCGCATTGGCAAAGCTGCAGCTACCTTTGCTCGCCTCACATCGCGTGTTTGGGGAAACTCTAAACTCACAATGAAGACCAAAGCTGCGGTATATAATGCCTGCGTCACCAGCATACTCCTATATGGCAGCGAGACCTGGACGACCTATGCTAAGCAAGAAAGAAGGCTCAATACCTTCCATTTGCGGTGTCTACGCCGCATCCTCGGCATCTTGTGGAAAGATAAAGTGACAAATGTCGAGGTGTTGTCACGTGCTGGCCTTCAAAGTATGTATACGAACTTAGACAGCGCAGACTTCGCTGGCTTGGCCATGTTCGCCGCATGGAAGATGGTCGTATCCCAAAAGATATCTTCTACGGACAATTAGCAGATGGCAAGAGAACAGTTGGGCGACCACAGCTGAGGTTCAAAGATGTGTGCAAGAGAGATATGAGGGCACTGGACATGGATCCAGCAACATGGGAGGATGAAGCTGCCGATCGCACTAAGTGGCGATGCTATTTGCGGCGCCACCTCAGATTGGGCAAAGAGAGGCTCACACAACAAGCAGAGGAGGGGAGAAAACGTCGAAAGGAGCACCAGGAAAATAAGCAGCTGAGGGCTGCCACCTCAGGGGCGCATTCCCATAGACAGTTATGACTGAAGGGGCTATTATTATGATATGTATGTATATATCTTCTGAGTGTTTAGTGGTACGCGGTGGAAACAGGTTGAAAGCTGTAGTGATTTCTAAATACAATATCTAAATTAATATATAACAGTATAGGGCATAAAGGCACAGATAAGAAAGTACAAAAGAATTTTCTGCTAGAACGGTTGGGGTCGCCTACGCCTTCAGATTATTAATTGCTAACGAATAGCCGAACAAAACGGTACCCAAATTTTTCAAATTCGTCCTTGACATAAACAACCACTTTTCCTATTTCTAAGAAAATATTTGCCTAAAATGCATTGTGGAACGAGGAGGGGCAAGGATAGATGAAATGCTAATTCGTTTCGCATTGATTTTAAACTAAAAGTCAACACTAGCACAGGGGCAAGCCTTGCCTTAGGGGTTTCCCCAATACAATGAAAAAGTTAGAATTGTGGACACCTCGGTCATGTAAACATGTTAAGCTCTTATTATGAATGACCTAAGCTCTCGTAATTATCTCGTAAGTACATGAGAAAAGAAGTGAACAGGAGGTAGTTTAAAAATAAACAACCAACATAGAAAATAAAGATAGAATTTTGAACCAAACCACATAGCCCCTTAAAAATTGTAGATTCGTGTACCTGAAGACTTGCTGACCAAGAATATGTTATTAGTTATATAAATAGTCCCTTAACTAATTAAATATTGATAAAACAATACATAGAGATCAGAGATACTGTCAGGTCAAGTCATATCTGCTTAGATTGGATCGCATATTTTTGGGGAAAAAAGTAGGTGACAGACAGGCTAGGATAGTACAGTGAATCTGATTGGGTGGCATTTGAAGTGAGACTAAATATTATTGGCTGACCTTTGAATAAACATAAATAACCTAGTAACGTAGGAAAAGTTTGAATGATATTTTTTGAAAAAGACTGTTTACCCTTGTGATATTGATAGCGATTGGCTAACTGAATCGATATTGTCAGAATAAGCGTTGGGGAGGACGCCATTTCTAAGAAAATTTTCAACAGTGATAGATGAACGAACGAACGAACGAACTTTATTTTCGAAGGGTTGAGAATTGGGCGCGCAGGCCCGTCTAACATTCTGCCCTTTCACTCTCATTAATCTTGCATACTATATCCTTTTATTCCCACGTATAACTTTAAGCATTAATTTAAAGGCATGCAACATTATAAACTTAACATAACAGCATTCATTTACAGTATACAATCATAATAAAAAATGAGTAGCCTAGGTTGTTTTTTTTAAATAAACAAGATAGTGACTGAAAAAAAATAATAATAACAATAAAATAATATAAACAAAACAATAAATAAATACGTTATGTATACCGACACTCACTTATGCGGTCAAAACGTCTAATCTGTAGTATTTTTGAATGTGTCATCAATCCTCAATACAAAAATTACAAAAACACATTCTCGCTTACATCCATACATTCTTGGCGGAAATTGAAATAATAATAATAACACTTTCTTGCGAGCAGGCTGTGCTTTAAAATACAAGTTCTAAGCAGCCTGGGCAATAAGACAGATCGAAACTGTGTCAGTCATCGTCTCTGTGTATATTTCATTGAAAATTGTGGTAAGATTGACATTTATTAACCTGTATTTTATGTAAAAATTGAATGTGAAATAATAATATATGTCTGGGCATGAGTGGGTCTATAGCGAACATGAGGCAAAGCCTAAAGATTGATCCACCATGTGATAGACTGTCAGAGAGGTGTAAAATACAAGAATATGTATGATTGTCATAAAGGAGCATAACACCTATCCTATTATATGGAAGAGATTACAGCTGGAATTGCAGTGGTTTTGTAACTATTAGGGAAAGGAATACTGGTGTACATTGTCACATCAAAAGAAAATGGTGGCATAGGTTGGTATAAGGATATGATCCTTTTTGTTTGTTTGTAATGTACATGTCCTTAACTGTGGACTATTAGTGTATGCTAGATATTACGAAGGATTCATACCTTCACATTTCAGAGGTCCTGGGTACTGACGTTAATGTGGTACCAAACGCTTGAAAACTGATTGATTTAGGACTCTGCCTGTTTACTGCGAGCCCATGCTAGTGGCCATTGCCTATCAAACAGGGAACAGATTGTCAAGCGAGCAGAGGAAAGGTTCAACCTGTGTTCTACTGCAAAGATAGGTTCTCGTTCGGCACCTGAAAGCTCAACTACAGAACTTTATAAGAAGAAATATAACAAGTGACAGTGAATAAAATTGGGACAAATATTAATAGTTCCACAAGTGACAAAATAGAAACAGACATTAATAAAAGGATATGATTCAAACCACAACCTAGTGGTACGACCAGTATTTCCTTAAAGTAGGAGAACACTACAGACGTATATGAGAATAATATTTTTATGTATGGACAGAGGATCTACTGTGCTATTTGACTGATGTAATTGATTATTTTGATTTCACTTTTAAATTGTCAATCCTGATTCCAAATAAATTAGAATCAGGATAATAAAATTGTAAAAATTATCTTTACACAAAATTCAACCACAGTCTTAAATAAGATAGCCTTTTAGAGTGTCGTTTGTATGTTATTGTGGTAGTACTGTGTGCAGTTGTGAATAATAAACTATTTGTATGTTTGTTGATTTTGTACATTACACGCTACATTCAGAACCCTAGACACCACACGAAGTCATTTAATAATAATAATATAAATACATTTTTAATGAGATATAAGAGGTGGTAGCGGAAAGGTACCCTGAAAAGTTCACAATACTATTGGGTAAATTCAGGGACCTTCATAGCTAATCTCATTTAATACAAATATAATAATACCTACAACAATTCATAACATCAAATCCACCACAAAAGCACTGGTGTAATATTGCTCGTGTATGAATTATCTTGTTCTGTATCATCGGTTTGTAGACACTGGGATAAAGAGAACTTAATATCTATGAGGAAAAAATCAAAACAAATGAAGTAGGGGAGACAAGATTCGTATTTGATCATATTGTGTATCGTGCCGAATATATCCCTTTTTAAAATATCAGACAACAGAGGAAAGAAGACTTGCGTTCTCTACTACTGGGAATTTGAATACGTGCTTGAAGAGCACCAGTGCAGCCAGGCAGTTGATTAAGAGCAGGGTTTCTTGTGGTCCGCGGATCCCTTGGGGTCCATGAAAGGATTCTAGTGGACCGTGTGCATAGCCTAAAAACGTGAATTTAATTTCAACCAAAATATTTACTCGGAAAATCATAGATTTTTGCATTGAAAGAAATATAGCCGTTTTGAAGATTATTTTTTTATATTTCGGTATAACTATATGTACGCTTAATCTTCCTTTGTAATAGAATATATTATTTGTATGCACAAATTTTAATTGTGCGTCTATGTACATTTTTGTCTAAAAAGGGGCCCGTAGCCTTCATGGTGCAGCCAAAGGGGCCAACGACATAGGAAAGGTTAAGAATCCCTGAGTTAGAGTGTATGACAGGTTTTATAATAATTTAATTTTAGATTCCACGAGTCTGATCCTGTGCATTATCGAAGACTTTATATTATCTAAAATTAATTCACGTAATTTGGTTTTTAAATAGATTGATGATGTAAGTTCATTAACCTGATCAGAAAAACGTACTTACTTACTTAGTCCTTCCCCTTCTGCTCTGGGGTATAGAAGTTTGCCAGAGAGAACGCCATACTATCCTATCGGCTTTCTTCCTCCAGACCTGGTTCCAATTCTAGTCCTTGGTCCTTCAGAGATTGTCTAATGTTGTCCTCCTACCAAACTCTGGGTCATCCTGAAGGTCTGGTTCCCTGTCTCCTAGTTTCCCATAGTTGTCGTGGTAGCCGATCTTCTCCAAATCTGCAGACATGGTCAGATTATCGTAGTTACTGTTCTACCTGGTCTGCAAAGACTGAGATTTGAGGCCTTGCTGTATCGCCTGTTTACGGACCATATATCGTCTTGTTACATTAACCACCTTCGTCAGATACCTCATTTCTGAAGTTTGGAGCTGGCTTTTCTGGGTTGTGGTCATTGCTCTTGAAAAAAAAAAACGTACAGAGACATGACATACTGAATTCTTTGTGAAGGACGACTAACAGAACTTTTTGAGATAAGAACTGAGTGTGCAATGATGACCCTTGTCATGTTTTCTCTTATTACTGGCAATAGACTGGGTTATTAAAACACCATCATCTCACAGAAACAGCTTTACGATCTACATTGTGTTGATGCCCTGGCACTCGTGCCCCATAACCGTAGCCAGATACAAAAAAAATTAAAATTAGATTATTTAATGAAAGCAGATAAATTTGGTTTTAAAATATACACATAAATATGGCAAATGATTGGAAAAACATCTCTACAGATGTGGAGTCATAAACATCTCTACAGATGTGGAGTCATAAACATCTCTTGACAGTAAGATAGACAATGTTGGAAGAACAGATTGCGATCCAGTATAAGAATTCAGAAAGTAAGAGTAGCTTTGTCTGCACTAGGAAATATGTGGAAATAAATCTAAATAAATATCAACAAAGAAATAAGAACTTCAATTAAATATCAAGACTGTCCTGTTGACGAGTTATTCATTCATTCATTCATAACCCTCCACTCCCAAAGGAGCACAGGCCTTCAACAAACACATGCCAAGTCCTCCTGTCACGTGCCATCCAACTCAATTTCTTTGCATGTTTTCCTCATCATTTTCACTTCTGTATCTAGTTCTCTTCTCCATGTGTCTTTGGTCTACTACTTCCTCTCTGTCCCTGGGGATTCCAGAACAAGGACTGCCTTGTAATGCTATCAACAGGTTTCCTCAATGTGGGTCATATCCATCACCAGCGTCTTCTTCTTAACTCTTCTTCCACTGGCACTTGTCTGGTTCTTGTCATAAATTCCACATTTGTGACTTTGTCATACCATTTCAATCCTTCTGTTCTACGCAAGGCACCCATTTATGAAAGTTTGTAGCTTTTTGGTTGTTGTATTTGTTGTTCTCCATGTTTCAGAGCCATACAACAGGAGTGACTTCACATTTGAGTTGAAGATTCTTATTTTCGTGTTGGACTTGATTTCTCTTGTTCTCCATATGTTTCCCAATGCAATGAAAGCTCGTCTTGCTTTTTGTATTCTTATTTTGATATCATTATCTGTCCCTCCATCTTTGTCTATACTGCTGCCACGATATGTGTACGATTCTACATTTTGTAGTGGCGCTTCTTCAAGTTCAACCTTATTATGATTTCTTGCATTTATTCTCATTATCTTTGTCTTTTCCCTGTGTATTTTTAGACCCCTCATCCAGCAATTCATTTTGTCTTGCATCTGATTATGGTTATGGGTCAGAAGAGCCAAGTCATCTGCAAAATCTAGATCATCAGGCTGTTTAGTCAAATCTCTTGAGTTCCTTCATTCGCCTCCTATCCAGAGGACCTTCTTCTGTCTTGGGCGGCTGAGTTGATTTATATTCCATATGAGACTTATCCATAGTGTTTCTTCAAGTTTTTGTGGTTAAACGTTTTTTACGGGATGGGGTAACCAGCCCCATGCCCAACACTGCTTAGTCGCTTTTAACGATAATGCATGGTAGGGTACAGAGTTACTATTGATTGCTCCCATTTCTGGCCCCACTAACACACTTGCGCAAAATGTAACGATTAAAATAAATGGGGAAGATCATCAAGGTGGAACTGATGGAAATAACCAGAATACATATATCAGTGAAACAAGAGGTAACCCCCCCCCCCCCCCCCCCCCCCCCCCCCCCCCCCCCCCCCCCCCCCCCCCCCCCCCCCCAGAGTAAGAGAAATAGAAGGAGCAGTATAAACTTATGGGGAAGGGAATTAAAAACAATCGTCAGCGTGATAAAGATGACCTGGAAAAACTCTGAACTGACGACTTGCCCTGAAGGCTTGTGCTCTACACGGTATGTGTGTGTGAGTGTCTGTCCGAGTGTGTGTGTGTGTCTGTCCGTGTGTGTGTGCGTGTGCGTGGTTGTGCGCGTGTGTGTGTGACTGTGGCTGTGGCAATAAGATAAGGAAAATGAAACTGAATTAATTTTTTTTCAGATAAAAAGATTCAGGTGTTGCAAAGCATATCAGATCTTGAATATCTTATATTACTAGATACTGTCTTTCTTATTCTTTATACCTTGTTGTGTGTGTGTGTGTGTGTGTGTGTGTGTGTGTGTGTGTGTGTGTGTGTGTGTGTGTGTGTGTGTGTGTGTGCGCACACACACTGCCTTATGTCATCATCAGTATCCTTAACATTCCTTACACAGCATGAAGCGACTAATGTAGATGTCCGCCATGTTGGGATACCTGCGACAGGTATTCACGTGCTACTGCCTCGGTGGTTTCTGTGGTAATTTCGTTTACATGATGATGTTGCCAGCCCCATACATAAGCTCATGTTAGTTGCCTTTTACGACATGCCTGAAGGTTTAGTAGTTTTATTCTTTCTTTGTCTCTTAGAGAAACCCGGGAGCCATTCGGGACCCAGCATTAACTGTTGCCCTTTCAGGGCCATGTACGCGCAGTATTTGATACTGAAATACTCAATAGAGCTGACATTATATCAAACCCGTTCCATTTAAAAAAAGCAACACTACAGCCACCTTGAATCAACACAACACAACACAACACAACATCAACACAACACAACACAACACAGGTGTTGACAACGTTACTTGACATGCGTTGATTGTCTAAAGATTTTGAAGTCGTAAAAAGTACTCTCCCACACAGAAAATTGATGTCTGCCACAAGCAAATAACGTCTTTCCGTTAATCGCATTAAGAGCATTTAAGTCTCTTAAGATTTCCCCTGGCCGAAAGATTTTGCAGTAGATAGCCTATCACGACTCCACGAGCTCTTCATACATTATTTCAACGTTACGTCTAGATGTTATGATAGGGATCTAGTAACAGTTGTATCGAGGACACTTCTAGATCTTATGATAATAGGGGTTTAATCTTTCAAGGCTGAAGGCAAAAACAAAAATCAGAAGGGTCACTATAAGAGACTTGTTGTTCGCTGATGATGCTGCAGTCGTCACTCAAAGCCAACAGGAGCTTCAGAACTTGATGAATCGCTTCACTGAAGCATGCAAGGACTTTGGCCTCACAATAAGTCTAAAGAAAACGAATGTGCTGAGTCAGGATGCGGGTGCTGCACCAGTTATCACTATCGATAACTATGAATTGGCAGTGGTGCATCACTTCACATACCTAGGGTCTACCATCAATGACAAACTCTCACTGGATACAGAAATCGACAGCCGCATTGGCAAAGCTGCAGCTACCTTTGCCCGCCTCACATCGCGTGTTTGGGGAAACTCCAAACTCACAATGAAGACCAAAGCTGCGGTATATAATGCCTGCGTCACCAGCACACTCCTATATGGCAGCGAGACCTGGACGACCTATGCTAAGCAGGAAAGAAGGCTCAATTCCTTCCATTTACGGTGTCTACGCCGCATCCTCGGCATCTTGTGGAAAGATAAAGTGACTAATGTCGAGGTGTTGTCACGTGCTGGCCTTCAAAGTATGTATACACTGCTTAGACAGCGCAGACTTCGATGGCTTGGTCATGTTCGCCGCATGGAAGATGGTCGCATCCCAAAAGATATCTTCTACGGACAACTAGCAGATGGCAAGAGAACAGTTGGGCGACCACAGCTGAGATTCAAAGATGTGTGCAAGAGAGATATGAGGGCACTGGACATGGATCCAGCAACATGGGAGGATGAAGCTGCCGATCGCACTAAGTGGCGATGCTATTTACGGCGCCATCTCAGACTGGGCGAAGAGAGGCTCACACAACAAGCAGAGGAGGGGAGAAAACGTCGAAAGGAGCACCAGGAAAATAAGCAGCTGAGGGCTATCAGCTGAGGGGCGCATTCCCATAGTCAGTTATGACTGAAGGGCCTATTATTATTATTATTAGGGGTCTAGTAACAATTGTATCGAGGACACTTCTAGTAACACGTGTATATCGAAGTTATTTATAGATCTTAATTTAGGGATCTAGTAACACGTGTATATGTAACCGCGGCTGGTCACGGTTGATATCACTTATAACACTAGGTGGTAGATGGCAGGCCTGGCGATATGATTTAAGTTTACAACCTCTCTTTTTATCTTCTTTCTTTTATCTTCCACGTTATTTAGTTGATATCATTACTGGCCATCTCCGCCAGAGGTGTAAATTCCTGGATGATACTCTAATCCTTTTCTTGTATACTTCAGGTTCGTTCAGTTCCCTCTTTGATGTTAATAGTGACTTCGTATAGTGGTAGTTTAAATGTACATGGCATATGATCAGCAACTCATAAAGATGGAATCAAATTCACTCTGATCCTTCAAAAACTCTTAATAACTTACTAAAACAACAAGTATAATGGTTCATTCAAATGATAGAGTTCTCATAGAAGCCTGTACTGGGTCTTTGTACTTCAGGTTAACTCGTACTTGAATTCTATGTCTCGTAACTTCCGTATTCCTCTTTAACTTATTCTTTTCTCCTGTAGACTTCCTTAGTTTTCCCAAAACCTGCTCCTATTTCCTCATATACCAATGCTCTTTATTAGCATTCCATACTTTATTTGTTACTTAAATATCTTCCTCGACGAACTGGTCAGACAGGTCTCTATAACTGTTCCTAGCAACAAAATTCATCTCATGCATAAAAAATTGTATGTACACCATTCTGATACTTACAAGTGAGAGAGCATATTTGAAGTTCTTCTATAAAAGTCGACATTCACTTTTTCTTGAAAATCATGTGCAATTCTGGATACTTCAAACCGTGTTCAATATGGCTCCTCTATAATATCTCTAGTTTCCTTCAAATGTTTACAGCCTTTTGATACTTTACAGATAGTCGTTATGTGCTCATAACCATCCGTTTTCTTGGTACATAGTCGTAAAGTACTCATACTGAAGTGGCAAATCGTGCTTCTGCACAACTCTCCTGGAAACAAAATTCTACTTTGTGCAAAAATATAATCATAGTTCAATACTTACAAAAACAGCATAAGCGCTGATCTCCCTTTCAGAAATACACCTTAACTGTGAACTACAAAATCAAATACTATCTCCCGATAGAATAACACTGGCTAGTGATGGCGGGACATCTAAATATATTCACATAAACCCTATCTGTAAAACCACAGAAGGTTCATCTTGTCCGCACAGCGATCACACCTTCCTGAAGCACAACTCAGAATTCACTGTCATCTAATGACCTCTGGTCATTTCGCGTAGTGTGTTTCTCTCGCCACTCTTCTGATTCGCTGACCCAAATCTTTTTACTTAAATTTATTGTCGAGCCTTTTTTTCTTGTTCTCGAACTTTCTATTTACAACTCAAGATAATCACTCACTATTAATTAACGTGAGCCGGTATTCTGAACCGTTGTCAGTTAGCAATATTATTATTTCCATTCATTATTTTCTCTTGTGAGCTGTCCTAACTGTTTATCTCACCTTAACAATAGCATGAATAATGCTTGGGCAAACCCCACGGTGACATATATCGAAGTTATTTCTAGATCTTAATTTAGGGATCTATAGCACGTTTCACTAGCTTTGCCCAACTTCAAAATGCTATATCTCAGCGAATATATAATGCATATAAGTGAAATTTTGTGTGTGAATTTGAAATGGCCTAGACCCTATGAATTAAATTTTTCATTAAAATGCAGCCATTGGTTTCAATTTTTGTTTCTTTGCGATATAATATAAAATCCTACTTTCCAGCACACATCACACAGACATATATTGAAATGTCTACAGTAAATTATACGACCTCATTTGCACATTTTTGGTTTATCAAGCAATTGGCATGATTTTTGCGTGAAATTGCGTGAAATTGCGCTTCTTGAACATAAAACAGTTTATTTCCGGTTTTACGCACACATTGTCAATCAGTGGCGTGTCTACAAAAAGTATTGTGTGGCTAAGTAGGAAAAATGAGTCTGCGAATACATGTTATGACATTACAGCAAATCACAGATAGGATTTTTAAGTATTTCTGCAATGAAGCTACTCGAGGAAAACTATATCATTCTATTTCAAACCCACAAAAGAGGACTATTCATGCCTTGGGGATAAGCAAACGATCATTGCACCGCTGGATAGCGACATCTGAAATTTGTAATTCCAGTGTTTTACACACGAAAAATAGGCCAAGAGTGGTGGGTAATTTTGACAGAGAATTGATCCGCAGAGAAATTTGCAATATGTTTCTCAGTAATGAGGCAGTGACTTTAAGGAAATTGAAAATTTGGTTAAGAAAGAATAATGACATTATTTCCAAATCTACGCCATGGAGGACAATTAGGAGTTTGGGATTCAATTTTAGAAAATAAGTTGGTGGCAGAAACCTTATTTGTGAGAAGCCTCATATAGTTGCAATGAGAAGCAAATATTTACGCGAGGTCAGAGAAATGAGAAGAGATTGTTATGATTTTGTGTATTTAGATGAAACTTGGATCAATGCGCACCACAGTAATGAACGAGAATGGCAATCATCTGATGGGACAACCAAGAGACTAGTACCAAGCAGCAAAGGACAGCGACTAATAATTGCACATGCAGGAAGCAGCCATCATGGGCTTCTAAATAATACTGAACTCACATGTGTTTCAAAATCCACAGATAATAGGGATTATCATACAGAGATGAATGGCAAGATATTTCCAGACTGGTTTTTTGTGAAGTCATGTTCTTCCTTCCTTGGATAGACCGTCGTGTTTGATAATGGACAATGCTTCATATCACAACGTTGTGGCACCAGGGTTAAAGTTCCTAATTCATCAAGTACTAAAGATGTAATAAAGATTTGGCTGACCAAAAACGACATTCCATTCAACGAAATGTCCCTGAAGCCTGAATTAATTGGAATTGTAAAAAAGACACAGCATACAAAGATATTTCTCATAGACAAGGCAATCCATGAACATGGTCACAGATGTTTAAGATTGCCTCTTTACCATTCTCACTTAAACCCAATAGAATTAGTCTGGGCTAAAATTAAGGAACAGGTAGCAACAGAAAATAGAACGTTCAAATTAAAAGATGTTGAAATACTTACAAAAGCCGCCATCTACCAATTATACCAGTGGGATGCTTGGAAGAAATGAATGAGAACCAAATGTCAAGTCATTCCTAGGAAGGGGAAAATATTGGAAGAATGATGGTTTGTCCTTCATTCAGCCGAGATTGATTATCAGTTTCTCAGAGACATCTGATTATGATTCGGATGAAGTTTAATTTCTTTAAAGATGACCTTACCGTTATTTACAAGTATTTAGACCTCAGTCAACGTTCCATTATGATATTTATTGAACCGCAAAGAGGTGTATACCTATTGAAATAATTAGATCAATGAAGGTCCAATTTTGATAGTGCACTAAATGTCAATGACAAACAATGTCACGAGTATCTCCCATGCAGATCATTTAAGAAATCATCTTCAACAGGTATTCATATGCAAACGTGATGGCCACATTATTGTAATAGTAGACACGCCTATGCCTATTCAATTCACAGAATCTGTGACTGAAGTGGTAAAATTTCTTTTCTCGATACACAATAATTAGTATGCCGACAAAGATCAAAGGATTTCATCCGTTTATGGGAACTGGACAAGATGCACAGATATAAAGTATATATTTGTTGGGTCTAACCCAATATAACATCGTATGCAAAAAATGGCATTAATACGTTCGACGGTTAATCAGATAATTACATTTGAAGTTGGGCAAACCTAGTGAAACGTGCTATAGTAACACGTGTATATCGAAGTTATTTCTAGATCTTAATTTAGGGATCTAGTAACACGTGTTTATCGAAGTTATTTCTAGATCTTAATTTAGGGATCTAGTAACACGTGTTTATCGAAGTTATTTCTAGATCTTAATTTAGGGATCTAGTAACACGTGTATATCGAAGTTATTTCTAGATCTTAATTTAGGGATCTAGTAGCAGCAGTAGATCGACGTTAGTTCCAGATTTTATAATCATCATCAACCTTCAGTTCCTCACGGCATAGGCCTTCAACAAACTTTTACCAAGTCTTCATGTCACGTGCCATCAGCTTAAGTTCTTTCTTCTTCATGCCATTCATGTCTGTTTCCTGTTCCTGTAGCGCTGTTTGTATACACGACGGATGTATCCTCGCCTCTCGTACGTCCATCGCCGCTAATCGTAAGATTTACGCCAAATTCCAGCAGTCTTAGCCTTGTTGATCCATCGATTGCAGGGACGTTCTCTAACACGCGGTCTCTAATTGTCTTAAGTATTTCTCACTTATCCATATCCAATGCCCTCACCATAGGTGCTCTCGAAGCTAGTCTATCAGCTATCTCATTCCTGCGCACTCGTGCATAACCAGGACAGTCGATCCACAACAGTAAATTAATATTAGACAAACATATGCACTGGCGTATACGCACTGGCACTGTAGTAAGTTTATTTGCAAATGAAGTGTTGACCTGACGCCTCAGATTGACTATATTCGACGTGGTCTAACCAATCATGCCATGTTTACACAGCTTTTCAAAAAAGTACTCCTACTATCACTAATTCCCCTAACAACAACGGTAGTATTTATAGTCCGACAAAATCGATGGTTAGCCTTACATTTATCGCTACCAAACACGGATTTAACATGGAAGTTTCCCGTACATGGTGGGGTGAAAATCTGCCCTTAACTGAGCAATCTGATTTGGGTGTTGTCTGACCCCTCACTAATTTTGTGTTTTGGCTAAACAAGTCAATTCCTAGATATTTGCGTAACACTCAAATATTTGTCAGCAAGTCCTAAGGAACCCAAATATACAAATTTAAAGGAGCTGAGTGGCTGCGTTCAAAATATGCACTTTCTTCTACATCCTGTTTACTTCGAATACGATGTGGTGTCTGGGTACTGTAATGTTTTCAAACGTAAACCAGTATAATGTCATGTTTCCTAAGAAATAAAAGTTTTCAGGTTGGACAACAAAACTAACTCTCACGTATGTTAAGCGACGTTTTTTATCACTGTCGATTTGAAAAAAAAAAAGCTATTTGCTAATGGCCTTAGACGCATGATGGTAGTAATATGGTGTATCACGCAGTGGCATTAGTATTGCCTGCGTCCCGGCTTTCAGCCCTCCCTTCTTTCTATCTTTAGTCCATCTGTCTTTCGTTTTAGGTAAAGTAGTGTATAAAAAAGACATGAATGGAATTTTAAATCTAGGTCAACCTGCGTATCTCAAGGTTTTTCTTAGAAAGGCAGTACACGTTTTATCGTAGAAGGCGGGTATTGAAGCAGTAGGCTTTTACTATCAACGTGAAACGTTACAATTTGCAGACGAAGTAGAAAACAAGGGGGATTTCGAGTACAGTCATTGTGACAGCACTCTTCTTTACCATTCTTCTTTCCTTTTATTAAATTTATTTGTTAGGCTTTATCTTTACGTTTTAATTTATATATGTGGATTAGAATATTTCACGACAGGAGCACAACATAAAACAACAAATAAGAAGCTACAGACTTTCATAAATGGGTACTTGCATATAATAGAAGGATTGAAATGGTATGGCAAGATCATTAATGTGGAAGTGATGACAAGAACCTGACAAGTTCCAGTGGAACAAGAGATGACAAGAACCAGACAAGTGCCAGTGGAACAAGAGATGACAAGAACCAGACAAGTGCCAGTGGAACAAGAGAGAGAAGACGCTGGTGGTAGATACGACACACATTGAGGAATCCTGTTGATATATTTACAAGAAATGACAAGAAACAGACAAGGGCCAGTGGAACAAGAGAAGGAAGACGTTGTTAGTAGATACGACACACATTGAGGAAACCTGTTGATATGTTTACAAGGGATGACAAGAAACAGACAAGTGCCAGTGGAACAAGAGAGAGAAGACGCTGGTGGTAGATACGACACACATTGAAGAAACCTGTTGATATGTTTACAAGTGATGACAAGAAAAAGACAAGTGCCAGTGGAACAAGAGAGAGAAGACGCTGGTGGTAGATACGACACACATTGAAGAAACCTGTTGATATGTTTACAAGTGATGACAAGAAACAGACAAGTGCCAGGGGAACAAGAGAGAGAAGACGCTGGTGGTAGATACGACACACATTGAGGAAACATGTTGATATGTTTACAAGTGATGACAAGAAACAGACAAGTGCCAGGGGAACAAGAGAGAGAAGACGCTGGTGGTAGATACGACACACATTGAGGAAACCTGTTGATATGTTTACAAGTGATGGCAAGAACCAGACAAGTGCCAGGGGAACAAGAGAGAGAAGACGCTGGTGGTAGATACGACACACATTGAGGAAACATGTTGATATGTTTACAAGTGATGACAAGAAACAGACAAGTGCCAGTGGAACAAGAGAGAGAAGACGCTGGTGGTAGATACGACACACATTGAGGAAACATGTTGATATGTTTACAAGTGATGACAAGAAACAGACAAGTGCCAGTGGAACAAGAGAGAGAAGACGCTGGTAGTAGATACGACACACATTGAAGAAACCTGTTGATATTTTTATAAGTGATGACAAGAAACAGACAAGTGGCAGTGGAACAAGAGAGAGAAGACGCTGGTGGAATGTCGCAGATATAGTTGATGGTACACTCCAATTGTCGGAGAATGAGAACCCAATTGTCGCATAAAGAGTTTTACTTTTATAGTGATGATATAAGTAAGGAAGATGTGTAGAAAGTGCATCGACCTTTAGACACTAGTTTTCACAGAGGTGAGCTAGTGTTGAGGGAAAGAGTTAACAGAAGGGCACAGGTTGGTGTCAGTGATTCTCTCACCTTTTAGACTACCAACTCTTGTATTTTTCTGGCGACGACTAACTCTTTCTTACTCCAATCTTTTTGAAGATGAACTAGTAGTAACAAGTAATACAAAGAGGGTTGAGAATGTTTTTCTGAACAGAACATACAATCTACTAAGTCAAACTCAGAATGATGGTGAGTTACAGAATGTACGCCTAGTGGCGTCTTAGGGCAACAGCAGATAGGTTTTCTTTGCCATTGTTTCCCATCACGCCTATTGGCGTCTTTAGGGCAACGGCAAATCAATCCATTGCTGTTGTTTCCGTAATCGAAGTGACATCACAGCCCGTTGGTACAGAATTGTACATATGGGCGCTCAGGACTTATCCACAGCTTAAGAAATAGAACTTTGAGGTCACAAATTGAGGCTTCTCTTCTATAAGCGTTCGTTGTCTTCCAAAGTGATCTTAAAACTCAGCATTGGTTCGCATGAAGTTAAAACATTTCCTGATTCCCACGCCAAGAGTTAATTATTTTCCGTCTCTCGTTCAGCCATGCCGGAAGATTTATCGGGCGGTCTCCAGTTGACCACTGAACACGGAAATATGATACTCTGAGAACCACTGTCGTTTCGACTAAGCGAATAAATCGTATAGACATCCTTAAAGAAATGCTTTTAAGTGCCTTTGTAGAAGATAGAATTTGGATAGTATGACAGGACCATTAGTGAAGACTAGAAAAACAGCTAAAGAAACGATCGCAGATGCAAATATTTCCGTAGAGAAAACAGACAAAATGTGAAGGAATAGAAAAGTAAGGAATTTTAAAATAATCTAGACGAAACTTTCGAGCACTCTGTGACATGGTAGATACGACACACATTGAAGAAACCTGTTGATATGTTTACAAGTGATGACAAGAAACAGACAAGTGCCAGTGGAACAAGATAAAGAAGACGCTAGAGGTAGATACGACACCCATTGAGGAAACCTGTTGATATGTTTACAAGGCAGTCATTGTTCTGGAGTCGCCAGTCTAGGAGAGCTAGAGTGAGACAGGCACGACAGGAAGCACGAAAACATGGGCATACGTGGAGCTAATGGCACGTCGTCATGACGACTTGCCATAAGTTTGTTGAAGTTCTATTCTCGATGGCGAGCTGAAGTGTGATGAATGAACTAATAGAGTGATATATGGGAACTAATGATACACTGTCAGGTGGTGTGTAGCGTGTAGGGAGGACAACAGATATATAATATATGTATATTGACTTTATAGCAACTATACGATATATGTATGTTTTCTTTAGAACAGTGCAATCTCTCTTTCTCTTTCTCTCTCTGTCTCTCTTTCTCTCTTGCTCTCTCTCTGTCTATATGTCTGTCTGTTTGTCTGTCTGTATGTTTCTGTGTTTTATCATGTATTCATATAAAATATTTGAACATTGTGTTTTCATATGCTTTTTTGTCATACAGCCGACTGTGCCCTCGCGATTGTTGTTCCGGTATTCAAGATAATCGATCTACTTGTAGTTGTATGTTTTCTTATCGCTGTTTATATAAAAGTCTTTTACGCGTATTTCTTTCTTCTTGTTGATGGACAGGCAATGGTGGTTCTGTGAAGGTTGCGTTAAATATTCTTTCCTCCTTCTCTACCGTCTCTACTGCGTCGGAGGCAGGTTTGTGAAAGGCAATTGTTACCGTATATTTACGGTCACCATAAATGTTATGTCCTTTTTTTATGTGACCACAAATGGTAAGGTGGGATTTACGTATGATATGTAGAAACGTAACAATCTCCTTGCTGTGTACTGTTGTAGTCAGTCCGACCTGGGCCAAACAGCTTTGTTATGCATGAATAGCTCACCAGGCGTTGAGGCGCTGAAAGGGTGTCATGTTGACATCCGACCATCAGACATGTCTTGTATGTAAGATACTCGAAGATTGTGTGGTTGACAAGTGATGTGGGTGTGTAGAGACACGAATGCGTTTAGGATCTTTGGTATATAAACAAGGCACCCACTCACATGCAGTAGTCAGTAATTGTAGAAAACTGCTGGAACTTTCAACCATTTAATTACGTGACACAGTGACATCAACAGTTACAGTCAAATGGACGAGAATCCATAGGCATGTATTATCTTTCACGCTGAAACGTACCGCCATCCTGCGGGTTTCATAACAATATATGGTTATTGTGCTTCTATAAAGTACTTCAACGAATAGGCCTAACTGGCTACTTCAAGCACACATAATGGACTCTGGATTACAAGAACTGAGAGCGCTACTCACAGGTTCATACTAAATGTTCTGCAAACTTTGCGTAATAATAAAGTAATTTTACCTTGGACAAAATTCCAAACAAACACAAATAACACCTGTCGTCATTCCAGACGAACAGAATAACTCTGGGGAAATCACTAATATGACAAGACTATCTTTTCCCCAGATAATGCAGAAGAAGAACAACGGACATCTTCGTCCGGCAGAAACCAGCTCATAACTCACAGACGGAAGTCTGTTCGGTTCGCGCTAAAAGCTAGCGCATGCGTAGACAGAACAGATTTGAGAACAGTTAACTATCCCGTCTTAAGAAAGAATAAACACAGGGAAGGTAACCCCCTAATCAACCTGTCTCAGGGAGTTAACATACAGTTCTGTACCTTCGATTATCAAAAATATAAAATAGATTTACATCTTCTGGACCGACAAAAATGACGGTAACAGCAATGAAGACGTGGACAGAATGTGAACAAATGACACAAGATAGATCTTGGCATGAGCTGATTGAAAGCGTGTACTCCGGTACTCCACATGGATCTCTATCATTAAAAGGTAAAAAGATAAAGGTAGTCCCATAGCAGATACTGCAGCAGGGCAGTCAAGTGTTAGAGACTTCACTATATTAGGTCCAGCTTCGAGATGTGGGGTGACCAGTTTCCCTCCTCCCTGCCCTTGCCTTTCCTAACTCAAGAGCAGAATCAGGTATCCATTTACTGATAGGTAGACTAAAGCGTGACGCGAGAGGCCAGCGCTGTAACCACTCTGTAGATCAGTCGCTCGACTCCGATCATTAACAGAACCGTTATATGCGGTAGTAACAGTTATTTTGTAAGCGTTGCTTTGAAAGACATATTCCTCTAGTTATGGACTGACAGTCAATGGCCGTTGCCAATTAACATAAATCAATCATAATTCTTGTTTTCAACCGAGAACGAGGCTAGACGGTGCGTGTTTGTTCTGGTTAACGCATTGCGAGTTTGCATATTCATTCAAGAGGCCAGCATAGGACGCCATTTCCAGGCTATCAACAAACATAGCAAGCATCCTTAAGGTTCCGTAGCGCATTACCCTAGCATTGTAAACTGTGAGCAAACATTGGAGTATTGTCGACATGCTAGGATCTATGCAGTGTTGTCCTGTATAGCTTTCTTGAACAGGTTTTTTAAATTGTTTATTTAAGGAAAGTCGCTGATATTTTGACTGCAGCAAGAGAGAGGTTTATACAGAATAAGACCACTGCACACTCTGGCGTGTCGTAGAAGGCGATTAACATGAAGCTGTGCATGGGGCTGGAAACCTCATCATGTACTACACATTGTTACAGACGCCATCGCTGCAGGAGGATGGGAATCTGCTTGGTGCAGGCTTCCTGCCAGCTTCAGTGGAAGCTTCATGCTCTGTAAGCTACACCAATCGACTAACATGAGGTTATCCATGAAGTTGGCAGCATTATCATTTAAAATAAATAGGTACATAAAACACTGCTGCTGGAGCACATTGATGCAGGTTTCCTACAAGGTGGCAAGATATACTGGTGGCTCCACGCTGCATCAGGAGCACATTGATGCAGGTTTCCTACAAGGTGGCAAGATATACTGGTGGCTCTATGCACCATCAGGAGCAAATATGGAGAAGCGGAGTGTTGATGTAGCTACTTGAGAACTAAACATAGTATAACGCAATCATTGATGTAGCTACTTGAGAACGAAATATAGTATAACGCAATCATTGATGTAGCTACTTGAGAACGAAACATAGTATAACGCAATCATGATTTGAAGTCATCAAGTGTAGTTTTCTGCTTGATTTTTGAACATGTTCATACAGTTAGAAAAATAGGTAGTCCGACATCAGATATTGCCGTAATGGAGCGAAGTGTTAGAGCCTTCACTATACTAGGTCCAGCTTCGAGAGGTGGGGTTACCATTTCGTTTCCTCACTGCCTTTTCCTTCCCTAACTCACGAGCAGAGTCAGGTATCCATTTACAGCTGGGTAGACTGGAGCATGACGCCACCGTGTTTCGAACCCGTTACCTTTGCTGGAAGAGATCAACGCTCTAACCCCTCTGCCAATGGGACTCTCGTGTAGACAATACTTTATGTAAGCCCGCCGTAAAGTTGTCCGCATGTACAGTAATTATATTTGTCAGTTACTTTGTTCGGTGTATTATCTTCTTCTTCTTCTTTGTTCATCCTGAAACGGACGTTGGTTGCGTTGTGTCCGTATACAGCGAAGCTGCGATATTTGCGCCTTTCGGCCGACACATCCGACTTCAGCACGGCCTTTTTGGGACCGGGTTAGCCTTCCCTATTCGATCCCCACTCACTCAGTCAGACTGCAGTGATGCAGCCTGTTTCCAGGACCACCACTTGGAGGTGGAGTAGGGTCATGGTCAGCTCTGGGTCGCTGACCCTGACGCAAGCAGTCTAGCTATGCGTCGCTAACTGCATTTCTCAATGTTGACGGGTCTTAGGTCCCGTTCGGTGTATTATGAAAATAACCGTTGTCCCATAGCAGAGACTGCACCGGGGATGTCTGGAGAGACAAAGCATGAGTATACCGCTGCTGCTCACTCACATTTCGTTAAAGGCGACTAAGATGAGGTTGCCCTTGGGGCTAGTCACCTCATCATATGAAACATATTGCCACAGAAACAACCGCTGGATGAGCATCTTATTGCCTGACACAGGGACAGGAAACAAGTACAGGAAAATGATGATGATGGCGGATACTGCCGTGGGCGGAGTGAATTGTTAGAGACTTCACTATTCTACCAGCTTTAGTAAGTGGGGTGATCAGTTCTTTTTCTTGCTGCCTTAGCATTTCCTAACTGAAGAGCAGATTCAGTTATCCATTTACAGCTGGGTAGACCGGAGCGTGACGATACCAGATTTCGGTCCTGGAACCCGGTTACTTCGCCAGTGTCTGAGATGGCACAGCGTAAAGACGAGCGACGGTCGGTGGGCGACCCGATCATCCGCTTGTTAGTGGGGAAGTTCCACGGGCTGCAGCGCTATTTCAGTGCTCATCTTCAGTGGACAAACGTCGATAGACTGCCATCGGCTGCTGTTGGTCGCTTGAGGGAAAAAGACAGAGGTGGATTTTGGGATCGGTGAATTAATCAATACATGTTCCCAATACCTTTACACACTTGTTATAGGGCCGACTTGATTTCAGGGCCAAGTCTTTTAGTGCTGGTAACAGTGAGAAAAACTAGTCGCCACCACGTGGAGGGCTACGCCCATGTGTGCATTCACTTATGCCGCAGACTTTACTCAGTGTTAAATTTATCTTTGTTCTGGTAGAATATTCGCTTTCTACTCAAACAGCTGTTTCTACAAGGTAAGCCTTGTTTGCCTGGACAATAATTTTGTTATAGAAACATAAGATCGATGAACATTGCTACTTTAAGGAAGCCGAGTCGTTGACTTGATTTATTATTTTTAGTGAGAGATAACGTGCTCATATAGACCCAAGCTCCTTTCCATATATGTCTAGACACAAGATTGGACCTGTCCTCTTTCTGTATTTCCCCGTATAAGTTTATTGATAGTTTTTCAATCCAAAGGATGTGCTAAGTTGATGTATGGAGTTTTCTGTTTTTATCTTTTTCTATGAAATCATTTTTTCTTCTTTCACATTTCCTTTAAGCAGCTAGTATACTTTTTCTTCAGCACGTGGCGATTTTGATTGACGTAAAGTGGTAACAGGTGTCCTTTAATCAAGATGCTACTTTTGCCTCAGTGGGTTCCATCTAGGGAGACGAAAGTGATCTGTCACATTCAGGGCGAAGTTTGACCTTAATTAGCACACTCTAGACAGACAAATTTCCGTCGGTTCTTTGTTCCTGGTTCCATAATAATTATGTGCCCGTATGTTTTGTCTGAGATTCACTCCTTAAGTAGGCGTATAATGGAGCTCATGGAGATCAGTTTTAGTTACAAGATTTTGTGGTCACGTGCTTGAAAAAGTAAATTCATTACCTCCAGCTCCCTGTGGAACATAAGCCTTCAACAAATATATGCCAGTAGTTTCTGTGACGTCACGTCCGTTCAAGGTCTTTTCAATGTCCTGCTTATCACTTTTATGTCAGCCTTCAGTTCCCTTCACCACGTGATTTAGAACAACCTCTATGTCTCTTGTCTTGTAGATTGTAGAACACAGACTGCTATGTAATGCTATGTTAGATTCCGCAGTGTGTGTCTTATCCAACGCCAGGGTATTTTCTTCACCATTGATCAATTAGTATTTTTGATTCTCTTTCACGAGCTCCACATTGGTGGCCTTGTCATACCATTTCATTTGTTCTGTTCTGAAAGTGCTCCTTTAAGAACATCTCTAACTTCTTGGTTTTCCTGTATGTTCTTCACCATGTTGGGCTTGATTTCTTTTGAAATCCATACATTTCCCAATGCAATGAAAGCCGAAAAAGAAGGAAGGATGTTGATAACTTTATGACAGCGAGAAAGATCATAGGCAAAGGAAACACAGGAAAACACAGAGGGTCTGGGAGGACATAACAAGATAGCTGGAAAAACAGCTGTGCGTTGTCTGAGGTATAAGAATGGTCAGATGACAGACATGTATAGATGGAATTGATTGTCACTGCCACATAATGATGATCCTTGACACGTACAGGGTGATTTCATATTATTACATTGCTATTTTTTTCACTCTTTTCCCACTTATTTATACGAAACAAACGCCAAGATACAGATAATTGAATGTCATTTTATTGAACGAAATGCTCAGGCATAGTAACATTATGGCTCAACGTGAGATGCGATCTTGTGAATACCTGACTTTAAGGAGGAGCAATTTTTGCTTTCTATTCTTAATTCCGTTTATTGGCCAGCTTTAGATTGTATTTTATTGTATGTTTGTGTTTCTGGGGAATAATAATAATGAAAAACAAAACGTATTAATCAAATGACAATTATTGGTCTATCTTTTGCCACGTGTTTCATAACCATTCAATAGATATAATCCAGGATATAAACATATAAAAATATGGAGTGTCTTTTCAAACACCCTTGTAGATTGCCAGATGTCGCAAGATAACGCATTTAGACAAAAAAGGAAGAAAAAAAATGGATGCGCTTTTTATAGATTTGAACTCTTGGCTCCACAAGGTAACTCCAATTCGCCATCCACAAGAAAGATTACTAAATTATTCGGCAACACTCTGTCAGTTTTTCCATCTGAATTTTTTTTTTTTAAAGGATGCATGAGCTCAGATCTCCTGCTTGGAATTATTATTCTATTGCTATTTGAAACGTGGAGATATTTTAATTAAAATACAAAAAGGAAATGCCGCAGGACGTGTTTGACAATTTATTCTAACACACGTCATGTAACGTGATCGGATCTCATTACTGGGGCTGAAATTTTCATAGCTGTGGTTTTTGTTTTCCTCCAGCGTCGTGCATTTTTTTGTTTTAGATTATAAACTGTATTTACATGGAAAATAATTTGTTGAAAGTAGACATTAATGTGGTTTGTTGGACAAAGGCTATGCTGATTGGAAGGAGCTATTGGATTTAATGCGATAAGGTGTTGTAATGTAATAATGATTTTTTCACTGTCTAAGTAACTTCACTACAGAGGTCAAGGGAGTCCCAGTGCAGAAATTACCGTAGGGGAGTGAAATGTTAGAGACGTCACTATACTAGGTCTAACTTTATGTGTTTGGGTCACTAGTTTTCTGCCTCGCTGCCAGTGCGTTGCCTAACTCAAGAGTAGAGTCAGTTACCCATTTAAAGCTGGGTAAACTGGACTGAGACAGCCTCAGTTTTCGAACATGGAACCCGGTAACTTTCATGTTCATAGCATTACAAGGCAGTCCTTGTTCTGGAAATCACAGGACAACATTAAAGGAGGTGGGATAAATACGGAGAAGAGAGCTGGAGACATGCACAAACGAGATTAAAAATAGACTTGTAATGACCTTGAGCGATGGGAACAGGATTGAAAAACTTAGCATGTATTTGTTGATGGCTTATGCTCCCCAGGTAGCTGAAGATTATTGATTGAATAAATGAATCTGTTCTTCTAACTTTGTCTGTATTGCTGCATTATATATATATATATATATATATATATATATATATATATATATATATATATATATATATATATATATATATATATATATATATATATATATATATATATGGGAGCCGCGCTGGTGTAATGGCTACGGCGTTGTACTGGCGACCAGGTTTTCATGGTTCAAACCCGGGCGTCAGCGTTTGAAGGAATGTTTACGACCGGAAATTTGACTGAATAACCTGAACGGCTCCTGCTCATAAATCCCGTGTGGATGGGAAGGAGCGAAGCTCCTGACCGGGTTGGAAGGAAAGTACACTGACCCCCCAGCCTCGCAATGACATGTCATTGGGCCAAAAGAGCTGGAAAGCTCGAGTGCCGTTGGTTAGAAGTTTATATGATCATATATCTTGTAGGAGACGTATTTTCCTGTGCAGTCTGGATATAAGTATTCATATTTGTTCTCAAAATCTTTATTTTATCTTTGTTTTTTAAAATCCAGTCGCTGTGAATTTTCATAAATTATTCTTACTTTGCCCTGTTTACGGTTAATGGGCAGAAGAGAGGCGTCAGCAAAAGGTAGATCGTCTAGATGTTTTGTCAGAGTTCACTGAATCTAGTTTTTGTTGATTGCTGATGCTGTTTTTAATTATCCAGTCAGTAGACAATATACTTTTTATTTATACATGCGCCCTAATATATCCGACGGGTTCTGCGTCTAGGATTAACGGGGTGCGCCTCGCCGAAACGAGGCAACATTTTATTTAAAATAAAATAAGAAGAGAAATTTCAACAAGAGGCATCCCTGTCGGTCTTAGCTCTTATCTCAAAGGGCTCAACAAGCTCTTGGAGGTGGTGTTAACGGAGACACCTTTACAAGAATTAATACAATAAATTATGTTTTTGTCTTGCTTATTTTTATTCTGAGCTTAAAACTAAAGCTAATGCTTCAAAAGTAACGTAAAAAAAAAAAAATGCACAGCAGTGAAAGAAGCCTAGTACAGACAACCTACTTTAAACGAGAAATAGATATGGACATTTGAGTCCGACCGACGACGGCTAAGAGGAAGTGGACTATCAGATGAAGGTATCAGTGTAGATATGCTTGTCTTAAACTGCGGGGTCCTTATATATAGACAGTGAACCGCCGTAGAATGTTTGTTTATGATTGATTTATTTTGTACGTTTTGTGCAGTCCAATGAATGCAGAGATTACTGAAAATCATTGAGTTGTAGTTTGTTGGACGATGATGAAAATGTCATGGACAGCTGTGAAATCTATTTGTTAGGTGCTGAATGTGGCTGGGGGAAATAGAGGTAGATCTGCGCATGGATATGGAGAAGATAATCAACGTGTTCTCAGAAGAAGAAGATTGGAACACGAGATAACAACGGGAAAGATTGAGGGAAGAAAAGGTAGAGTGGACAAATAATATAAATATTGACAGCATGATAGGACACATATTGGGGAATCCTGCTGATAGCATCAGAAGGCGGTTCTTATTCTGCAATCCACAGGGTAAGAGAGGTAGAAATAAAAAGAATAACACAAGAAGAAGAAAAGTAGAGTCAGAAATGAAATAGATAAATAAGACATGAAGTGACTGAGTGGACGGCCCAGGACAGGAAGACTTGGCACGAATTTATTGAAGACCTACACACCTCAGGGACTGAAGGTTAGTGAATAAATGAGCTGACATTATGGCATAGGTGGAAGTTGCTAGCGGAACTCATAGTCAATATTAAAGATGCGGGGGTTGTGGAGAGAAACGATCGTTTACGCCACTTGGAACGATAATGATGTTTTATTTAATTCTAAACACCACGACAGTACTTTTTGCGTTATATTTTATCAATGGTGGTCTCATGAATGACAGGTTTGCCATAGTTCCGCAGTAAATTTACTTTTGTTTAACATAGATTTAAAACTGGTATTCGTAATTCGTATGTAAAATTATTATACTTGTACGTCAGTCTAACATAGAATCTAGCATAGAAAAGTTTACATAGTTCTCATATGACATTGTTCTATGTCATTCTCAGATGTCATTCACGTACATCATAGGTTTGTGTCATTCTCATAGAAGAAATGCAATTTTTCTTCCACGTTCGCCTTCAGATCTCCACATTCTTCTTCTTCAAGTACCATGCCTAGTGGCGTAGGAGATCATGCCTGTCCACAACTTCCTGTCTACAGTACTATTTATCAATTCTGTTGTTGACCTCTCTCTGTCCAGTATTTGTTCTCTTTGTCTTCCCCCATCTCTTTTTACTTCAGTCTTATCTGTTGTTACGATATATTTCAGTTTTCCTCTTCTCATAACATGCCCAAAAAAGTGGATTGCTTCTTTCTAACATGTGGGTGAAATAAGTTTCCTTTGCTCATTGCCCCCTTTCAAGACACCCTCATTACTTTCTTTGGCTGCCCTGGTATTTTTAACATTCTTCTGTAAAACCACATCTCTGTGGCCTCTAGTGCCTTCCCTACTTGTTTACTAATTTTCCATGACTCACTCCCATATGTCAGTATTGGTTCTATATAACACTGAAGAACTCTCTTTCTTAATTCCATTGACAAAGAATTGTTGCATAAAATACTCTTCATTTTATAGAATGCTGATTTTGCCTGAGCTATTCTGCTCTTCACTGCTGAGATGCATCTTCCATCCGTTGTTATTAATGTGCCCAGGTAACTGACCTGTTTTAAAACTGTTTCATGTACTCTGATAGTGCATTCTGGGGAAGCCCTTTTCTTTGAGACGACCATTACTTCTGTCTTTTTACTATTAAGGCTGAGGCCTTTATTTTCACTTTTTGTCACTATTGTATCAACCATTTCCTGCAGCTCCTTTTCACTTTTTGCTATTAAGACTGTATCATCCACATTAATGACTCTAATAAAGCCAGCAGTCAGATCAAGGTTCCCGAGGTCTCCAAACAGTTTGTCGTGGAGTCAAGTAGGTTGTTGACATCCTGAGGTCTCCAAACAGTTTGTCGTGGAGTCAAGTAGGTTGTTGCCATATGCTCCTGAGGTCTCCAAACAGGTTTATCGTGGAGTCAAGTAGGTTGTTGACATCCTGAGGTCTCCAAACAGTTTGTCGTGGAGTCAAGTAGGTTGTTGCCATATGCTACTCCATTCCTTGCTGTATGTTGAGCAGAACTGCAGCAGGTGTTCGGCTGTCATTACGCTCTTCACCGCTCACATGTACTGTTACTGTATGCCATTCTCATTAAACTGTCCTGTATCATTGTAATTTACAACGGTTATAAGCCATTGTGCTAAACAGTGAGTGTACTACATTCTCGTTGAGAAGTATTGGAAGGCGTTCTAGTATATTCGTTTGCTTCTGGATGCACAAGGATAGATCTAGAAATCAGGTGGCGTCAAGCTTGAAAAATGGGTACCTGGACTCTGCTTTTGAGTATGGGAAAGCAAGGCTACGAGAAAGGAAACTGGTCGCCACACCTAATAATTCTGAGACCTAGTATATAAAACTGAAGATCTTTGTTTGAAATTCCCCTTGTTAGTTACTTTAAATATTTATAAAATTATGAACAAGAATTTTAATGTTTGATCATAAATTTTCACGGGATGCAATTTTTTTTATATTTTTTTAAATCCTTCGTTGTACAAGGGAAATAACCAGACCGCAAAAGCATCATTAAGAAAATCTATTTATACTAGCAATAACTCTTCAACATTGACAGGTTATTAATTATAGTGTGTTGTTTCTGTTACGTGTATTACAGACGGTACTATCACTACTGTGGTCATTTCATTGCAGACGACCGTCATTAGATATTGGTAGTGAAAATTATATGGATGTATTAAATTTGAAGACATGAAGTAACCTTACCTAAATGACATGTGGAGCAGTGATAATGATCTAATGGACCGTAAATTGACTAAATAACTAACATTTCTTTTATGACAACATGTCTCGTAATTGTTCGTGCATGTTTTAAAATCTTGCCCTTGTCGACTTACTGCCCCTGAGAAGCCATGGTCGACTTACTGCCTCTGAGAACAACGTTTGAAGTTTGACGAAACTCCAGTTCATGTACTGTTTATCAATCGTGTTGTTGGCTTCTTTCCATAATCAAACGGTTCATGCATACCTTCATTTGTGCATTTTTTTCTATTTTCGGGAGAGTACATATAAGGGGAAACAATACAATTATTGTCTAACTTTCAACCACAATTGCGCCCCCTTAGCTGTGGTTGAAAGTTAATGTACTCTCTCGAAAATAGACAAAGTGCGCAAATGACGCTGTGCAAAAATGTGACTGACCGACCGACCGACCGAAGTACTTACGGCGGGTATTATGGGATTGAATGAAATTTTAATAATACAATACATTTCTCCCCTTAGTAACACACGAGTGAACAGAAGATGTATATCAATGAATAATTTCGTCCCTTTATAAAATATGCCGAACATCTCGTGTGTAATTCCACATGACATCGCTGTGGTCAGTTCCATTATGGGATGGATCAGACCATCAACGGCTAATGCCATGTTATTCCTGGACTCGTCTCTTGTTGCCCCCTGATTTGGCAAGAGGTCAGAAGGAAGTATGCGCACGCGACATTCCTTGAAAGAAGGACGCATATTTGCTTTCGCATAAATCATCTGTCATATTCACGTATTGTGCTAAATGTGGCCATGAAAATCTGTTTTGTTAAAAAAATTCAGTCGATAAATTTTCGTGCAGAAACTAATGTTAGAAACATTTGGGTAAATAATTAAGGGGGCTGATGTAAAACTGGACAATAATACATAATAATAATGATAATAATACTAGAACTCGGTATTGGAGTCAGTTGTGCTATTGAACAATACACTCAAAACGCGAAACGATACGGATGATACCCTTCGTCAGCCCTGTGACTAATGGTATTACCCTAAACGGCCCAATTTTGAAGTGTATCGTTTAATTGTCCATTTTACTCCGTACTAATTTAATATTTTAGACATTGTCCACAACCAGACGATACGCCAAGGCCTAAAAACCCAACACCTGTGGACCCAAATAGAACAGTCACAACTAAGATGGTTTGGCGATGTTTGCAGAATGGGAGAAGATTGGCTGCCACGGCAGGGTTAGGAGGCTAAGAGCCAGGGATCCAGACCTCCAAACCACCCACAGTCCGATGAGAGGACATTAGACAATCTCTGAAGGACCGAGGACAAGAATGGAACCAAGCCAAGAGGAAGACAGCCGATAGAATAGTATGGCGCTCTCTCTTCTAAATCTTTACACCTCACGGTAGAAGAGGAAGGACAAAGTAAGTAAGTACTAATATTTTACTGTACTACGCCACAAAACTGTAAGCTTTCGGTAAGTAGACACCCATACAGACCTGTGTGGCGAGACTCGACATCTATCGTGCCACCCATAGAGACCTGTGAGGCGAGACTCGACATCTATCGTGCCACCCATACAGACCTGTGAGGCGAAACTCGACATCTGTCGTGCCATCCATACAGATCTGTGAGGTGAGACTCGACATCTATCGTGCCACAAATACAGACCTGTGAGGCGAGACTCGACATTTATCGTGCCACCCATACAGACCTGTGAGGCGAGACTCGACATCTATCGTGCCACCCATACAGACCTGTGAGGCGAGACTCGACATCTATCGTGCCACCCATACAGACCTGTGAGGCGAGACTCGACATCTATCGTGCCACCCATACAGACCTGTGAGGCGAGACTCGACATCTATCGTGCCGTCTAGTTCCCAGGGGTCTCTGAGGAGACAAAGACAGAATAGGACTACTGTTCTCACAGGCATATCGTTGTCATGAAGTGGTCTGATTCACAACACGGTATTCTGACCTAACCGCGCGCCATACTTTAGGACAGTATATCATTGACGAACCAATGAAAGTCTTCCTCATGCACAAAAACGTACTAGCCTACAATGGCGATCTCCAATTTTGTGCAAACCAGTTGAGATTGGAATTTAACTACAGCTTTAGAAGAGAAGTACCACCTGGAAGAGGTCACTAATACAATACTAGGAATGATGCTCTACCGGTTAGTAATACGATTTCTACGGGAAGTGATATAGTAATGGAGAAATCTCTAGTGAAAGGCATCGAGACATCAGGTTGGTCCATAATTTTGCTGTTTAGGCTACTGATAAACTCACGACGTATAAAGTCAATGAGTCTTGAAACAGCCGTTGACGTTTTTTCTTCATTATTTATTGTGGACGCCACAGTGACAAAATGGTTACGCAAATGTGTAGGCACATCAAACAGTCATTATCACAGCAACATTCAATACAGCAATAAACGGTAGACAGCATTACAATGATGAGTCAGATGCATGTTATATTTCAAAGTGCTGTAAATGTAGTCAGATGAACAACTCCATCCTTTTCTATAACAGCCAGGAGATAACCAGATGTATGAGATCAGTTCACTCTCCTTAGTTTGACTTCAGCAAGACAGACACGTCTGCCGAAGTATAAATAATGTCCTCAAGAATATCCTCTAGATAATAAAGGTTTTCTAAACCTAGTTCATTTAACAAAGTAGCAAGTAATGGTCCTTGGTACATGCATCAACCGATGCAGTACAATGCAGTGACATGTGAGCTGGGAAAGAACATCTCGTGACGACGACTTTCGGAGACAGGCTATGAATCGAAATCGCTCACGACCCAAAATCGATAGAGTTAATGAAAAAGTCAATTTACCTTGCTTTCATGAAATACACAGAAATATCACGCCTCCCGACATGTGGGAAAACACTAGAGGTATTATCTCGAATAAACGAAATATCCATAAGAGGACTACACATCCCTGACAGAACAAAAAATAGCGGAGATCCCCTCTTCAACGAGGCATCTCTTTCGCCATTCCAAATCGCTCACTCCCACTAGTGGTGGGCGGAAACCGATCGACCAAACAACAAGACAAGTCATGCGCAGTCCAGCGCAAAAATGACCACAGCTCAAACTTAACTGCATTCGATACCAACGCGAGAATGCTTACCGAGAAAAGTGACTATAAATTTCAAGCAGTTGTTGCCCTTGCGTTATAAAATAGATGATGAAATAAAACGATGTTGCGAGAATTTATCACGCAACATATCACCACCTCCTCCCGATAAAAAAAAATGTGGAACATATTTTTTTTTTCAATATCAAAGAGCAAGCGATAAGCGGCTCAAAACGCACGAATTATGCGCTGATAATTAATTAAATTGCCAAACAATAGGCTAATTATAGAGTGTCTGGTGAGGATATACCTCAACAGAAAAATAAATATGTCTCAAAAAATATTCACATCGGGGAGGTGTCACCAACACACATCACGTTAGCATGTAAACACAATATACGTATGCAAGTTACTATAATCATCATTAAACAGCATACTCTAATATTGTCTTTAAAAATGGATGTACAAATCTGATAGGAAAATTTAAATAGTACATTCTTTGACATGTAATGACATAAGTACATAGCAAAGTTAAACTACATGACGATCCAGGACATATGCTCTGGTATTCCGAGGGTAAGTACACAATCTAGAACTCGTAAGGTAAGTCCTCAGCTCAACAATGACATTCTGAGAAAGTACAAGCAATATAATGCTAATTAATAACTAATATGCTTCATAAGGTACAATACATTATTAATAATTGTGGCTGTTTAGTAAACTAACGGCCCTTATATTAACTACTCAGTCCTCCTCTATCATTTTAAAAAACGAACAGAAGAAGATGACAACAAAGCACGATAGTGTGTACATATAAAGTAAGTACAGATGTGCTAATCTATTGTAGAAATATAGGTGTGTTATGACTCTGTAATATATAGAAATATAGGACAGAAGTATTAGTTGGAGTCATGTGGGCATCTAGACAAAATGTCAGCCATCACATTATCCGCACCACGGATAGCTCGTACCGTGAAGTGAAAAGGTTGAAGAGCTATAGCATATCGAGTGGATCTCGAACTCTTCAAATTCTTAGTCTGAATAGCTGTAAGAGCTTTCTGATCAGTCTCTAGAATGAAATGTGCGCCCAGGAGGAATCTTTGTAGCTTTAGAATTGACCAAACCATCGCTAACAACTCACGGTCTAAAACCGAGTAGTCCCTCTCTGCCGCATTTAGTTTTCTAGAAATGTACATAACAGGATGCAGAGTATTTGCATATTCTTGCATCAGTGCTGCTCCAATCCCAGTGGATGAAGCATCACTCCGAAGAACAAAAGTCCTATCAAGAGTAGGTAATCTTAAGATGGGAGGAGAAGAAAATATATTCTTGATTTGGTCTAGTGAAGATTGGCATTCTTCAGACCAACGGACCAGATTAGGCGAACCTTTCTTCAACAATGTTGAGAGAGGTGCCATGATCGAAGATAAATTTGGAATAAATCTCCCATAAAATTGAATTAAACCTAAGAGACTCCTAACTTGTTTTCTTCGTTTTAGGAACAGAGATGTTCAGTATTTTGGAAGTATTGTGGTCTTCTGTCTTCAAGAGACCATGACCAACACGATGACCCAGGAAAGAGATTTTTCACCAAAACCAACAAAAGCTTTAGAAGGTTTTGCTGTCAAATTATTCTCACGTAGAGTGGACAGTAAGTCATATAACCCTAAATAGTGATCTTCCCAGGTATCACTGAAGAGACAGATGTCATCTAAGTATGCGATGACATCCGAACGATGTGACAGAATTCGACGCATCATGCGAACGAAAGTGGCAGGGGCGTTCATGAGACCAAAAGGCATAACATTCCATTGAAATAGACCCCTAGGTGTAGAAAAAGCAGTAAGAGGTTTGGCATGCTCTGCTAAAGGCACTTGCCAATAACCTTTAGACAAGTCAAGTTTAGTGAAGAATCTAGAATTAGAAAGTCTAATCAGTAGATCTTCTAACAAAGGCATCGGTTCAGCGTCGAACTTTGTGACCTGATTCAATTTGCGATAATCAACGCAAATTCGTATGTTCTTATCCTTCTTCCGGACAATAACCATGGAAGAAGAATATGTGAAGTCGATGGTTCAATTATATTTAATTGAATCATTTCATCCAATTCCTTTTCCACTTGCGACTGAAAGTGTATAGGAATAGGATACGGCCTAACCCTAATTGGATTATTGTCGGTAAGAATTATGTCATGTTCTATGACATCTGTGTGTCCAGGAATGTCAGTGAGAACATCCTGAAATGTTTGTAACATCGACGAGACTTGTCGATGTTCGTCACCAGAAAGATTAGGAGAAACAGAAACGTTTTTCCAAGATTCCGTGGAATGTAATGGAACCACTGGAAGGGAAAGGTTGACATCAGAGAAGGTAGCTTCCTCATCCTGAATGACAGACAGGGATGAATAATGACCGTGATGTGCAGGAGCATCATCCGTTGCCTGGAAAATAGGCAGCAAATAGTCCGGACGTTCGTGAAATTCCGAAAGCATGTTTATGTGGAAAGTTTTATGCTTTCCATCAATATCGACCACATAGTCAACATTCCATGCAATAAGAAGTCTATTTTCCCTACTGGGGAGTAGGACGAATGCTTTGTCACCTGGACAAAGTTGTCGTAGACATCTATTCTTGTTAGCAAACTGCCTTGCCTTCTCTTTAGCAATTTCTGATGAAGCAGTTGCTAGCTTACATGCCTCAATGATCTTTTGTCTAAGAGCAATGACATACTCATATGAGGATTGAGTTTCATCGCTAATATCATCGGCAGTGATGAGATCGTGTAATAAAGACATAGGGCCGCGTGGACGCGCGCCAAAGACAAGTTCGAAGGGAGAAAATCCTGTGTGTTCATTAGGGACTTCTCTATAGGCAAAGAGAGCCGCGGGTAAAACCCTGTCCCAATCTTGAGGATGATCTTCAGTTATCTTACCAAGCAAAGTCTTGAGCGTTCTATTCAGACGCTCAACTAACCCATTAGACATAGGATGGTAGATACTACTGAGAGATCGTTCAATATGTAAGGTAGACATTACCTGTGACATAGTGTCAGATATGAGTTGAGTGCCATGGTCTGACAATATTTCTCTGGGAACCCCAAGCGAGAAAATATCAACCAAAGAGCATCTGCGATATCTGTAGTAGATATGCTCTTAAGAGGAATAGCCTCTGGCCAACGTGTGCACATATCGACACATGTAAGGATAAACTGATGTCCTCTGGCCGACTTGACCTTAAAAGGGCCAATAATATCTATGGCCATTTTCTGAAACGGCCGAATAGGAATGTCAGCAGCCTGGATAGGCGCAGCATGTCGTGGTCCTCTAGATTTGACCTCCTGACATACCTTGCATGATCGGCAGTAAATACGAATGTCCTTATTGACAAAAGGCCAAAAGAAAGCCGCAAGGACTCTCGACTTCGTACGGGCAAAACCCATATGTCCAGCACATTGCGAGTCATGAGCATGTTGTAATATTTGGACTCTCATGCTCTTGGGAACAAGAATTTGCGAATGTGCCGACGTAGTCGAATCTTGTACCATACGTACAAGTACGCCGTTTCTCATTGCAATCCAAGATTTTCTATTTGTATCCTGATTCGGATCACCTTTCTTCGCAAGAACGAAGAATTTTTTTAAAGAAGGATCTTCTTCTTGCAATTTTATGAAAGAGTCACGAGTAAATACTAAGTGACTATCTTGGCTATCAACTTCATTATCACTATTCAGTGAAGTTTCGGGTGTTTGTAGAGCTTGTGCTCTTGTAACTACTGCATTTGTAGCTTGCATGTTATTATCTTCCCAAGCAGCAATCTGCTGTGGGGTACACTCCCTAACTCCGTGAATACGACCAATAATAAGGTCCGCAATAGGATTAGGTAAGAGACAAGCATGCACATCTCCAGTAAAGAAAGGAGTGGCAATGCGAATTACAGCAGTAGGATATTTTTCTAGAGTGCCGCCAAATGTGACACATTTAATAACCCTTCCTGTAGCACAAGATGGATCTACAAGCGATTGTCTAACACCAATAGTGGTGCATCCGGAATCGAAAAGTAGTGAGACCGGAGTATCATTAACAAGACCCTTATGTAGAATTAAAGAACCCCTCCCGTCATGCGCAACAGCAGCAGGAAGAGCGGGAAGTGGGTGACCACAACTCAAAGTAGTTATGGTACCCGGTTCGAATAAAGTACTGCATTGGGGGCATTTGTTTGCTCTCTCAAAGTCAAAAGCAGAACTAGTGACAGCGTCAAAGTTTTTACTATCAACAACATGATTACAGGCTCCCTCAGTTTCCTGTTGTACAGCATTAGCCTGCTGATATCTCTTTTTTTTGTGTTGAGATCTACCCCGACTATTATTACCTCTGAAGTTATCAGAGTTATTATTATCTCTGCAGTTATTATTGTCTCTATTGTAATTGTTATACTGGTTCGAATTCCAGTTTCCACGATTACTATCATGTTCACATTGATGCGAACATCTATTTGTTTGGTTCTGAGGTCTTCGGCAGGAATAACCTCTATTACCATATCCTCTTTTGAAATGCTTATAATTATTAGGGTGATAGTAACGACCACTATCAGGTTGTCTCCAATTCTTCGAAGAAGAATCACCATGAAATTGGTTTCCATGATTTTGACAGAAATTACCGCGCCCTTTCTATCAAAATTTTGTTGGGATCTACGAGCAAAGTTTTGACCATACGGAGCTGCCGAAGCAACTGGTAAACCTTCTTTCACCTTAGAGTTACCCATGGTTATGTGTGGGTGCGCAGTTACGTATTGGCAACAGAAATCTTCCATTTCTTTTATTGTTTTAGGTTTACGTTCATGAAGGAAAGCAAGGAAAGACTCATTGACAGACGACATGACTTTGTCTCTAAGTATTAAGTCCATAAGTCCTTCATAAGTTTTTTTCCGTCTTAGATAGTTCAACCCATCGTGAGAAAGTAATGCGTATTCTTGCAATAAACTCGGAGAATTCAACTCCATTTTCAGGTAACATGTTTTTAAATTGTAGACGATAGCCGTCTTCGTTAAGCTGATATTTCTTTAACAAAGCGGCCCTGACAACCTCATAATTGCTCTTGTCAGGTTCATCCACCATATTTAATATACTTAGAGCTTTACCTGTCAGTATCCCTGATAACTGATAAACATATTTTGCTTTGTCTATGTTATGAGCTGTACATGCTTGTTCAAATCTGTCCAGATAGAACATTATGTCATCACTGGAAGGACTAAATGTTGGTAACTTAATCTTAAAAGTATCATTATTAGCCTTCCCAGAAGATGAACCCTTGTTTGAATCATTACCATTACTCATGCTCGTCAATTTCAATTTCTCCAACTCTAAAGCTAAGAGTTTTTCTTCATGTTCCATTTTTGCTTTCCTCTCATCAGACTCTCTTTGTAACTTCCTTTCTTCAGCTTGAGCCTGCATTTCAAGTCTTTTATTTTCAGCTTCTTTTTCAAGTCTTTTATTCTCAGCTTCTTTTTCAAGTCTTTTAAGTCTTTTTCAAGTCTTTTATTCTCAGCTCTAGCTGAAGTTTTCTTTCCTCAGCTTCTGATTCCCTTTTTTGTTTTTCCATTTCCATTTGGAATCTTTTTCATCCACCTGCATCTGCAGTTTCTTTTGTTCAGCTTCCATATGCAGTTTCTTTTGTTCAGCTTCCATTGCTTTATCATATCGAGCAGTTGCAAATTCTTCTAACTTATCACCAGTCTTCCCAAGCAATTTACCCTGCTCAATAAAGTGCTCAAATGTAGACATGTTGTCTAACATATGAGTCCAAAACCTGAAATAATTAACTAATTTATTTCAAACCTAAGTGTAACAAGTCTTAATTAAGCACTTGTATATTCACATCACATTATATTATCCCAGTCTCTGTGGGAAACAAGTCTCCAATCAAAGAACTTGTATATGAAATATCAGCACTCAAATCTTGATCATAAGTGCACTTCTCATTCAATAGTGCACGACACTATTCATCATTCATTTATCATCAGTATAGTAGTAACAGTGCATTAGCATAGCCCATTAACTAATTACTATAACTGTAAACAATGACTATGTAAACACATGCAGAATGTAAACATTGAAAATGTAAACAATACAAACAATGTAAACAATAACAATGTAAACAATAACAAAGATCAGCAACAATACAAAAACTTTCGCAGAAATCAACTAAAAATAAAGCAGAAATTAATGAAATATCACAAAAAATGTGACGATATCTGCGATAGAATTAAACAAAATACATGACACCACAGTGTATAAACAAAAATGTTGTATGAAACTAAATTATAGACAAGAGTAGGCTAACAAATACAAACAAATCACAACAAAACTAAAGAATGTGAAATAATAACGAAAACAATATTAAAACATGTCATCACAGCTAACATAAATAGCAACAGAAGTCGCTTAGCAAATTCCAGTATCGGAAATTTGCAAACCCTACAGAAAACGCTCACAATAGACGACCTCTATGACGTGGCATAATCTAACGGAGACACCACCCAACCGAGAACCCGCTGAAATATAAACATATAAATATACAAATAACATATAGACATATAAATATATAGAATGAGATGATACACAGAAGACTCAGCAGAAGTATAAGGGCACAGTTTACATACAAACAGGCCACTTAACTTAAAGGCTTCCAATCGTAGAACAGCAGAAAAACGGATGTCAATCAACGTCCTAAAGAGCGAAGCTCCAACGATGATGGCACATCTGAACTGCTTCCACTGCTAACACGATGGTACAAGAGCTTCTGAAATACTGTGTGTTGAGTTGTTTCGGCACTTGACCTTCTAATCCAAAAGTAAGTTGATGGAAATCGGTACTTGGCCTTCTTCAGAAAACAACCCGTTTCAACCGGCACTTGACCTTCTCAAAAAACGACAGCACTGGAACCTTGACAGCAGCAACTTGCTTGACTTGCGTAAAAGATAACAGCAGTCCGAGTTATCCGGCAACATGTAACAACGCCGGGTACTGTCAAATTCTTGTTTCCGTCAAAAAGTTGAAATTTTGACTTTTACCGGGCAACGCCGAGTACTTTGAAAATTTTGAAGATGTTGACTGTATTGAAGAATGTTAATTTCTTGAAGGATGCTGATGAATTCTTGTTGAAAATGAAGTGGGTAAGGGACCCCGTGTTTGCTAGTACCAGAATCAAACCAGCTTATGGCCACCAAATGATGCGTGATGCCATATGATGATGGATGGCATCCGCATGTCTGGTTTTGTGTAGTGTGTAGATGTGTTCAGTCAAAACAATGTTCATGCAACAATAACAGGGCAATCCACATAGGACGTCAGTAAACTCACGACGTATAAAGTCAATGAGTCTTGAAACAGCCGTTGACGTTTTTTCTTCATTATTTATTGTGGACGCCACAGTGACAAAATGGTTACGCAAATGTGTAGGCACATCAAACAGTCATTATCACAGCAACATTCAATACAGCAATAAACGGTAGACAGCATTACAATGATGAGTCAGATGCATGTTATATTTCAAAGTGCTGTAAATGTAGTCAGATGAACAACTCCATCCTTTTCTATAACAGCCAGGAGATAACCAGATGTATGAGATCAGTTCACTCTCCTTATTTTGACTTCAGCAAGACAGACACGTCTGCCGAAGTATAAATAATGTCCTCAAGAATATCCTCTAGATAATAAAGGTTTTCTAAACCTAGTTCATTTAACAAAGTAGCAAGTAATGGTCCTTGGTACATGCATCAACCGATGCAGTACAATGCAGCGACATGTGAGCTGGGAAAGAACATCTCGTGACGACGACTTTCGGAGACAGGCTATGAATCGAAATCGCTCACGACCCAAAATCGATAGAGTTAATGAAAAAGTCAATTTACCTTGCTTTCATGAAATACACAGAAATATCACGCCTCCCGACATGTGGGAAAACACTAGAGGTATTATCTCGACTAAACGAAATATCCATAAGAGGACTACACATCCCTGACAGAACAAAAATAGCGGAGATCCCCTCTTCAACGAGGCATCTCTTTCGCCATTCCAAATCGCTCACTCCCACTAGTGGTGGGCGGAAACCGATCGACCAAACAACAAGACAAGTCATGCGCAGTCCAGCGCAAAAATGACCACAGCTCAAAAGTTAACTGCATTCGATACTAACGCGAGAAGACAAATGCTTACCGAGAAAAGTGACTATAGATTTCAAGCAGTTGTTGCCCTTGCGTTATAAAACAGATATTGAAATAAACGATGTTGCGAGAATTTATCACGCAACAGCTACGCATAGAATAAAACTAAAGAATGTAATATAAAGACAAATAGCTAGAAATTTAAAGAATAAATCAGGGTGTAGTTTAAGCCTTAGATGAATAAAATCGCTCCAGAAATAAAGAAGATAATTAAAATCGTAGTTTTCAATATTTATACATGAGGACAAATTTTGCATACATTTTGAGATTTGCAAACACCCCTCTCGCCTCTGCTGTCTCGGTCGCCGGATGTGACGTATAAATAGACCTTGCCTTCTGCTAATCGAGGCCAGTCAGATTTGAAAATCACAGCGAGCGGAAAAAGAATAAAAGTGTTAATGAAGAGTAACTTTGCCTTTTGTACCTGAGAGCAGATCATTCTAACCATTAACAGCTCGATTGTATGTGCCTGAGGATAAGAATATAGTTTTCTAACACATGTTACACACTTTCTAACGCACACTGCAGTTAATCAATAGAAATACACTTATATATATATATATATATATATATATATATATATATATATATATATATATATATATAAGTGTATTTCTATTGATTAACTGCAGTGTGCGTTAGAAAGTGTGTAACATGTGTTAGAAAACTACGGTGTGTTTCTGGTGGACTTACAAGCCTGTGTATATTTAAATAAATGGTGAATGGAAGCCAGAGTGAGTTCATAGTTTTAGAAAAGATTTTAAAAAAATTATTTCTTGATGGAATGGCACGCACATCAGGAACATAAGGAAGGATGAAAGAAATTGTTTTACTGTGTTGATTAAGATATCACTTGGTATTTTATACAAGATCTAATAAATGTAGGGAGGAGAATCATGGACAGTTAGCTATATCCAAGGAATTGGGGAAAGGTATGTTCACAGTGAACTGAAGTGTGTTAATGCTGTCTTGATATGACCTGTGCGTCTACCTGCACTCTGTCGTCTGAAACTGTCTCTTACCTCCTACCTCTGTAGAAAGGGGATAGAGATAGACAATACAGTGGTGAAACTGACTATGTTTCAGATTGTATTCTGTAACTGAAGTCTACCTGAAGGAGCTTGACTCTAATTTAGGAGCTATTGGTGCGAGTGCCTTGATAATATAGGGCCGGTCACCCCGTCCTATGCCTAGAGGAGACACAAATTCCTGCCAGGTGGAACAGAATCAACGCCCATATTTCAAGCTAAGTAGCCACACAAGGCTTCTGTTCGGTTAATGCAGCATCACCACAAAATAGTTTATTATGATCCAGCACATCATTTTATCTATTCGACCGTCCTAGTCAGAAATAGACAAACTTAAGTAACTGTGAACAAGTTGAAGCAATTATAGATAAAGACTGTCTTCAACAAAATGATTTAATCTTAAAGAGAACATTTAGTTAATTCAAACGACTGTAGATACTTGTGACTAATTTCAATTGTTTTATTTATTTACTTGTGTAATTGAATTGAGTTTTCTTGAAAGATTTTCAAGCAGAAAAGAAAAACCTGTAAAAATAAATTGTAAATATTTACCAGCAGACTTACTTAAAATTCTTTAAGTTAAGTTACAGTTCTTGTTGGTAGATAGATTTAGTTAATACCCATAGCAGAGTTAATAATAATAATAATATTAACAGAGGAGGATCTGGGGAGGGGCAAGTAGGAGCTTAGAGTAATACATTACCATCTTCTCTAGGAAGTTATTCTTACAGGGTCCGTTTATGGTTATCATCTGTTGAAGATGTATCTTAATCGAAACAGGGTATTTCATTATTTTATTGAGTGTCATCGTTTTATTCCTTCCGAACCGTGTCTACGAGTTTGTCAGTATTAATGTTCTTGAATGAACGATATCGTGCTTAAACATATAATGATTGTATAAAAATGGCTTAACTGGTTAGCCAACCTTGAAAGTCATCAATGAGGCAAATCCTTCTTTTCGAGTCCACAAAACCATATATTTATTAACATCACAGTTCTATTCACGTAATAGTTCATGCATAATAATCTTCATATTCCATGGATTCAATTTCATATTAGTGCAGTCCAGTCCGAACATAAATATCAATGATTATCGTCGACAAAACATGGTAGACTATATATACGCACTGCTGCGATGCAGTCAGTCGAAAATGAGACCTACCAGTTTGCGAACTTGAATTATAAATTATTAATCACTCCCGTAATCAGAATTCAATAACTAATGGTTATCCACAACCATTCTTACTTCATCACAATAAAGGCCTGACCCTCTGGCCACAATTCTCAAGAAATATGTGCACTATAAAATATCCTGGGAGTAAGCGGAATACATCCGTCTCATTCTGAGCTTATAATAAAAAGGGTAAACGTAAAACGTAGTCAAGCGGGACTATGTCAACCGTGACACGTCATAAAGTTACTATACACTTCGCGTTCAATAAAATACCGTGAAGCGTGAAAAAACATTCTATAATAAAACCCATCTCAAGCATCCAATGTGCAACATTAAAAGTGCTCACAACTGTAGCAGACGACATCGTTAAAACGTGTCGTAACATTCCGACACTTATACAGCTTGATTCTACCTTTGATATCTATACACCCTTACTCTTTTCAGAGAAGGGGGTATTACTTATAAGACCAGACTCTTATCTGGCACTATGCTGGTATCACCTGATACAACTTTGTGTCCAGGATATCTTATAATTTAAATAACATCTACCCTCTCGTGACAATCGTAAGCTCGACTAATATGATGTTGTTCATGAGTCTGGCAATCTCATCACGTAAAATTAACTGCTACAGAGACCACCACAGCAAGATAACATAGATGCTTTGATACAGGCTTCCTGTAAGTGGGCCATGCGCAATGTTGGTTCAATGTTTTATAAATAGCGGAAATGGACATTATAACGATGATACTGGAATCATATAATGATGTATGTACAGATAGGAGTCTATTGAATGCCACAGCTTATTACTTTACGACAATAACTATGACTTCAAGGCAGAGAAATTGAAAAACTAAAATCCAAGGATCTACAGACTTTCATAAATACGTGCTTGCAATGAATAAATAACGGTAAAGGGAGTCCCGTATCAGATACTGCCGTATGGTTGTGAACTGTTAGAGACTTCACTACACTAGGTCCAGCTTTATGAGGTTCGATGACCAGTTCCTTTCTTCACTGCTTTTGCCTTTCTTAACTCCAGAGCAGTCAGGTACCCATTTACATCTGGATAGGCTGGCGGCTTCGACCCCGGAAACCGGTAATTTTGCCAAAGAATAGGATCGATATAATGTGACGTTCACCAGTGGGGATTGATGGAAAGAAAGAAATGGTGCTGATTTTGAATAGGACATACACTGAGATAGCTAACCTATAGCATTACAAGGCAGTCCGGGGAGAGCTAAAAACAAAGCCAGAAGGGAATATTGAAGACAAAATATGAAAGGGTTAAAGAAGACATGAGTGAATGTCACAGGGCACGAAGGCTTGATGTGAATCTGAATGTCACAGGGCACGAAGGCTTGATGTGAATCTGAATGTCACAGGGCACGAAGGCTTGATGTGAATCTGAATGTCACAGGGCACGAAGGCTTGATGTGAATCTGAATGTCACAGGGCACGAAGGCTTGATGTGAATCTGAAGGCCTATGAGAGCTCAGGAGCTTTCATGATGACGATGAAGCCAGGCAACACTAGCCAGACGGCGATATATAAGATAACAAACACTCAGGACTGTATTATAAAACATGGAGTGAAGTTATTCGCTGTGCTTTGACAGCAATTCTTCTCACACCAGCTCGTATCAGTGGCTTTCAGTATTGTTTATTAAATCACGTCCCCGGATCATATATAACAACAGCAACACACCAACACAGCACTCTCGACCTGGTTCAGAGCAACTGCCCCACTTTGACGTTGTGGCCTGCAGATCGTTTTTCACCACTTTTTGACAGCGCACTGTGATAAACTTAGTTTTGTTTCAGCCACGTATCACGGCCTTCTGGTGGGGGGTGTTTAATGTGGAGGGCAGGGAAGTGGTGAGAGGGGTTAACAAAACCTGAGCCTTGGTCATGTAACACCAGCCAGTATTCTGTTTTATGCTTCTTGTTATCAGTCCTTGCCATGAAGTCAAACATCCGGTGGTAAGAAAATATTTTCCGCCTTTCTATAATCAACTTAAAATTGCTATTTAGCCCCATGTCATTCCCGGGGGTCAAGAATAGAGCTACTGCACCCTCAGGTATGTCGTACAAGGCGACTTATATGGGTTTGTGCATGAGGCTGGCAACCACATCATATAAAACTAACTGCCACATAACCAACGCTACAAGAGCACGTGACTGGTTGGTACAGGCTTCCTGCAAGGGTATCAGCTGAAGTAGTGGCTCCGTCTATCGTAAGGAGCGAAGAGGATAATGATGATGATGATGATGATGATGATGTTGATGACTGGTATTTAGTTTTATTGCTATTTTCTAGCACAATAAATACTCTGTAAGTTAAAGTCATCCCTGTGGAGCAGGGGCACGAAGAGGGGGACAAAGTACACTAGCAGTGTAACTCTCCAATACTATTGTGAAAGGAGACTAAGGAGGGTTGGGCATGAGCCTGGCTACCCCATCTTGTAAATATTTCTAACTGGAGTTTATTAAAGGACTTGCAGCATCAGATACTAATTATGTGTTAAGATGTATTATTATCTGCCCTTTTCGCTCCTTATGGAGCACGGAGCAACTAGTGTAGTTGTCCCCCTTACAGGAAGCTGTGCTACAGCAATGGTGGTTTTTGTAGCAGTTTGTTGTATATGACGAGGTTGCTAGCCCTGAGCACAACATTATGTTAGTTCCCTTTTGCGGATGTCCTGATGTCTTTTTATGTCTTGACTTTGATCCACCATCACTGAGGTGATATCGCTCGTGGTAATATTTTCTGAGGTAGGAGTAGTTCTATTCTTTGTTACATAAAAGACCCCAGGAACAAGTGTAGTAATTTGAAGTACCGTAAATAAATAAATATTACACACATAAAGATATGTATCAGGCACTCGTAAGAAAATAAAGAAGTAGTAATGTTCAGCCATAAATGATATTTTTCTACCTGAACACTAAGCACCACTCGCCAACACCATTTGTCTTGTGGTTGATGTTCATCTTCAAGTGGGGTCGACTGCTGTTTGGCCACCTGAGTAGTAGGGAATGTACCAAACAGGTCGCATTCTGCAGCAGCGCTGCAGGAGCGCCTGCAGGAGCATGACTTTTATATAGCAAAAATTCTGCAGGAGCGCTGCAGGGGCAAGATGGCGGACTTGAGATAACAAGGGGAGGTTATTTTTAGAGGTATTTTTAGATAACAAGAAGAGGGGTATATTTTTTTATATAAGGAAAATGTGGCAAGATGGCGGACTTGAGATAAGAAGAAGAGGGGTATAGGAAGATGGCGGTTTTTTATATAAGGAAAATGTTGCAAGATGGTGGTTTTTTATATAGTAATATATTATTGTTGTTGTTATTAGTATAGCCAACTTAGGTAGTGGCTGTGTTAGACAAACAAGAAGAGGATAATAGACTTTTAGATAATAGGAAGACTATAGGAAGACGATAGTTAGCCGATATATATTTAGATAACAAGAAGACGATATGTATACGAACAGTTATACAAACAGTTATACAACAGTTATACAACAGTTAGACGACATACAACGGACGATATAGGTAACAAAAAAGCGTTTTAGTTAATATAGTTTTTATTTTATATTCAATAGTGTTTTTTTATTATCAAACAGGCGTATATATGGTAATATATATAGTATTTTTTAACATAATACATTGTGCAGTAATTTTTTAGCAAATGAATATACAATTATATATGAAAGACAGTTTGTATTTTTTAACATTATCAAACATTGATAAATAATACAGTGATATGTACAATAATACATATATATAGGAAGGATGTATGTTCAATATTTACAATATCACAGCTGCAGGCCAGACCTTGAGGGGCGTCGTCACGTCATAAGAAATAGAGGTGTGTGTTGTGTGTATCTGGAAGACAGTTTAAATGTTGAGGGGTGATGTGGTGACGTTGTCGGGATGTACCTGTCGTTTTATGTAAAAGTAAGATAGGGCGTTGCGGTGTTGTTCGTATGTGTAGATGGAGGATTTGTGTGCTCTGAACCCGATATTTTTCTCACCCTGTGCCTGTTGTGTGTTGAGGACGTCTAAGAAAGTGTGTTTGTCTACTTTGTTGTGGTGTTTGTTCAAGCCTTTGGTGGTGGTTTTGTCATAGTCGCCAAAACAGTGATATGTCTTGCTACAGAGGGAAACCATCCCTCTGCCTTCGTATTCTAATTTAAAAGGGCCCGGTGTCCGCTTGTCGAATAATATTTGTTCGCGGCATTTCTGACAAAGGGCGCGCGTTTTACCCTCGCTAGCTACAAAGTCGGGTCTATGGTCGGGACATACTTCGGCGGGGAACCACTGGTGGTAGGAGCTATAAAATTCCTGTCGCAAAGCGGGCTTAACAACGTCCGCTAAGTTATTCGCGCTAAGGGCCAAGTAAAGGCTGTCTGTGTCCGTCTCGCACAACTGAAAGTCTGATCTATCTACAAATTTATCTAGACAATCGTAATAAAATTCTAACTTGCGTAATTTAGCGTATTGATAGACGAAAAATCCTATCTGAACGGGGAGGTCCCAACATATAGTCTGTTTAAGTTTCTCTACTTCAAAAATCTCGTCCGTCACTAACGTCATTTTCCTAAAGCGGGGTGAGTTTATTTGGTCAGAGGTACCCTCGCCCATCGTGTACGAGACATCCACATGCTTCGCCTTATTGGTTAATGTCTTGCCGTAGGCCGCGTTACCTAGCAGTTTCATGGTCTCGCTGGTAATGGCGTAGGCAGGATCAGTATCACCCTGTCGACGCGCGTTCGAAACAGTGTCCCCAAACTGCTTGAAACACGTCACGGGTGTATACTCAAGCACCTGGTAGATACAGGTGACTTCTAAGCCTTTGATTAAGTACCAGCGAAGCAGAGGTGTCGTCAAGAGAATTTTCTTGCCCACATAACTCCCGATCAATGTCCGTCTGGGGGTAGTCAGGAGTTTATGTTTTTCGGCGTATTCCCGCATGAAAGGTCCGATATCTTCCCTCGTGACGTCGACATTCTTAAAAATGGGCGTCATTTCAGAGAAATGGTCTTTTAAAGAGTCGGGGACATGGATGTCACACTCGACTAGCCCAAACAAGGTCTCGTCCAACACCGAGGCGAGAATATTTTCTTTTGTCAGGGGGTACCGACATTTGGTGTAAGATGGTTTCTGGGTAGGGAAGGTGGCGTTCAGAAAACGACGGATTGATGGCTCGGTTTTCTTCAATGCCTGCCACTCGCATTCCCACATTTCTACCAATTCGACATCGCAATGGCCCCGCAAATAAGAACTTATTTCCACCGTATTTTCGTACAACTCAGCCAATGGTTTGTTGTTGACTGGGTTAACGTCACGACCGGCGGTTAGTGGGCAGTTAGGGCGGCCGTGGAATAGGCACCCATGGAACTGGTAGGCGGTACGAGCGTATCTGTCCCAACCGTCTACCCTAATGCATATATCACCCAACGCCTTCTCACGTCCGTTAAACTGGGTTTTTAAGGTCACTTTTTTTTGGTGGGAGACCCAAGCCAAATAATCGCGGCACTGCACGGTATATTTGTGGAGTTTGTGGTGCTTGAAACCATCCTCCATAGACCGTCTAACGGGAAAGTCAGTGGGCATTTTCTGCATTAACGCCCACAAATAAAGGGCGTTGGCATCAACACCTTTAATGGCTTGAACCGTTTTGCCACCTCTAATGCGGGTTTTGCCGTGCTCGTGGAACCTGTGAAAAATAATTGACGATCCCCCGACGATGTTTTGGCGCAAGATGTTATGCAAATCTACCTCCTGCTTCGAGCATAAAGAAAACATGACGTTGAGCGGGAGGGTTTTGAAAAGGTACTTTAACGTGACACTGGGCACGGAGATCGCATCTTTAAACATGTCTACACCTAGGCGCACGTAAAAACTAACTTGTCCGTCTAACGCTGCCAGGAAGGGGACCACGTCTTTATTGTTGTACCACGTCAGAAAGTCGCGTAACGTGGTCATGTGGTTCTCGGCCCACACCTTCTGGCACTCGGCGTACTCATCGGTGGAAATGTTAGTGTTTTTAAGTTTGGAAAAAAATGCCGAGTGGGGTGGTAACGCCGTCTCGTCTAACTTTGCTAAATCTGTTATGTACTCGTAACAAAAATATCCTTTGGTTTCTTTAACATTGTACGCCGCGAGATATTTGCTATAGCTAAAACCGGGGGCTAGGTAATTGACTATATCTAAAAACTTTAACTCGCTAGTGGCAATACACATAAAATTATTGTTTCGCTTGACTAAAAATTTGAAGTCTTCCCCCATGAAATATCGGATGAGATACGGTTTGATTACGTTCACGTCATACTTGCCCGAATTGAAACCTAATACGGGTAGCTGCCCCAAATAACCCTCTAATCTAGCAAGGAGCCCGTCTGAATTACCGATCGTCTCTAAAGCCTCGAGTTGGGTGCAAACACCGTCAAAATACGCACGTTAGAAGCCACCGAACACGACAGGGGCACGTGTTTGGCTGTGTAGGTAGTGGCATTACCACTGGGCACTACAGTGTTCTCAAAAAAACACTCATAGTCAAAAGTGGCTCTATAAGGGAAGACGAATTTTGTGTCTACATTTATCCCCTCCTCCTCGATTAAGTCCCAAATGGTCTCTGGGGGATTATACACACCACCTCTAAATGTTTCTCTTCGCTTAGAGCCGGTACAGCGCTTTTCATGGTGCACCATAAACTTATAAATCTTCCACAACTTACCGCAATCGGGACACGAAAAAGAGTTACTGGCCCTATCGATATCTGTAATGTACATAAAATGGTTCTTAAACATTAACAGATGCAACGTATCTGGAAAACTATCGCTACCTCTAAGTGTGGGGGTCAGGTTTTCCTCGTCGTCAAATTCAAAAACGTCAATATTTACGTTGAAACATTTTTCTAATTGGGGCATATCGATTAAACTAACCCCGGGGAAATCGATGAGGGACCTAAGTCCCTGCTGTGTTTGCCACTGTTCGACTAGCCGGTGCGTCGGTTTTCTAACGTCTTTAACGGCACCACCCCTAAAAACGGCTAGACATCTAAAAAAGCAAAAGTTATCACTGTATGGTTTTGAATGTGAATCGTGTTGTAGTGTATGGATGTGGTGATTGTCCATGATGAAAGAGGGAATGTCTTGTATGCAGCAGCCGATAGGAAAGTCTTGGATATGATACAGATAGAACGAAGTGGCTGGAATGGCTTCGACAAAGTATTTTGTGTTTGGTCTGTTTAACTGTGCTTGTGTGACAATATCGCTATCGTGTAACTGTGAGAGAAAAGCTTTGAAATCTGTAATGTTGTTGACTAGGTGTGGCTGATCTAAGACGACCGTGTTATTATGGGAAGCGTGAAAAAAACGGAGGTCATTCGTTTCTCTGTGTCTTAAGATGATGTGGAAACTGTAGTTTATTTTGAATCTTTTTGTTTGTTGTGTGAAGACAGGGAGCAAGAGACGGTCCCAGTCCATATTTTCTGTTGGTCTGTGGAAAAAAGTGAAAGTTGATAAATATTTATGTTTATTTGAGTGTGTTTTAATGGCTTGCCAGTTGTCAGTGTAGATTTGTTTTATGTCATCCTGTAAGTCATCTAACGAGTCTTCTTCTGACGACAAGCGGGTTTTTTTTATATGGGACTGGGTGCTGGTCATGGGGCGTTTTTTGGTCTGGACTGTTTTGGGTGGGTGAGATGGGGTGGGGCTTGAAGTTGTTGCTGTTCTCGGCAAGTCTGTGGTCCCTGCTGCAGCAGATGATGTCTTTGTGCCTGATGCTTGGTGCGCCGATGATGATGCTTGGTGGGTTGAGGCTGTGGTGCCTGGTGTGGCACCTGATGTTGGTGTGGGGACAGTCTGATGTTGTTGGATTCTGTGGGCCCGTAAACTATCACCCCGGGTAAATTGTTTGTCACAGATCTCGCATCTAAAACGAGGCATAGCGTGCACTGTTTTTATGTGACGTGCTAAATTGTCATGTCGATTGTATGTCTTGCCACAGCGAGGACACAAATTGTTCTTCACCGGTGCAGTGGTGATCCCCACTGAGGTGTCTATAGCAATAGTGGCCCCCGTCGCAGTGGTGGTTCCCACTGGCGTGTCTATAACAATACCGGCCCCCGGTGCAGTGGTGCTCCCCAGTGGGACGTTTATAGCGGCCCCCGGTGCAGTGGTGGTCCCCGCTGGCGTGTCTATAACGGCCCCCGGTGCAGTGGTTTGTGTAACTGTCTCTATACGTGGTGCACCGGGTCCATGAACACTCTCAGTGTGTTGTTGCAGTGCCTCAGGACTGTTAAATATTTGAGGACAGACACGACAGGGATGTGTCGGTTCAGCATGTACTGTCTGCATATGTCTCGTTAGGTTGCTTTGACGAATAAAAGCTTTATTACATTGTCCACAAACGTAGCAACAGTTCTTGTTTTGAATTGCTGACATCTGTGAAGTGGAAACGAAAACACATTACTCACACATATATATGTAACAATCAGTTAAATAGAGAGAGAGAGAGAGAGAGAGAGAGAGAGAGAGAGAGAAAAAGAAAGAAAGAAAAAGAAAAGAAACAAAGAAAGAGAAAGAAAGAATGAGAAAGAGAAAGACAGAATGAGAAAGAGAATGATAGAGAGAGAGAGAGAGAGAGAGAGAGAGAGAGAAAGAGAGAGAATAAACACAGTGTTATTTCTTATTCTATGTGAAAGAAAGTGCCCCGCGCGCGCGCTGTCAGAAAGATATCGATTAAAAAACCACGCGCTCATGATACTAGTGACGCCCTATCGTTTAAAATTTGTGTTATAACAAGATCATGTGTAGTTCAGTACTGTTAAAAAAAATGCTATTCTTTATTTTATTTCATTATGTGAAAAAAATATTCCTCACGCACGAGTTTAGTTTGTAGTATTGCACCATCAGTTGAAATCCAGGATGAGTAAATGTGATTGAACAAAAACACTTGTCTAACGCTAGGTGAGAAAATAAGGAAAATCTTTTTTTTCTAGTACATAATCGATTAAGTCTTATCAAAAAATATACACACATGTCCGGCTTTAACATAAAACAGATAAAAATAACAAGTGCTGATCTGCGTTAACACACAGATATTAACAGTTAGACTAATTTGAAACAGCCTTTAGCAACACTGGCTACAGAGATATTTTTATAGCCTAACACAGAGCATGCTTAATTTTATAATGTTATTAGAGATATTTAACACCCTAACACACGAAAAAACAGATATTTTTAGAGTCATTTATGGTGTCCTAACGAAAACACCTAACGAAAACAACAGCTATATAAAAAATTCTATATAACGGGTAAACTACTGCCTATTATAGGGAAAAAACGAATACACAGATATATATTTTTGTATAAATATTTAACAGACGAATACACATATTTAGAACTTTGCGTAGCCCTCACAGTGTCTGAAAATACTCCGAACAACAGATATTTAAATATACAGACATATATTTAACAAAACGCATACATACTATCAGGTATTGTTATTGTTCTTTTCAGTGTTCTTTCAGAGATGTGTCCGCTTCGGATTCTGATGATTGAATGATATGTCTGAAGACAATGTGTCCCATTATATTGCGAAAAAGTGCGCTTGTGTCGGAGTGATTTTGTTCGAACGTCCGTTGTACGTTCGCTGTTTAATTACGAGACATCTGTGTTTACACACCTGTTATTGCTCGTGTACAGTTGTCTGTAAATTGTCACGTACCGGTAAAGGGTCATGGTTAAGAAGTGTCATAGTAATGTTTAATCACTGTGCAGGTGTTCTGAAACAGCCTGTTTCACCTGGTAATATAATACTTATACAAACAGTGCTGTTGCTCATTCGTCTTTCGTTTGACACGTACGATTATCGATCCACAGTGAAAACTCGTAGGAATTGTTTACTCAACCACAGGTGTTTAAAACTTGAAACGAGTTGTACCATAAAATTAGCAAACATTTATTTGTGACACAGGCAGATGTCTGGTTGACGGAAGGGGAACAGAATGTTACGAATGTTTACAAAAAAAATAAATAGAGTATTTTGAAATAAAGTGGGAAACATATTTTTCTTATCTAAAACATATATATATTAAAAGAGAAAGGCATTTGACACATTTTAAAACGGTTTACAAAAAATAAATAGAGTATCTAACAAATATTTTGAAATAAACAATAAAGTGAGAAACACAAACAAGTTGAGAAAGAGAGACAGAGAGACAGAGAGAGAGAGAAAGAGAGACAGAGACAGAGAGACAGAGAGAGACAGAGAGAGATAGAGAGAGATAGAGAGAGAAAGAGAGAGAGAGACAGAGAGAGACAGAGAGAGAGACAGAGAGAGAGACAGAGAGAGATAGAGAAAGAGAGAGAGACAGATAGAGACAGAGAGAGAGAGAAAGAAAGACAGAGAGAGAGAGAGACAAAGAAAGACAGACAGAGAGATAGAGAGACAGAGACAGAGAGAGATAGAGAGAGAGAGCTGTTGGTTATATTCTTTTTCATAGAGAGAAAGATATATATATTTTTAGACTAAAACATATACATTAAACTCAACCATCCTTTTAAATGATGATATATAAGAAAACAAAAAAGACATATTCGGAAAACATATCCCAGAGATTGTTATGTTCTTGACCAGTGATTCTCAAATTCTTTTATTCTCAATACATATCGGTGTCTGGGGTTCTCGTATTGGTTGGTATCAGTGATTTTTATTCTCATGTTCTTGACCAGTGATTCTCAAATTCTTGATCAGGGTTTATTACGTTTTTTTTAATTCTCAATACATGTCGGTGTCTGGGGTTCTCGTATTGGTTGGTGTGGTAAAGTGGGATGTTATAAATATTTATAGGGGACTTAGTGTACTGACTGAGATCAGCTGTGAAGGTATCTGTATCTAATAAGGGTAGTGTATTACAGATGACCTTACTTGCTACCACATATTTATACCTCAGTCAGAATTATTCTGGAATATTGTGATGACTACGTTGAATGTCTAGGGTATGTATATGATGAAGTGTAAGTCACAACAACAACAGACAGATAAACAATTTAATTTATTCCACCACACGTGACAACACTGTGACACTCACACACATTTAACACTCTATAAGACTATTCTTAAATGAGGCACTGGTAAATTTTCAAATATAAATATGTATTAAGTACTGTCACTAATATATATGTGCCCTGATTCAAATACAAAGTGAACCAGGAATCACAATCAATTTTAATTACAAGTTATATGTACAGAATTTATCAATATGAATCTTGTAGTGACATATTTTATTAATATTATCCTATGTGTGTCAGTTGTGTAGTAGTAATATGAGGTAATACTGGTTTTGTTTTTTTGTCAAGCTATGTTGTTATGTGTCATCATGACTTCAAGTGTTTGTTTCTGTTGGAACTAGTATTGGAGATGTTCTCAGTTCCGTTCCCTCTTATTTTTATACAATGTCAGTTTAAGATGGGGTTACATAATGTTGAGCTCCGCTGGCCACATAGGCTTATCTTTCGTGATGGCGGCAGGAAAAGACTCCTCTGCTCGATTGCTTCCCTGTGTTCTGGAGATACCTTACTGTTTGCTATATGGACCAAGGAGTATGCTGTCCTCTCTGGATTCAGCAAAGCTCTGACCAGGTGCTGCTCAATAACTTTAGGACCACAGTCCCTGAAACAAGAAGGTTGTACCTCCTACTTCAGAACTAATTTATACTCTATTTCTACACTGAGCACAATACATAACAAACACTGAGTTCAGAGCGGTAGGCCAACTGTCAGCTTCATCTGAAATAATTTACACCAGTATATTCCTCCCTAATGATCACTACGCCTCTGCAATTCCAGCATTATTTCTTTCTAGTCAATAATATAGGTGTCAGTGTACTGCTTGGCAATTCCATGCCGTTTTACTTTCCTCCGACACCTTCTGTTCAGGCTGGAGCACTATAGAGGTTTTACCTCATGTTCGCTACTGAACCACACATATATACAGACATAAATTATCAATTTACATTCAATTTTCATTAAAAGATATCAAATATTTCAAGCTTACCACAATTCATGGAAAAATAAACAGTTTCGTTGAGTGGCAATGAATAGGCACAACTTCCGATCTGCCTCTGTCCCAGGCTTTTATTTAGAAAAAATATGCACTGGTGCTCAACGCACTGTTTCTTAGTAGGTTTATTACAAGATGTGGCCCGGAACAGACGCCCTGAATTGAGTATATTGGCAGCTCTAACCAATCATGTCATGTTTACCTACTTTTCAAAAAATTTTATCCTTCTCACGTTTCCCCTAACAACTAAACTAGTATTTGCAGTCCAACTAATCGTGTTTAGTCTTACATCTCATTCCCGCCAATCAAATAGGAGTTAACATGGTAGGCTATTTCCGTAACGTAATGTTTTTCAAACACGTTATAAAAAAAATTTTATGAGCAGAAATGATTCCATGCTGTCAGGCACCCCCACTATTGTATTTTGGCCATAACTATTTTATTAACAGACTAAAGGCGTAACACATAACATATTCTTGGTTAGCAAGTCCGGCCGTACAATAATATATAAGTTAAAGTGAGCTACATGGCGGCGTTCAAAATATGTGTTTTCCAAAGATAGTCGTATATTTGTTCTTTATTCCTTTTCGTTGTTTAGAACCGCCACCTGTCCTGCCTTTTCCACTGTTATGTCATACTAAAGTCAGGAGCTTAGATGTAAATCAGTAGAATTTCATATTTCCTAATAAGCATTTTTCATGTTTTTAAACCTGATTCTTGTAGTAGTAGTGTTTTTTATCACTGACTATTTGAAAAAAAGTTAGTGCTTCATGCCTTACGCATGGGTTTTGCGTTCACTTTTGATCGCGAAACGCGTGTTAGTGTTGCATGCTTCCTGCCTTCAGTCGTCCCTCTCTCTCTATCCTACTTTCGTCTGTCTTTTAGTTACGCCGTGTATAAAATGGAATGAATGAAATATTAAATCTAGGTCATCACTCAGCGCCTATCTCAAGGTTTTTCTAAGAAATGCAGTACACGTTTTATTTTTTGAAACGCGTGTAGTGATGCAGTAGGCTTTTACTATCAACGTGAAAACGTTACGATTTGCAGACGAAGCAGAAAAAGGGGGATTTTTGTACGCCATTGTGACAGCACTGTTCTCTTTTACCTTTTCTCTTTCCTGTTATTGAAGTCATTCGTTAGGGGTTTCATTTACTTTTTAATTTATATATGGGTATTTAGAATGTCTCACGACAGTTGGTGTCAGTGATTTTTATTCTCACAATGTTTGCACAGTGATTCTCAAATTCTTGATCAGTTATTCTCAAATTCTTGAACAGTGATTGTCACATTTTTTTTGTTCTCACGATGAAAAGGGTTTTTGATATAAAATAACTGGTTGTAAGTGAAAGTTATCATTATTAAATATGGATCCGAGATTTGCACATCCTTTTTCCTGTTTAATTTCAGGCCCTAGTTCTAGTGGAAAGACTGTTTTTGTCCAGCGTTTCCTAACACATATCAAAGATATGATCACAGTCGTACCCGATGAGATTTTATATTGTTACTCCGAGTGGCAACCTTTATACCATTCAATGACTGGCGTTCAGTTTATTGAAGGACTGCCCGATATTGAGCAGTGGACAGGTGATAAGAGACGGTTGGTAATTATCGATGACCTCATGAACGAAACAGACGAACGTGTAACTAGTTTATTTACAAAAAAGTCTCATCATAAAAATATAAGCGTATTTTATCTCGTGCAAAATTTATTTGGCAAGAACAAAGAACACAGAACCATTAGTTTGAATTCTCATTACATAGTACTTTTCAAAAATCCACGCGATGGATCTCAGATTGTTAATCTAGCCAAACAGATGTACCCAGGTCAAACTACCTATGTTCAGGAGAGCTTTAAAGACGCAACATCGATCCCACACGGGTATTTGCTAATTGATCTTCGTCAAGACACACCAGATAATTTAAGGCTTCGTTCGCGCATATTCCCAGAGGAACAACAAATTGTTTACGTACCCAAGTAACTAGATGGGAGAAAAAGTAAAGAGACTCGCTGAGATGTTAAAATGTCTACGTACAGCCAAACCACCAGTCATCAAGGCTGTTATGAAAACAGCATCACCCGAGCGAGCTGGTAGGAACACTCTGTGAATGTTGTCACAACGTTTTAAAAGGTAACGTTACACTGACACCTCCTCAGAAGAGACGTATGCGTCGTTACAAAAACATCCTGCGAGCACTTACCAAGAAGAAAGTCTCGCTCAAAAGACGAAAACAGTTTTTACAATCTGGAGGTTTCTTATCTGCGTTGTTAACCCCAATACTATCTGTACTAAAAGGACTCTTTTAGATGGCTAAAAAAATGGTTTTGATGGATCCTCGTTTGTTAGAAAAACCTTATAGACCACCCGATGCTCTAAGAGATAACTTGGGAGAATTGGACACTCAAATGCAACTAGTCTTGGATCGACAGGATCTACCACTCGGTGACAAGGCTATACTCTACCAACAAACACTACAGCGTTATGTGACTCGACTAGAACAGTACAGACACGTACCTCTAGGGCTCGTAGATATTAAACCACCAACACAAACCAACGAACAACCTATTGTACTTAAAGAGGAGATCGTGGACAAAACGCCTCAGTCCCCACCCGTCACACCTACTAATCGAAAAAAGGTGGTGACCAGTAAATTGCGAGAATCATCGTCGTATTCGCTCAGAAGAAGGAAAAGACGCCAAAGTGGGAACCATGGCCAAAGAAGTGATTTTAAAACAACATTACTACGACCCAAAACGACCTGGAGCTTATGGTGGAATCGCCCCCTTACAACGTAGCACCAAACTTAGTCGTAAAAAAATTGAAGAGTGGTTAGGCCATCAGGACAGCTACACCCTACACAAGCCGGTGCGCAGAAAATTTAAACGACGTACGATCATTGCAGGTGGTATCGATCAACAGTTCCAGGCTGATTTAATTGACTTGCGTGGTTTAAAGAAATTCAACGATGAGTATTCGTATCTAGTAACGTGTATTGACGTGTTTAGTAAATTCGCTTGGGCTGTTCCTCTGAAAAACAAGACTGGGACAGCTTTAGTAGCAGCGGTAAAGACAATTTTTAACAGTCGCAAACCGATAAATTTTCAAACAGACAAAGGTAGTGAGTTTGTCAACAAAACATTCTTAAAGTTTCTTAAGAACGAAGGGGTCCATTTCTTCACTACGGAGAATGAGGATACCAAAGCAGCTATCGTCGAACGGTTTAATCGAACCCTCAAAGAAAAAACGTGGCGTTACTTTACCAAAACCAACAGTCTTCGCTACGTCGACGTGATACAACAACTGGTCCACAACTACAACAATTCGTATCATCGGAGTATTAAGATGGCACCGGTGGAAGTTACCCCGAACAATCAAGAAGAAGTGTGGCGTACTTTGTATTCGACCCCTGACGTCGTCGGTAGAAAAGTCTATTTAAAACCTGGTGATCGCGTGCGGATCGCTCAAGCCAGACAAACTTTTAAAAAGGGTTATACGCCGGCGTGGACAGAAGAGTTGTTTACGATCAGCCGACAAAACCAAACAAGACCGGTCACGTACATCCTTAAAGATGATTCGGGTGAGGAATTGAAGGGTTCTTTTTACCAAGAAGAGCTGCAGCGAGTCGGCGACAAGATAGTTTATCGAATCGAGTCCATTTTGGAGGAACGCCGCGGTGTCAGGGGTGTAAAAGAATATTTAGTCAAATGGTTCGGTTATAACTCGTCATTCAACAGCTGGATTTCGTCCAAACAGCTAGCGAGATATCGAGACTGATGGATATTGAAGAAGACGTGAGCACCCCAGTTTTGAGGCCACCCCCTCCCAAGACCGCGAGAACCTCGTTCTGGCCTTTTTTTGGGAAACTAGTTCCGCGACTAGAGATCGTTTTCATCTATCAGATGATCGTTATATATGTCGTCATCGGTGTCTCGTTATTCAATCTGAGTCGGAGCAACGCAGAGGGACCAGACGGCAAGTTTTGGATCGCTTTAATGAGCAGTTGTCTGGGTTACATGTTACCTAACCCTAAGATAGGATGAGTTTTTACGTGACTTTACCCAGCAATGCCTCGATGAAAATATACCCAAACAATAACGCCGGTCACTTTTTCGTCAAATTGCCACAGACTATAGACTTGACTTCACGTTACGAGGTTGGATTGGTTGAGATTCAATTTCCCAAAAGTTATTTTAACGTGCTAGAGGATGATGTATGGCTACATTATTTTCCCAACAAAGAAGATGATTCTATACTACTCACATTGCCCGCTGGTCTATACACGTCACCCGACACGCTGATCGACGAGTTGAATCGTTTGCTTTTAGCCACGGATGTGGATGAAAAAGCCCGAGTTAGATTCCATTTTAACAATAATAAGGCCACCTTGAATCTGTATGATCCGGAGGTTGAAGTTAGAATTAGCGAGACGTTGAAACACATGTTAGGTTTTCCCGCCTCGCTCGCCACAGACATTGACCCAATACTACGAGGTGAGACTGAAGTACAAATGGATAGCGACATGAAAAATGTATACGTTTACTGCGATCTCGTAGCGGCGAGACCGGTTGGAGATGCCTCTGTCCCTTTGTTACGGATTGTGCCTATTTTGGATAGGACTAATGCTTCTGTTTTCAGGATTTACGACAAACCACACTACGTACCCCTGAGCCGTTTTTCGTTTGACGCGGTGGAAATCCTTTTAACTAACGATCAGGGTAAGACTATCCCATTCACTAGCGGAGCTTCGGTGTTGACACTACACTTCCGAACTCACAGACGGTTTGATTTTGACTAGAAAAAAATGGTCAGACACGTACCCATCCGACGAAACCCCAAGATGTATGAGGAGTTTTACTGCAACCAAGCTGGCCATGGGATGCCAGTGTTTATCGGAGGCAAAAGTCAAAGAGGACATGGTTTGGGTAGTTTTTTTCGGCGGGCTCGGTCGTATGGTTCTACCGTGGTTATAAACTGGAGGCAAAGCTTTACTCAGAGAAGGGCTTGGGACCGGTCTACAGGTCGCGAGCGATGCGTTAGCCGGCGGAAATGTTGGCGAGGCATTTCGCGAACGAGCCAAGGAGTCGGGTCAACGTTTATTACAGGGAGCCGTTGAACACCTCACCACTAACCAATCGGGTAGCGGGCTTAGAAGAAAAAGAAAAACGAGAGCTGCCCCACCTGGCGAGCCGAAACGCATAAAACACAGTAACCGAGCTCGACCTTCTCATTCTCACCAGAAGAAGCGAAGGTACTCTGATATATTTGAATGATGGCGCTTATTCACCCCAGCTCGTGCGAGTGTCTTCACAGTGGTCTAGATTTGTTTAGCGTACCACCAACGCAGACAGCCGTAGAAGAGGGACAATTTGTGGAGATACATCCGTTGGCCGCCTTAGCCCCCGGAGCCCCGGTGGAATTTGTACTTTCGGGAAACCGTGAAGAATATCTAGATTTGTTCAATACTTTTCTGCACGTGCGCGCCAAAGTTACGTTAGCTAATGGCGGCGCATTACCCGCTGACGCAGAGGTGGCCCCGATCAACTATTACCTGCACAGTTTATTCTCCCAAGTCGACGTTTCACTGAACGATACGCTGATTACACCCAGCGAGAACACCTACCCTTATAGAGCTTACATCGAAGCCACGTTGAATTACGGGGAGGAACCCAAACGAGGTCATCTGACATCGGCTCTGTTTTACAAAGACACGCCAAATTTTATTACGGAAACAATTGGTGACAATAACAACGGGTTAAGACTGCGTCGACATATAGCGGCTGGTTCTCAGGAGATTGATATGATGGGTCGTTTACATTCAGATATCTTTGCTCAAGATCGTTACCTGTTAAATGGTGTGACAGTTAAAGTAAAACTCACCCCATCTAAAGATGCCTTCAACGTGCTGGGACACGACCCCACCGCTGGATATAAATCTATTATAACTTATGCGGCCTTGGTTGTCCGGAAAGCTAAATTAAACCCCGCCGTCTCGCTAGCCCACGAGAAAGCCTTGGTGCGAGGTAATGCCAAGTACCCCTTGAAACGAGTTGTGCTAAAAACTTTCTCTATCCCTAGAGGTATGCTATCGCACATGCAGGATAATCTGTTTCTCAGTCAAACACCTACACGGATCGTGATTGGACTAGTCACTTCGTCCGCTTTTAACGGGTCGTACACGGCTAATCCGTTCAATTTCGCTACCTTTGGTCTGATATATTTGAATGTCAGCGCGGACGGCAGAACCATCAGTGGCAAGCCTTTGTTCATGGATTATGAACACAACCAGTACGTGAGAGCCTTATTCGCGACGAATCTAGCTATGGGACTGGTTGGTAAAGACGCCGGCAACGACCTCGAGTATAGACATTTTAAGCACGGTTACGCCTTATACGCCTTTGACCTCACCCCCAGTCTACTAGACGGTGACCAGTTTGAGATGGCCAAGTCGGGCCCAGTCTCAGTAGAACTTAAATTCGCCGAGGTCACACCCGAACCATTACAGGTTCTCGTCTACGCCGAGCAAGACTCGATCTTGGAGATCTCGAAATCGCACCAAGCTTTGACAGACTACACAACTTAGACAATGAATACAGACGAGATACGCACCATCCTCCTGTCAGACATATTTGTTAAACGAACTGGGCTCGTTAAAGTGTTAGCTCGTGACCAATTACCTCTACGCATCGATCCGACCAAGACGGCTGCTTTCGTCATCAACACTGATCCTAGCTATCGCCCCGGTGACCACTGGGTCGCCCTATATTATAATGGACTTGGTACTTTTGAATATTTTGATTCTTTTGGTCTACCACCTACACACTCGGACCTGATTAATTTTATAGCCAGAAACTCTACTCGACCTGTTAACTACAACGCCAGACATTTACAAGATGTAGTCACCAACGTTTGTGGGCTCTACGCCATTTATTTCATCTTGATCAAAACACGAGGTGGTACTATGCAGCGGGTCCTACTACCATTTTCGGCTAGACAACACGCCAACGATCGATTAATTACGCGCTTAGTCAGACCCTGGCTAGTGAAACTCAACCCCACTTTCGTAAACAAAGGACGAAATCAATAGACAGGTGTGTGTATTTTTTCCCTCACGACAATACGGCCATGTGTCATTGTTCCCACGCAATACATCGACGAATCACGTCCTGCCTAACACACGATCGATGTTCGACGAATCAAATCCTAGCTAGGGCACGCCTAAAAAAAACCAGATTATACAATATAAACACTTGGAAGACACTTTATTAACGACAGATACACCTCGTTGAAAATGACTGCTCCCAACAACTGGGTCTACATCAAGAGAAGTGATGAAATGCTTAAACCTTTGGCTAGTGGTCTGAAGGCTGCGTCTGTAAGTGTTTACCGAGGCCAACCTTTACTGCACGTGCGAAGATATTTTGGTGAATCCTACCTCAAATTTCCTACCAAACACGGCATTACGTTAACTCGACCCGAGTTTGACCATTTATTGACATTACAGAGCGAAATCCTCGCCGAATTTGACCGATTACAGCCACCAAGCACGGATACCTATCCTACTACCACTACCACGTTTGACCAGTACATCAACTCCAGCTGTTACCAACCAACAGAACCGAGTTTGTTTCCTACCACAGACCTGACCGATGTCCTACCACCGAAGAAACCTACCACCTTCACTAACCTGTTTGACGAATACATGAAGTCTAGCTGTCCAGTATCCCCAGACCCGAGTTGGTTTCCTACCACAGACCTGACCGATGTCTCTAATCTACCACAGAAGAAGAAGAAACCTACCAAGCGATTGAGAGTTGCCCTTTAGTATTTGAAAAAATAAAAACTATATTAACTAAATCGCCTTTTGTTACCTATATCGTCTAATTGTTTGTCTAAATATTTCGTCTAACTGTTTGTCTAACTGTTGTAAAATAACTGTTGTATGTCTAAATGTATATGTCAATAAATATCGTCTTCCTATTACCTTCTCCCTATTATCATCTTGTTATCTTAATATGCCGTCTAAATATCTAAATATATCCTATTGTCTATAAATATATGTCTAACCATTATCTCAAAGTCTCAACGTCTTCTTGTTTGTCTAACACAGCCAGAATACTACCTAAGTTGGCTATACTAAAAACAACAACAATAATATATTACTATATAAAAAACAGCCATCTTGTCACATTTTCCTTATATAAAAAACCGCCATCTTCCTATACACCTCTTCTTGTTATCTCAAGTCCGCCATCTTGCGCCGCCCGCGCGCCACCACATTTCCCTTATATAAAAAGTCATGCAATACAACAACCTACTTATCTCCCCCTTGTTATCTCAAGTTCGCCATCTTGTAAAAATACCCTCTTCTTGTTATCTCAAGTCCGCCATCTTACCACATTTCCCTTATATAAAAGTCACCCCACCATCTTGCTCCTCCATAGCTCCTCCAGATTTTCCTTATATAAAAGTCACCCTACCATCTTGCTCCTCCATCGCTCCTCCAGATTTTCCTTATATAAAAGTCATCCCGCCATCTTGCTCCTCCATAGCTCCTCCATCGGCTCCTCCAGAATCCGCCTCGTTTTGCGCATTGTATACTACACATGCTATATGACACAGATTTTTAGTATCTGTGTGTTTAAAAAAAAATAATTTTCCTTTGTCATCCCATGTGTCATTGCTAATCGTTGCGCGTGTTTTCACAATGTGTTATAATATTTGCTTCTCCAAACAGGCCCCCAAAAGCATTGCCTTTCTCGTGCGTAATAATTTTTATTTTGCACGTTTGTCACTCTCATCAGCTCCCCCTAGTAGTCGTAACAGCTTTCTATAAAACGATACCTGTATAACACGCCAAAAATGTCCCCACGCCATATCTGGTAGGGGCTATCGGAATTTACGAGAACATTTTCTGTCGTAAATAAAAAAAGTGTACTATAGCACGTTTCACTAGCTTTGCCCAACTTCAAAATGCTAATATCTCAGCGAATATATAACGCATATAAGTGAAATTTTGTGTGTGAATTTGAAATGGTATAGACCCTATGAATTAAATTTTTCATTAAAATGCGGCCATTGGTTTCAATTTTCGTTTCTTTGCGATATAATATAAAATCCTACTTGCCAACACACATCACACGCACACATATTGAAATGTCTACAGTAAATTATACGACCTCATTTGCACATTTTTGGTTTATCAAGCAATTGGCATGATTTTTGAGTGAAATTGCGTGAAATCGCACTTCTTGAACATAAAACAGTTTTTATCCGGTGCAACGCACACATTGTCAATCAGAGGTGTGTCTACAAAAATTATTGTGTGGGTAAGAAGGAAAAATGAGTCTGCGAGTACATTTTATGACATTACAGCAAATCACAAATAGGATTTTTAAGTATTTCTGCAATGAAGCTACTCGAGGAAAACTATATCATTCTATTTCAAACCCACAAAAGAGGACTATTCACGCCTTGGGGATAAGCAAACGATCATTGCACCGCTGGATAGCGACATCTGAAATGTCTAATTCCAGTCTTTTACACACGAAAATTAGGCCAAGAGTGGTGGATAATTTTGACAGATAATTGATCCGCAGAGAAATTTGCAATATGTTTCACAATAATGAGGCAGTGACTTTAAGGAAATTGAAAATTTGGTTAAGAAAGAATAATGACATTGATATTTCCAAATCTACGCTATGGAGGACTATTAGGAGTTTGGGATTCACTTTTAGAAAATATGTTGGTGGTAGAAACCTTATTTGTGAGAAGCCTCATATAGTTGCAATGAGAAGCAAATATTTACGCGAGGTCAGAGAAATGAGAAGTGATTGTTATGATTTTGTGTATTTAGATGAAACTTGGATCAATGCGCACCACAGTAATGAACGAGAATGGCAATCATCTGATGGAACAACTAAGAGACTAGTACCAAGCAGCAAAGGACAGCGCCTAATAATTGCACATCCAGGAAGCAGCCATCATGGGCTTCTAAATAATACTGAACTCATATTTGTTTCAAAATCCACAGATAATAGGGATTACCATGCAGAGATGAATGGCAAGATATTTCAAGATTGGATTGTGAATCATGTACTTCCTTCCTTGGATAGACCGTGGTGTTTGATAATGGACAATGCCTCATATCACAACGTTGTGGCACCAGAAGATAAAGTTTCTAATTCACCAGGTATTAAAGATGTAATAAAGATTTGGCTGACCATAAACAACATTCCATTCAACGAAATGTCCATGAACCTGAATTACTTGGAATTGTAAAAAAAGACACAGCATACAAAGATATTTCACATAGACAAGGCAATCCATGAACATGGTCACAGATGTTTAAGATTACCTCCTTACCATTCTCACTTAAACCCAATAGAATTAGTATGGGCTAAAATTAAGGAACAGGTAGCAACAGAAAATAGAACATTCAAATTAAAAGATGTTGAAATACTTATAAAAGCCGCCATCTCCAATATAGCCAGGGATTATTGGAAGAAAAGTGAGAACCATGTGTTACAAGAGGAAGAGGAATATTGGAAGAATGATGGTTTGTCCTTCATTCAGCCGAGATTGATTTTCAATTTCTCAGAGACATCTGATTATGATTCGGATGAAGTTTAATTTCTTTAAAGATGACCTTACCGTTATTTACAAGCACATTAGAGGAGCAACGTTCCATTATGATATTTATGAACCGCAAAGAGATGATACCCATTGAAATAATTAGATCAAGGAAGGTCCAGTTTGGTAGCGCATTAAATGTCAATGACAAACAATGTCACGAGTATCTCGCATGCAGATCATTTAAGAAATCATCTTCAACACGTATTCAATTGCAAACGTGATGGCCACATTATTGTAATAGTAGACACGCCTATGCCTAATCAATTCACAGAATCTGTGCATGAAGTGGTAAAATTTCTTTTCTCGATACACAATAATTAGTATGCCGACAAAGATCAAAGGATTTCATCCGTTTATGGGAACTGGACAAGATGCACAGATATAAAGTATATATTTGTTGGGTCTAACCCAATATAACATCGTATGCAAAAAATGGCATTAATACGTTAGACGGTTAATCAGATAATTACATTTGTTTGAGGGCAGAGCTAGTGAAACGTGCTTTTTTTTATAGCATACACTACACTGTGCCTGATTTTGTCGTAAAGAATGAGACAGAAAACGTTGCCTCTGCTGTGATATTTGTTGGCCACTTATCTCAAGAGAAGCTTATTTTCGCCTTTATTGCTTATGTCCATGAATTGGGACCGCTAATTCGTTTGGTTCGGAGCACATCTAGCGTGGGAACACTTTGGTATGTTGCATCTCCATTGATCTTCTTCTTCTTCTTCTTCCGTCCTTAGCCAACGACCGGCAAAGCAGTCAGTGGCCATTACGCCTAATGGCGTCTTTAGGGCAACGACAAATCAATCCGTTTGTCGTTGTTTCCGTAATCAAAGTGACTGGCAAACGGGCGATCAGCCCGTTGGGCCATTGATCTTATTGTTTGTTTATTTATTGTCCAGTTCTTGTCCATGTAATAGTTTTGGGTCTGTGTAACATTTTGGACATTTCTGTCTGTTTTATCTTGTTTTTTCCTTTACTGCCATTCAGAACGATTTATTGCATATCAGACATTTCAGTACATGGGATGATCTTTTTGCTTGAACAAGTCTGTTTTGTATTTGTTAAATGCATCTTAGGTGTGATGTTTTTAGGGTGGCCGGGACATATCATCATCATGTGTCTTTGAGCTTCTTATGGACCATGGGGCCGTCACTGGTGCCCTTATAGGAAATATGCGCTAAACGTTCACATGCTCTAGCAGCGTTGATTTATGTAGCAATTTGTATTTACATGATAAAGTTACCGGCCCTAGTTTAGTTGCCTTGTATGACATCCCCTGAGGGAATAGTATTTGTATTTACATGATAAAGTTATCAGCCTCAGTTTAGTTGCCTTGTATGACATCCCCTGAAGGAGCAGTATTTGTATTTACATGATAAAGTTACCAGCCCTAGTTTAGTTGCCTTGTATGACATCCCCTGAGGGAACAGTATTTGTATTTACATGATATAGTTACCGGTCCTAGTTTAGTTGCCTTGTATGACATCCCCCTTGTATGACAGTTTAGTTGCCTTGTATGACATCCCCTGAGGGAACAGTATTTGGATATAGTTACCGGCCCCAGTTTAGTTGCCTTGTATTTACAGTATTTGTATTTACATGATAAAGTTACCGGCCCTAGTTTAGTTGCCTTGTATGACATCCCCTGAGGGAACAGTATTTGTATTTACATGATATAGTTACCAGCCCCAGTTTAGTTGCCTTGTATGACATCCCCTGAGGGAACAGTATTTGTATTTACATGATATAGTTACCGGCCTCAGTTTAGTTGCCTTGTATGACATCCCCTGAGGGACCAGTATTTGTATTTACATGATATAGTTACCGGTCCTAGTTTAGTTGCCTTGTATGACATCCCCTGAGGGAACAGTATTTGTATTTACATGATATAGTTACCGGCCTCAGTTTAGTTGCCTTGTATGACATCCCCTGAGGGAACAGTATTTGTATTTACATGATATAGTTACCGGCCTCAGTTTAGTTGCCTTGTATGACATCCCCTGAGGGAACAGTATTTGTATTTACATGATATAGTTACCAGCCCCAGTTTAGTTGCCTTGTATGACATCCCCTGAGGGAACAGTATTTGTATTTACATGATATAGTTACCGGCCCCAGTTTAGTTGCCTTGTATGACATCCCCCCAGTTTAGTTAGCCTCAGTTTAGTTGCCTTGTATGACATCCCCTGAGGGAACAGTATTTGTATTTACATGATATAGTTACCGGCCCCAGTTTAGTTGCCTTGTATGACATCCCCTGAGGGAACAGTATTTGTATTTACATGATAAAGTTACCGGCCCTAGTTTAGTTGCCTTGTATGACATCCCCTGAGGGAACAGTATTTGTATTCTTTCTTTGTCTCATTAGAGACCCACGGGAACAACAGGGGACACACTTCTGAATATTTGTTTACAAATTATAATCTACTTTTGTTTTTTTTTTCGTGAATAAAAAAAATGTTTTTGCTCAGGAATGTTGTCTGGTTAACTGAGTTTTTATTTTTTTAAACGTACGCCCGCTATTACTCGAGGCGAGAATCTCCGGTTAGTATATCTAAACTGAGACTGATTTTTACGTGAGTATCCCTTTTTTCCTTGTACAATGACAGGTGTCCACTCGCAATTCAGGCAGATACTCGCCGTCTTCGGAGGGTACTCATCCGAGCTGGGTCGGCTCAGGAGCCGCCAGTCCCTGGTCGAAGATACTTCTTCAAATGTTTTCTCCCAGGGCTCGAATTAATCCAGTCCAAGTCCCGGTCGACGACACTCGTTCAAATGTCCTCGCCCGGGCTTGAACCTGGATCACCCGATCGCCAGGGCAGTGTGGTAACCATTACACCAGCGCGGCTCCCAACTGACGTTTTAAGAGTGGCCGTGTGGATAAATGCCCCGTGTAGTTCTCGGGGGGGGGGGGGGGGTTCTGATGAGATAAAGAAAGAATACGACTACTGCTCCCACATGCATGTCGTAAAAGGCTACTAATATTAGTTTGCGCGTGAGCCTGGCAGCATTATTATGCAAAACAAAATACTACAGAAGCGATCGCTACCAGAGCATATTAATGCTTGGTGCAGACATATTCCTACAAGGATGACCAGATATGGGGGTGGCCCACGCTGAATAAGGATTTAGACGGAAAATGATGATGATGTGTGTATATATCAAAGTACTTGTTTCAACATTTTCATTTACTACAATCAGAGAGTATTAGACTTTTCGGGGCCCCGGCCAAAATTACTTCTGATCTCTTTCATATAGTAACTCACTTGTAGCATAAGACAAACTAAAATCTTTTATTCATTTGGTAGGAATACGCTTAGTCCTGTATATCCGAGGTTGTAAATCTGGGATACACGTGGCTCAGTGGGTACCTCGAGACATACAGAAGGTAACACTCTTGCATTGCATCCAAAATAGCAGATTTCCATGTGCTTATAAGCAGTTACTAATCACCTCATACAGCTCTTGATCTGTTTTGAAGAATAGTTTCCTGTGAATACAAACATTAAAAATTAAAGGTGCAAATATAACACCTTTCTTGAAAGACTGAAAGTTCTCAGTCCTGTCCACAGAAGAACTGATTAATATCATCTGTCACGTCACTTGAGGAAAAAAATTATTTAGTGTTCCACTGTCTGCATTCTGGGCTAGTTTGGCACTTTCCCAAATATTGTAGACCCAGCGGGTATTAAAATTGTATCACATGTGACAACGTATTTATGCGAATGCGAGTCTGCTAAATATTGTGGCAGAATAAAACAAAATAATACGAGAGAAAGAGCTGACGCGTTAGCAGATATTTGCTATCAGCTTTGGCGCATAATATCAGGAACGGCGCAGAAAATCTGTTGCAGCAGATCTATCATTAGATTCGCTGAGTAGAATTTATTTTTGTTTATTTGGAGTCTTGATACTTACTTTTATTTTTAAGTTTAAAATGGTAAGAACATCGATTATGTTCTGTATCCACGGTAATAAAGTACACACTACATGCTAAACATTAAAAAACAAACACACGACACTCCTTTTTTAACGGTCTATACTTAAAGATAATCTTACAGGGTTCTTGAAGACCTTGCCGGCCCTTCATGGGGTACCTCGACCAGAAAGGTTGAGATCCACTGATGTACAACTTAAGAACTTGAGATGTCGACTCCATAGACAGCTGGAGGCAACTGACAGCAATTATCATCTTAACAGACACATTCCCGTTTTTTTTTTAAAGCGGTAAACAACACACCACTTCAAATGCTCACTCTGTAACCAGTTTAACTCATGTCTCCCCCCTTTTTTTGGTTTACCTACTGTACAGAAGTTCTCCAACTTCTCAGTTTAAAGCGATAAATTATATAGGCTTAATTTACTGTCAAGTCAACGTATGAAGGATGTCGGGCAATCCAGGAGAGATTTTATAGATTACTGAAAGACAATATCATTTACAGATCATCGACTAATACACAGTCAGGCGTTCAAACTAATGATGTTTAATGGTAGCTCCAGGCCAACCATTAGGTAAACGGGTCACTCCAGACTACTTAAACCAGCGGTTCTTAACCTGTGGTCTGCGGACCCCCTGGGGGCCGCGATGTTCTCACAGGGGTCCGCGAAGGCTTGAAGAAATTTTATGAGCTTTTACAGTTAAAATAGAGATAAAGAATGAATGAATGAAAGACAGGAAGAAAGAAAGAAAAGGAAACGAAGAACGAAATATTAATTTCTCTCGCTTGTTTGTGTAAAACTTGGCTTTTCTAACCTGCCGCCTCCATTAAAAACAAACAAAAGTAAAAATCGGTTATGAAAATAACTGTTTGATTGCAAAAAATGTACTCAGCACTTGATACTTCTGCACGCAGTGAGAACATGTAAGTGAGTGACGCTGAGTGGCTGAGAGAAAGCACGTGACATTTCTTGCTACCGCGCATTCAGCCAGAAGCCGCCTTCGTAGCTGCACCGAACTCTGGTGTTGTCCACGTTGTGCCACCACATTCTCGGAACGTCTATTGCTTCTCAGAATTCTCTAGCTGTGTCGAGAATGTTCTAGAAGAAATTCATGTATAAAAGGAAGACGTGTTCGCGGGAAGAGAGAGTCGGAGTCAGTCAAAATTATCGTGTTTCTTCTTCGATTTGTGCGAATAAAAACGTTTAGATATTGTCGGGTAAAGTGACCTTTCGATGTTATCGCGGTGAATTTCGTAATAATACATTTTGGCTGAGCCTCAGAATGGATCGCTAGCTACATTTGAAACGTACGTAAAAGTACTGATGATGTTGATGAGGGTGCACTCTGTTCAAAGCAAAATGAAGGTTCTTCCAGTCATCTTAAAAAGTGCCGCCGTTATAGCAAGGAATAACTGTCGATTGGCTTCACATGTATATTCTCAGAAGACAAGCAACTACCACATTGTGTGTTATGTTACGATATATTGTCCAAAGAGGCCATGAAACCGTCAAAATTGCGATGACATCTCGATACTAAACATAAAGAACATGCCATAAATAGCATCAATTTTTTTCAAAAGTAAGGAGCAGGAACTTCTGGAAAGTAAGAAAATTGTAACAAAGACTGCAACTGGTTGTAACAATGAAAATTCAGTGAGGGCCTCATTTGAAGTTTCTCAAATAATAGCAAAAACCGGAAAACTGCACACAATAGCTGAAGAACTTATATTACCTGCTGCAAAAATCATGATTTTTGCATTGATCAACGAGAAAGCTGCCAAGGACCTTTCCTTAATACCTTTGTCAAATGACACAGTTACGAAGCGAATCGACGGTTTGTCAGCCATTATCAAGGAACAGCTATTAGAAAGAATTCGCATGTCCCCCTATTTTGCTCTGCAACTGGACGAAAGCACAAACATAACAAACAAAGCGACCTTATTGTGCTACGTTAGATATGAGCAGGAGAGAAATATTTTCGAAGACTTACTGTTCATCTCCTCGTTGGTACACACTACAGCTGAGGAAGTATTAAACAGCTTAAACGAGTTTATCACATCTCATGACATGGATTGGTTGAAATGCGTTGAAATTAGCACAGACGGGGCGCGGAGCAATGTCTTGAAAGCTTACTTGACTTGTAGCAAGGATTAAGGAAATCATACCGTCGGTGACTTGGTACCGTTGCTGCATACATAGGGAAGCTCTAGTTACTAAGAAGATACCAGAAACACTAAAACAGACCTTAAATAAATCAGTCAAAATTGTCAATTTTATAAAAACCAAATCACTGAATTCAAAACTTTTTGAGCAGCTTTGCAAAGCTATGGACAGTGAACACCATCAACGTTTGCTACACTGTGAAGTTCGTTGGCTATCACAAGGTAAAGTTTTGTCTCGTTTTTGGGAATTGAGAGACAAGATAAGATTATTCCTCATGGAGCAGCAATTTCACCTCAGCGATCGTTTGACATATTTTTCCTGGTTAGTAAAATTAACATATCTGTCAGATATCTTCACCCATTAAAATATGCTCAACTTAAATCTTCAAAGAGAAAAAGTTACAGCTTTTCAAGTTGAAGACAAGATCGAAGCAATAATGAAACAGCTGGAATTGTGGCATCATCGCCTATCGAACCGAAACTATGAGACATTTCCAAACCTCACAAATTTTCTTGGTTCCACCGATGAAGAGTTTGTCTGAGGAGGACGCATCACTTATCGCACGACATTTGAAAGATTTGCAGTATAGTTTCCGTGAATATTTTCCTGTTCCTGATGCAAGCAAAAACTGGATTAGAGATCCATTTTCAGTTAATGTGTATGAACTAGAGGGGCTCACAGCGGCAGAGGAAGACAAGCTCATAGAAATATCCATGGATGGTGCTCTGACATTGCAGTTCAATGAACAGTCCCTTCCAAATTTCTGTGCTCACTTACAAGCAGATTTTCCGGAACTATCGAACAGGGCTATAAAAGTATTGATGCCTTTCGTAACGACATACTTGTGTGAAAAATCTTTCTCTGCTCTCGTTTATCTTAAAAATAATTATAGAAACCGTTTGAAAAACGTAGAGTCAGAACTCAGAATACAAGTTTCAGCTATTAAGCCTGATATAACAAGGCTAGTAAGTGAAATGCAGCACCAGCCTTCTCATTAATTAATTAATTAAAATTAACAAGTAATATTAGACCATGGTTCGGTGTTCAATTAGTATTATTATTATGGAATCATTCCAATAAAAATACTATAATAGGAGTGTGTGCATTTACTTATTTCTCCCTTCTCTCCAAATTTGAAGACCCTTAGTGAGCAACTTTAAATAAATATTTGATGCACTTTAGGGTTTTAAATCTTGAGTTAAGTCTTAGTTGTCCGACGCAACAAAAAGATATTTAAAGGGGGTCCGTGGTAAAGAAAAGGTTAAGGACCGCTGACGTAAACCAAATTCGTCGAACTTTGGTTGGAGACAAATTCATCAGACACTTGCTGGTAGTTAGATTTCCGACCTACTTCATCTTCAATTGCTTAGGGCGGTCTTGACTCGTGTTTGATCTTTCTGTGAGTTTTAGTTAGTTCAAGCTGCGTTCTACGAGTAGCAAAAAAAGAGCCACCATATTTTTTTTTAAAACATTACAAATGTTGGTAAAATTTCATTCCGAATCACTAAATAAGTTCCCTAGTCTTTTAAATATGCTGCAGATGCTAAAAGGTTAAGACGTTAGCTTTAGATTGTTTCCCCGTCATTATTTTGACGGGTATATTCACAGTTATTATGTTTTTGCCGTTTGATTCTTTCCCTTTGACAGGGAAGAGGATAAATTACATCTCTTGAAATAAAAACAGCCAACAATTTTTTTTTTCTTGAAAACTTTACAAATGTTGATAAAATAACTTCTTTCAGAACCACAATATGAGTTGACCAGTCTTCTAAATGTGCTGCAGATGCTGAAAGGCTAAGACGTTAGCTTTAGTTCTTTTCTCGTCATTATATTGACGGGTATACTTACTAGTTCATGTTGTAATCTCTGCTGAAAAATCTGTTAGTTGTTAAAACCTTTAACTGGTTTAAATTGTTTTTAATTATATGTTTCTTTTTAAAATAATGTTATACACACCTTAGAAAACAAAAAGAGACTAAATAGAATGTGCTGTTTTAAATTACACAAAAAACAAATCAGTGTCACGAAATGGCTTAATTAAGAGTCTGTCTGAGTAAAGAGACAAGACACCAGTTTTGAGGAAAGTCTGAGAAGATAGATTAAGATGAGAATTAAAGTGACTGTGGAGGATGAGACTTATAGCTTCAAGGGTGAGAACCTAGATTGACTCTCCCTCGCCACATGTGACTTGTTTTTATAGCTACTGTCTCACTACCTCTTGCTCCGATGGAGATAAGGTTACAATAATTTATATCCACAGACACAACTGTACAGTTAAAGAATACAGGTACAGTATAGTGAAAGACAAACTGATCCAGTGCACATTTTATAGTTTATTAAACAAACAAATCTTTACCACAGCGAAAAAACAACAATAACGTGCGAGGTCGCACAACCTGAAAAAAAGAAGAAATCAATGAAAGACACAATTATCAAATCACCAAGTTCTCTTCCACAACTACACGAAAACAACTAAGGTTAAAGAAATATACCGGGCGGGGGGTCTCTAAGTAAGAGCCACCACCACCTGAACTCTACTATTACTAACTAACTAAACTGTGGAGTCCCACACACACCAGACTACTCTCCACTAGTTTTCCCTCTGTTCCGTTTAACCAGCCAGATGAAGACTTATTAACTAATATGACTAAACTGTTTCAAAGGCGCTCCTACACAACTAACTTCTTCTTCTTCTTCTTCTTCTTCTTCTTCTTCTTCTTCTTCTTCTTCTTCTTCCGTCCTTAGCCACCGACCGTCAAAGCAGTCAGTGGCCATTACGCCTAGTGGCGTCTTAGGGCAACAGCAGATAGGTTTTCTTTGCCATTGTTTCCCATCACGCCTATTGGCGTCTTTAGGGCAACGGCCAATCAATCCATTTGCTGTTGTTTCCGTAATCGAAGTGACTGGCAAACGGGTGATCAGCCCGTTGGTACACAACTAACTTATACACCACTAAATCCTACTCCACTGAATTCTGCAGAACTAACTCAGAGGCTCTCCTCCAAGTATTCTCTATCTAACTCTACAGTTCCTGGGGGGAAAAAACTAACTCCACTTTCTCCCCTCTCCTTCAGTTCAGTGCCTTCCTGACGCTCTCGTCTTAGTATGAAGCTCAGATGCGTTACCCTTCGTCAGGTACCTCCTCTCGTTAGCATTTAGAAAGGTATGATCTCACTCTCTCCTCTTCAGAATAGCTGATGAAGCTTGGTGATTATATATATATATATATATATATATATATATATATATATATATATATATATATATATATATATATATATTTTCCTCTGGCTGTAGCTCAAGCAATGATGATGGTACTCAATTCTTTACAAAACGACAATTTAAACCGCTTCGGATTTTGGCCTACTGCTTTATTGTGGCAGTATGTAAACAATACCAGGCAACGTAGCCTGTTCTGTATTGGGCCGTAAGAGCTAAGAGCTCCGATTTCTAGGCAATTCCACGCTGAGGTATATGTTTCCTCGCGTCAGGAGAATTCCTAATGCCTCTCCGTCGTGCAGACGTAACTAGGGCGCCCGTGACTTTGCGTGTACCCAGTTTTTTCAATTACACTGATGTCTCTTGCCTCCCTCTCCGAGAAAGCAAAGTCCGTTTCAGGCTTTTGGTTATCTACCACGCCGTGAATCGCAGTAAAACCAAAATAACAACATATATACACCAATTCACAAAATACATAATTAAAACACATTAACAACCAAAGATTTACCTACACCCCGTTTTCCCATACCATAATAAAACTCCCCAAAATACAAGCTCTCATGCAGTACCACATTTCTGCCCTCGGGTCAAACTTAACAGCTCACCCCTTCGCCTCTCTTTCCCGACAACAGCTCGTCTCTTTCGCTTAACACAGACCCGGGCTGACTTGATTGCCTCTGAGGCCAGCTCGTGACCTAGGCAGCTACTCGACACAACCCCGTTTCGCTGTATCCCGATAAAATAACTTTCACTAAATAATTTCCCACCACTATTCTTATTTTAAAGGCAGCCCATGGAGGTTTATACAAAATAGCTCAATTATTTACACACAAATGCATACACAATAATATCATAATACTTAAACACCCTTCACCACCCGTATCCTTCAGCAACTAACTTAATTACTCATGGCCACTTTAGTTAAACAAAACTCCCGAGCTCATCCACTATTATCTTCCACCGTTATCATAACAAAGTCTGGTACTTCCAATATATATTACACAGTACTACACCAGCCTTTTTTTTTACCATCTCCAACCAAGCTCTGCTTACGCGGAGCAAGAAAGAGGACATGCACACCATCATAGCTGGCAGACACTGGAGCTGGGTTGGCCATGTCCTCAGAAGAGACCCCGATGCCATCACAAGAACAGCTATGCTTTGGACCCCTGAAGGAAAACGAAAGAGAGGCCGACCAAAAACAACCTGGCGGAGGACTTTGGAGGCTGAGATGCAAAGAATGAACCAGAGTTGGGGCACTGTACGAAGGATGGCCGCCGACCAAGCAAAGTGGAATAAATTTGTTGTTGCCCTACAAGACGCCCCTAGGCGTGATGGGCACTGACTGCTTTGACGGTCGGCGGCTAAGGATCAAAGAAGACTACACCAGCCTTAGGTCCTAAATTCATATAGAGTGTGGCCGTGTACATAGTTGTTCCTTTGGAAACAGACTATATTCTTACAAGACAGAGGAAGCACAGACCACCCCATAATTTTATATTTTATGAGAAACAGAAAATAATAAATAGTGTCACATATTTAGGGTAGAGTCGCTTCTACACGCCATTTCTAATAATTGGGTGATTTCCCCTGACCAATCGGATAGCTCAGATTTACCCCGGGGAAAGTGGAACAACGACGCCATTTTAGAGTAGAATGAAAGAGCGCAACTCAAGAGGTCGTATCTGGTCCAGCTCTACATATTTCTTAGTTTGAGAAAATCAAACTTCAACATTTCTTATAAAATGGGTATTTCAGGACATTGAGTGGTTACATATATATATTTCTTACTGGCGTAAGTAGTGACAATCGTTAAATATGTATTTTGAATAGAGCTCCCAACCCTAGTCGCAGCAGAACTAGGTTCGAGGATTTGAGTCAATTTGCAAAAAAAAATGTCTTACACCTCAAACCATGTAGAGTAGAAAATATTCTTGTGTTGGAAAGCATTTAACTCAAGGAATGCTTATGATTATAAAGAAATCAAGGACAAATCTGAGGAGATGGGTAAATGTCGTCGAACCTAAAATAAGACTGTAACTTAAAAGAAGGAACACGGTGGAATGAGAAGGTTCGCCATATTTGACAATTGAGTAGGCCTACGAGACAAGGATGCAAAAAAAGGGATTTTTGCATCGATGAAAGCATCTGATGAGATGATAGAATTTTATTATACTTATTATTGTAAAAATGTTCTGAATTCCAGACTTTGTTGAAATTTTAAGTTTCATGCTGAAAGATATTAAAAGTTTTGCATGAAATCGAACGCTGTTGAAAAGGTGAATTACTACAGTTTTGAGATCTAGATAAGAAATCTATCCATTTCAATTACATTCGCTACATCAACACCTAAGAGAAGAAAATCGAACCTGGTAACACAAATTTAAGAGAGAAATCTAAATCTCTGGTGATTAAGCCAGTTAAACATCTGCTCTCTGTAAAGTAAACTGAAAATACTGCATATACCGGCATTGCCACATGAAAGTAATATGGTGATATTCCAGTCCTAAGGAACACCTGCCCCGGTTACATGAAGGTAATATGGTGCCCGTGACCACTTCTCTTTGATAAAGCGAACAACTAGCGATCATAGACCATGGACGATTTACTACAAAATTTTCAACAGCTGGGTGTGGAACAACAACAACAACAACCACAGAACCAACCCGTAAATACACAACCACTGCAGCCCCAGGACAGACAAAATATGGAAGGACCAACAATAATAGCGCTACGGCAAATTACTGAAACCCTACAGAAAAATGACAACTACGCGAAATTCACACAGGTTAGATCCATTGTTCAGCCGTTCGATGGAAACAAGAAAAAATTCAGAAGATGGTTGTCCGACATGGAAAAATTTGCGGCACTAGCAGAGGCAACAACGGATGAAGAGAAAAAGAAAATCGCTCTGTTAGGTTCTGATTCGTACGTGACTGATTTTTTTAAGAAGGAGGTCCCAGCAGTACCCCACAGAAACCTACGAGTCCCTAAAAAAAGAGCTCACCCAGAGATGTGGGGAAATCATAGACAAAATGCATGCTTGGTCAGTCCTTAGAAGCATGAAACAGGAAAGAGATGAATCGGTACAACTTTTTGGAGATCGATTCCTCAATATGGCAGAAGAGGCATTTTGCGGAGAAATCCCTACCACACCTGATGTAGAAATACAGTTAGTGGGGATATTTGCCGATGGCCTTAGCGCGGAAAATATCAGAAGGCATCTTATTAGAAAAGACACCAAGACTATTGCTGAAACAATCCAAGCAGCAATACAGGAGAAAATCTTCACCGAAGGTGGTTTTCCAACAAAGAGCAGTAGGGAACCCCGACCAGAATATAGGGACTATGATGAGCATGAGCCTATGGAAGTTGACCATACCAGGAGGCAATGGACTCGCCCCACGACAACGAGATGATAAGCCCCGCAATTATAGACCCCCCAAACAGAGGCAAAACGACGTCAATAATGTCAATACAAACGGATGCTTTACATGCGGTAGGCTCGGACATGGTTACAAGTCCTGTAGAGCAAATTACAATCATGCACCATTCAAAAGAGGAGGTTACCAACCACAACAACCCGCACCACCCCCACGTGATTACACCAGAAATCAGTAAAATACCAAGGCGCACCTCAACCCCTCATGCGTCAGGGAAACGGCCGCGCCACTCACTAAAACTGGACCGTTAGTGAGGGCAACAATCACAGAAACTGGTCCAAAACAAAAGAAACAACACAGAACAGAAATTGTCAAGTGGGCCCATCCAGTAAAATACAATATGAGGAAATGTTGCATGATGGAACTAAAATACATCCGGACCCCAGTTCCTGCATCATGTCTATACAGGGCCAACAATATAGGGCACTGGTAGATACAGGAGCATCCATCAGCCTTATTAGGTTCCAGCTGTTCAAGAGGATCCAACACTTAGTACGATTTCAACCGTCCAAAACACACCTAGCTTCAGTCACGGGACAAAGACTAAATTCAGTTGGGACAGCATGGCTAAAATTTTCCTTAGGCGAAACAAATTTTGAACACCCATTTGTCATTACTAAAGGAATGTCTAGAAATCTTATCCTAGGGAGAGATTTTTTTTTAAACAAACACAAAGTTCGAATATACTATGACCTCCACAAAATCAAAGTCAACAATACGTACATAGATCTCCAGGACGATATCCACATAGCGTCCCTTTGGTAAGGATTACAGCTCCCATAACGGTGGCTCCAAACTCCCTGGTCATAGCAAAAGGCAGAGTAAAAAATTCTGAGTACATAACACCAGGGCAATCAATTCAAGTACAGCCCCTAGCAGAAGAAAGCATTATTGATGACCCATTGTTGCAAATTACAGAGGGAATCGCTGAAGTCTCGAAGTCCAGAGATTTCCCCATCATGATATTGAATATGTCAGGAAAAACTACCACTATAAAAAGAGGCACAGTTGTAGCGCAAAGTGGATACGTCAACAATAAGACAAACCAAAACCAATAGAGACCATCCCACAAATTTCCTCAACCACTCCCACTGGACATAATGCACGAAATCGCAGTACAAATAACCATAGTACACGGAAAGTACACAGTTATAAGGCTTATGCAGAAAAAGGCAGTAACATCAGTCACAGTTATGTTACACCACAGCATACCCTACCCAGATGGCAGAAACGAACCAGTCCATACATAAGAAGAGAAAGGCCACAGTATGAAAATGACTATAATTACTCATTCTTGCGCCCCAGCACACCAAGAGAAAAGATGAAGTGCTGTATATCACAGAGTAACAGAGAAACAGAAATTGTCTTGCCAGGAGGATATCCAAAGCGACAAGACAGTGATACATGCCCCATGGAGTATCAATATAACTCAAAAACAGGTGGATATGATAAAGTCCCAAAACCAATTGAAATTTCCGAAGAAAAGGAAGAATTCTTATATGACTATACCACAGGAGGATACTATAGCAGCAAAGTTGGAAACAGAAAGAATGAAAAATTTTCGCCCAGGGAAAGAAGACAGCCCTATAGCACAAACAGAAGAAATACAGTAACGTACGCGGATAAGCGCAGTTACGGCAGAAATAATCAGAAAAAATGGCACAACAACGACTACCCCAGAAATATAATAAGAAATGAATATACAGTAAATGCAGTGACAAATGGAAATGCACACAGTACATGGCAGAGGAGACAGTACCAAGCACAGCCCAGTGAACGGCAAAGAACTACGCAAAAGAAAGCCACATACCAGGAGCAGAGATTTTCACAAGATGCAAGAAAGATGTCCCAAAATTATGGGAATGAAACGGAGGCATCAAGACAGACCAGAGATATCATAGCAGATCATAAATACAGAGAGAGAATAGCTCAGTTACTTGCAACCCTGAATGCCACAGAAGATAATAAGCAACGTTTGAAAACGTTTGTAGAAAAGCACCAGGATGTATTCGCACTCAATGACATGGAATTAGGCAGAACTAACACTGTCAAAATGGACATTCAAACAACCACAGAGGAGCCAATACATATGAAACCCTATCATACGCCCTTGAAAAATAGAGGACTCGTGGAAAGGTCTATAGATGAAATGCTACAGGCAGGAATCATCGAGAGATCCCGTTCCCAATGGTCCTCACCCATAGTGATCGTAACAAAGAAAGAACGGCTCCAGTCGCTTTTGCTGCGACTACCGTGCCCTTAACAAAATCACAAAAGTCATTTCCTACCCCCTCCCCAGGATAGACGATCTACTTGCGACGTTAGGAAAGTCTACATACTTTACCACACTGGATGCAAGGTCAGGCTTTTGGTGCATCCCCATGACACCTGAGGCAAAACAGAAATCCACATTCTGTTCACATATGGGAAGTTTTTTTTGGAATATTATGCCATTTGGTCTAAAAGCATCTCCCCCAACATATATGTCACTCATGGATGAAGTGTTAAAGGGTCTACATCCATTTGCCCTGGCATACATAGACGATATCCTGATACATACCGCAAGCACGATGGAAGACCACCTCCGCAAGGTTGAAACAGTGTTTGATAGACTCAGGCATCACCAAATAAAGTTAAAACTGTCGAAGTGTGAGTTTCTAAAGACAGAAACAAAATATTTAGGCTTTGTCATCAATAGACATGGCGTCAGACCTGATGAAGATAAAGTCAAAGCCATAAGAGAAATGCCTAGCCCCAAGACGGTGAGACAAACACGCTCATTTATTGGTACAATAGGGTACTATAGGCGCCACATCATCAATTTCTCCAGAGCAGCAGAGCCTTTGATAGCCCTTACCCGCAAGTATGCACGTTTCAAATGGACAGAAGACTGCCAGAGATCCTTTGAGTATCTTAAAAATGCCCTAACCACCATCCCACTGCTTGGACATCCATGATACTATACGCCGATGCCTCAGATAACGCAGTTGGTGCTTGTTTGGTCCAACCTGTACTAGAAGATGAAACACCCATCCTACCAAACATTCCAAATGAGAAACCCATTGCATTCATATCCCACGCATTGTCAAAGTCACAAAAACGGTGGACCACCACTGAGAAAGAAGCATATGCTATTCACTATGCAGTACAAAAGTTTGACTTTTACGTCAGAGGAACTAAACTCATTATAAGAACTGATCATCAACCTTTGGTTAACTGGCTCACCAAAACACAAGAACAGCCAAAGAAGTTACAGACATGGGCAATGATTTTACAGTCCTACGACACCACTATCGAACATATCCCAGGCGAAATGAACACCTGTGCAGACCTCTTATCCAGGATTAAATATTATGATGAAACTGAAGTGAAAACAAATAGAGTCAAAAATGATGGCACATCCTCAGAGATTGACGATAATGCTAAAGAAATTAATGAAATTACTTCATCAAGTCGAAGAAGGACCTCAGATTCCGCCACTCAAGTAGAAGAAGAAAGCCAAGAGATGTTTGACATGAGAGTAGAACAAGCGAAAGATGCAGAAATTGTCAAGCTGCTCACATACGTGAAAGAAAACCCAACAAAAAGTAAAGATTTTACAGTACACCCAACGGATGGAATTCTATACTATATTGATCAGAAACAAGAAGGGACACTAAGAAAAGTCATTCCAGCACATCTAGTCCCAGAAGTATTGCTACCAGTTTCATGATAACAACGGGCACATGGGAAGAGACAAAACAATTGATGTCATAAAGAAAAGGTATTATTGGCAAACTTCTACAAGGACATTACAGAATATGTAGCCACCTGTAGAACATGTAAATTGAGAAACATGAAGCCACATTTAATTCCCCTTCAAGAAATGCAACCTTCCCATTACCCCATGCAAACAGTGAGCATTGACTTATCAGGTCCTTACCCACTCACCCAATCAGGCAACAAATACCTCCTGCACATAGTTGACCAATACTCTGTTTGGCCAGAAAGTTACCCACTCAGTGATGCCACATCGCAGTCCATCACGCAAATTTTTTTTACAAGAATTCATTCCCAGGCATGGCTGTCCAAAACGAATCATTTCAGACAACGGTAAACAGTTTATAGGTAACCCATTTAAAGCCACCTTACACCAGCTGAATATTGAGCATACTACAACCACTTATTATTGCCCAAATGCAAATGGCAGAAAATGAACGCATGCACGCCACCCTACATGATATTATTAGCAAATATATCAAGGGGAACCACCAATACTGGGACCTATACATTAACCAAGCTCTTGAAGCCATCCGAGTAAACGTGAACGATACCACAGGAATGTTACCCTTTCTCATGCTATACGGAAGAGAACCAAACTTTCCGTTAGACAACCTACTTCGCCCACAAAGAAAACACATGGGAGAAGACCCCATCGAAATAATCCTTCAAGAAAAGTATAAAGCTCACCAGATTGCACAACGAAATACGCAGAAGGCATTTCACAAGAAACAGAAACAACATGATAAATCAGCCAAGCTACCAACGTACAAAATAGGAGACAGAGTATACTACAAGAAACATGTACGCAGTTCAAAATTCGATGACCGATGGTTAGATGGCTACAAAATCATGAAACAAACTACGCCTGTAAACTTCATTATTTGGAATGAAGAGAAACAACACCAAACAAAAGCTCACGTAAAACAAATAAAAATTGATAATCACCGGCCCATTCCGCCTCTGACGACAAATACAAGACCAGTCAGAAAAGCCACCCTAAATTATAATCCATCCAGCACAGATTCGTCTGACATATCAGAGTCAGAGACGACAGACTCTGAATTTTACCAAGACGCCCACATACCCAGACCACCCACAGATGAAATACATCGAGCAAGACAACAACGAGACTCGTCCGAAAGCGAAGAAGATATCCCACCACTTGAATTACGTAATAGACACTACAAGACAGAGACCTGCGCATTAGAAATGAAAGAAATCATGCCACAGACGTCACACGATGACAACACGAAAACACCTTATATCCACACTCAAACTTACTCCCCAGCAGTGATAAATCGTCAGCTGATACCTATCACACCCCCAGTTCAGGCAGTTCTAGTCTATTTTAACACTAGTGAAAACCAAACACTGCTATATACCACAAGAACAAGATTGCTCGTTCGAACTCAAAACAATCATGATCCTGAAGAAACTATACCCAAGCAGATTGTTGAACCATATACCAGCGATCTTTATGGAGACGAAACAGAACAAGACAGCATAGCTTTGTCAGACCCCAACGAACATAATGACAGAAAAATGGTAGAATTATACCAACAAGAAACAGACATTGATACAGCTAGTTCCATTGAAACCAGTGATGCGGATAGTACATTATTTGTACCAGTCAGCTCCAGCGTCAAACGCGCATATAAAACAGAATCTGATGACTCAATCCCTAGCAACAAAATTCCGCGTATACAGCACAACTATATCAGACGAAAGATTCTGAAGAAACGCAATCATGTTCCAAAACCAAGCCGAGAAGTGTTAGCCTCATCTCAACTAGTCAAAAACAACAGTGTGCAAATTACTGTGCCCATTGTAACCAGTGCTAACGTTCAGCACAACCAGGTCAGAAGAAAAATCAAGGCGAAACATATACCTGCCTCAAAACCAACAGATGTTCCAGCCATACAATCCCTAACCACAGTACAGCCATCACCGAAATCAAAATATGTTACGCCATCACCGCATTCGTCAATGTCCTCAGTGTCCCAACGATCAGCAAATGCAGTGTCGTCGCCTATCACACCCGTCACCACTGCTACTCAGTATGATGCTCGCCTAAGCAGTCGGGACATTGCAAGGTTAGAGATGGTGAAGGAACTAGCGAAGCTGTTCTGAAAAAACACGCCCAGGTGTTTTATATGTTCGCAAATCCGAACACGGTCAACGCATATGTGATAAACAAACCTTTTTAACAAATGTACTAACTCTCCCCATGTACTCTATTTTCAGTTTTTGACAGTTCAAATGACTTGCTTACAGACTAAGATGTCAAAGCCTCACTGAGAAAGTTATTTTTTCCAGCCTTAGAATACTGATGCCCAGAAAGAAATCAAGACCAGCACACGGAGGAGGTTCTTTAGGAAGCAGAATGGTGAAATAAAAATGTTAAAACGAATGATTAACACACGGTGTTACGAGTTAACAGACACCCATTTAATTTAGTTTACATACATTTTCTAATATATTTAGAATGCTACACTACTTTACCTATAACACATGTGTCTCACACTATTTCTGTTGTAACATTCATCTCCACTTTTGTAACTGATCATATTCCATCGCTCCATTCACCAGCAATTTTCATGCCAGACACTTTACACCAGTAGTTTTATTTTTTTCTTACCTCATACTAAATATTATAATATTTTTGATCTATACATATGCTAAACTCCTTGATATCTGCCACCTTGATCAATTCATACTGTTCCTACTATAATATCTCACAACACAGCTCATAATTCATACCCATAACTAGTATTGTTAGGTTATGCTATTTATTCTCCACAGGAATATTTAATTCTTTCAAATGTACATTATTAATTTAGACCCATGATGTAGTGTTAGTACTGTCAAAAATTTTACTGCACCATATACCCCAAATACCCAACATGACATTTGCGCATGCTGAATTTTTAGCAAATGAAGAAATCCCCTTGAAGCATTAGTATATGCTAACCCCAGATTGACACACATAAACACCAATTTGTTGATGAGTGTGCCTTTGCCCAAACATGTAAAATAAACAAAATAGCCTTTGCACATGCTGACCTATCAAAATAAATACACCCATCAACCGCATGATAATCCCACTAATGACACATGTAAGATTGCAAGAAGCAACAAAGGTTATGTATGATGAAGAATGACACCCCCATTTTATTATTAAGGTGAAACTTTTATGTTGTAAACCACAGCTGAGATTTTGCAATTGTAATGGTTTTATGCACAAATACCCCCACAATTAACATTGGAGGAGGAATAATCTTAGTCTAACCAACCGTGGTTACGAGAATAAGACAAGGATTATAATAGAAATAATTGATGTAAATACCATGGAACAAAACAGAGCAGATGATTGTTGCACAATATGACAAAACCATATTTGAAGTCATTATTGAAGGATTATCAGTCAAAGACAAGAAACACAAATGAAATTATGATAATCCCCATGGAAACCACAGGTACTAAAGGACACAAAATGGAGATTAAAATAATGGGAAGAAAAAAAGAATGACTGAATAATTGCTACGGCCAGGGGTAAAGGGAATAAAGATGCATCCGCAGTTTGGAGAAGATATCTCTTTGATTTTTGCTTATTGCCTTTGTAATATGCACATTGTTGTATAAAAACAAATGGACTATTCCTTATCACGAATTAACAGAATGTTTAAGATAGTTGGAATCAATTGACTATTTAAAATACTCATCAAACATACCAGAATTACAGGAGAGAAAATAAAATAAATGATTGATGGAAAGTGGACACACTGAAGATTTGCTCACCCCGAGGATATAAAAAAAAAAAAAAAAAAAAAAAAAATAATGTTATCCCAAGGACAGACCATGTCACAGATATATCATGGAGATACTATGAAAAAAAAAAAAAAAAAACGAAGATATCTAGATTTAGTAAAATGCAGCAAACCTTTGGTCAAGGAACACCATGAAATAGACCCCCGCCCCACACTTAAGTGATAACTGACGGATGAGATTTATTGAATTATAAAGTACCATAAGTCACCCCATCTGGCTGTAGTCAGCGGATGTTTACAGGCCACCACAATAAATCTGGACTAAACCCTCTGACCAGCGAAGGCAGAGTTGGTGTCGTAAATTTTTGAACATATGTAAAAAGACATGATTTTTTGTTTCATTGATTTTAGTAAAGTCCAGATTAGACATTTTATGTTAATAGTTTCCCTATAAATGATTAGTTTGATATATTGATGATAAATATTCGCAAATAAAATAGTAACATTGGACAATTTAATAAGGATTATATTTCCAGTACAGAATAAAAAAGAGGAATTAGGAAGGATCCACATTTTAAAATATTGGAGCACCTTTGAGCGAGAGAATTGGACTTTATAAAGTAAAAATGGAAATGGGTACAACTGTATGCAAGGATATAACCAGAAATAATATGGATAAAATAAATAGTAGTACAGAGTGCCAGGAACTTTGTCTTACGAGAAATATTGAGTAGATTCCTAACGATTCAAATTGATTATTTTGCCTTCCTTTCTATGTCAAAAATTTTTTTTTTGATGATGACCCCAAAATTTTTTATTTCATCTCATATTGTCAAAAGTTTCTTACATCTCAGTTGATAGTTCCATAAATAATTGTGAATGATGTGTTTTGCATAAAGGTTATTGCTAGATAATTGTAACATGAGGGAGTTACTAAGGATGAATTCTCAAGATAACAGGAGGAACTAGAATAGATACAATTGATATTGGAACACCATAAATGACCCATTGGTGTTACGAAAAAAAAAAAAAAAGGAGACAAATATAAATTGTATACAAGGATGCCTCGAGAGTGACAACATGGATACATATTGTCAAGATAGTATAAGCAAGTTGTTTTAAAGAGAAAATAAAGTAATACGGAACCCAAATGTAGAAAATTCAAGATATTTAAATTCATTAAACTATTTATTTTTTTTTCCCTTCTATTTTCATAATATGTATAGTTAAAAAACATTTCGTCTGTTGGTTTGCTGAACAATGTGATGTATATTTGAAAATTGATGGTATGGGAAGTCAAAGAAGATCTTTATTTAAGAACTAAATATAATATAAACTTTAAAATATTATATTTCTAGGAAAGAGTTTCACAGAAAAAAAAATACTGTATTGACAGAAAAGAAAGGAATGATTAGAAATAACTGACTAATGGACAGGATCACCACCAGACGACGGACGGTATATTGGATAACAAACATCACATATTTTGAAGAAAAAAAAAAAAAGGGAATATAATAATATAGAGAACATTTTTCTACAGTGACGGACTTGAATACTTAGAACTAATTTATACACTTACCATTTAGAAAAATGTCTATAACAAGGAAACATTCAGATAGATAAATAAGGATAAGCCATGAGGTTTTCAATGCTTTTTATTGTGAAAAAAGGATGATTACTTATAAAAATGATGCTAGTTAGTATTATCTGTCCCTGATACATATGCATATTATGTTTAGAGAGATGTTTTTCTACATGTAATAATGAGACAAGTGGCTCATTCACATAAAAAAAAAAAGAAGAAGAAGATGATGAGTACCCATGAAAACAACATTGGCTATTCCATGAAAGTTGATTGCCATTCCCATAGGAATTCGAGATTTTGGACATTTCTTGGAATATTGCAGAGTACTTGGGAAATAGAAATAAATAAGTACGCCAGAAAGAAAAAAAAGATGATTTTTTTTTAGTACTTGCAGGCTTTTAATATGGAGCAAATAACAGTACAGAAAAGAGATAACACCCCTACCACATCCAAGAGAATGTAATCAACTATATTGTGAATGAAATGTAATAGATTATGATAATCCAGCCAAGTTCTGCAAATAAGATAGTTTATTGTTCATTCCCCAGTGTTGCCACTCGTCACATTTTTTTAGTGATGACCTTATGAGTGTTTTGCAGATTTTGTTGGGCAGTGTTGCCAATTTGTAAATTTGGTGAAAAATATTATGATGTGATGAATAAGTTACACTTTTTGAAGTTGATGTCCACTACTAGTTTTTTTTGTTTTTACATAGCAGAAGACCTCATATAGACATAGGACCCCAGTAAATATAGGAAATTAGATTAAATTTTTTATTGAAATATTTTTGGACTTAGAAAAAAAAATTTTTGAACTTTAAATTTTTCTGAAAATTTTTTTTTGAACTTAGAAAATTTTTGGGGATGGATTTTTGTTATTGATAGTACTCAAATGTCTCCCTACGGGATACATTTGCGGAGCCCCGGGATCTATATGTGGCGGTGTACATAGTTGTTGCTTTGGAAACAGACTATATTCTTACAAGACAGAGGAAGCACATACCACCCCATAATTTTATATTTTATGAGAAACAGAAAATAATAAATAGTGTCACATATTTAGGGTAGAGTCGCTTCTACACTAAACCATTTCAAAATAATTGGGTGATTTCCCCTGACCAATCGGATAGCTCCGATTTCCCCGGGGAAAGTGGAACAACGACGACATTTTGGCAGTAGAATGAAAGAGCGCAACTAAAGAGGTCGTATCTGGTCCAGCTCTAACATATTTTCTTAGTTTTTTTTGAGAAAATCAAACTTCAACATTTTCTTATAAAATGGGTATTTTCAGGACATTGAGTGGTTACATATATATATTTCTTACTGCGTAAGTATGACAATCGTTAAATATGTATTTTGAATAGAGCTCCCAACCCTAGTTCGCAGCAGTAAGAAACTAGGTTCGAGGATTTGAGTCAATTTTGCAAAAAAAATGTCTTACACCTCAAACCATATGGGTTGTAGAAGTAAGAAAATATTCTTGTGTTGGAAAGCATTTAACTCAAGGAATGCTTATGATTATAAAGAAATCAAGGACAAATCTGAGGAGATGGGTAAATGTCGTCGAACCTAAAATAAGACTGTAACTTAAAAGAAGGAACACGGTGGAATGAGAAGGTTCGCCATATTTGACAATTGAGTAGGCCTACGAGACAAGGATGCAAAAAAAAGGGATTTTTGCATCGATGAAAGCATCTGATGAGATGATAGAATTTTATTATACTTATTATTGTAAAAATGTTCTGAATTCCAGACTTTGTTGAAATTTTAAGTTTCATGCTGAAAGATATTAAAAGTTTTGCATGAAATCGAACGCTGTTGAAAAGGTGAATTACTACAGTTTTGAGATCTAGATAAGAAATCTATCCATTTCAATTACATTCGCTACATCAACACCTAAGAGAAGAAAATCGAACCTGGTAACACAAATTTAAGAGAGAAATCTAAATCTCTGGTGATTAGGCCAGTTAAACATCTGCTCTCTGTAAAGTAAACTGAAAATACTGCATATACCGGCATTGCCACATGAAAGTAATATGGTGCCATTCCAGTCCTAAGGAACACCTGCCCCGGTTACAAGAGATATATCAAATAATAATACCACCAACTTTTTCTCACAGAACTACACTGACTATACTTCGTATGATTACCACTGAATCTTACAATACACTGGCAGAAGTCAGGTAATTGATGGCAAACTACCGACTAAAAATAAAATTAAATCCCAGAAGAAAGCTTACTCTGACTTGCTAAAATCTTTTAACTAACATTCCTATACAACTTATTAAGACTACGTACATACCCAGACTTTTCAGAATATCCACGAACCAGGCAGACCGAGTTTATGTCTGACACTATTCACGGCAATAATAATCCAGGACTTGTGAGCCCCGACTAATAACTTGGCCCTGTATATATAGTGCCAATTTTCTGATGCAAGACGGACGCGGTGAGTCATAGCTCTAGAATTATCTCTCAAAAACCGCATCTACCCCACTTTGACGTAATCTAATGACTGCTACGTACATTAAAAATCGAAACCAATCGTCAGAGCTTCCCCTTAAGCATCATAACATTATCTTAACATTTGCCGAATCGTTAACCGTCTTAACACTACCAATCCACAAGCGACGAAGAGTTATTTCCCTTGCTGGAACAGGGGATCAAAGAAAATAAATTCCCCACGAAGCCCGCTGCCCCGCTGAAAAATGTACGCAATGTTTCGTAAACTTATCTGGTATTTGACCGTCTATCAACAAGAATGACTCACTAGCCCACGCTACCACTCAGGTAGGGGTTTACACCTATCACCGGAAAGAGACGGGTTGGTGGGGTTGATCCTACAATACTAGAACCATGACAAGAAATGAAAACATCTAAAAATCAGAAACGCTGATAAAAATAGAAGAGGAAAAAAAACCGATCTTAATAATAAAACAAGAACGGGCGGGTTGAAAATAAAAATTACAGTCACTTTGCCACAATCAGTATTAGTTTATTACCATCCCGACAACAGTCTGACGAGATCAAAGAAATGTATTGAGATTAAAAGACGTCACGTCGAACAGAAAAATCAGAATCAATTCAAATGTCAAGTTAGTCCTATTGTATGGCTCTGAACAAGGAGAACAACAAAAACAACATCCAAAAAGCGTCAGACTTTCCCAAATGGTTAAAAAAAACCGGTAGTGTCATAGCAGATACTGCCATAGGGGAGTGAAGTGTTCGTGACTTCACAAAACTAGGTCAAGCGTCGGGAGGTCAAGTAATCACTTCCCCTCCTCGCTGCCTTTGCATTTCCTAACCCAAGAGAAGAGTCAGGTATCCATCTACAGCTGATAGACTGCACCGTAACAACACCGTGTTCCCAACCGGCTACCTTTGCCGCGAGAGGCTTGCACTCTAACCACGGACGCTGTCTTAAATGGGTGCTTGCCTAAATAAACGGATTGTAGTGGTATAACAAGACCACTAATGTGGAACTGATGACACGAACCATACAAGTGTCAGAAGATCCAATCATGAGAAGAAGACTCTAGAGATGGATAGGACACAACCCTGAGCAAACCTGCTGATGATAGATTTACCTGGTAGTCCTTGTTCTAGAATCTCCAAGGTAAGAGAGACATAAGACCAGGGAATACACGGAGAAGAAACCTGGAGACAGACATGAAGCGGATGAAGAAGATATGAAAAGTCCTGGAGCTGATGGCACGTGACAGGAAGACTTGTCATAAAGCATATGCTTCTTAGGGAGTTGAAAGTTGATGATGATGATGATGATGACTAGGTAAATAATTTACATTCGATTACGTTGCTGCTTTGTAGTAGTAAACAAAAAAATGACAAAAAAAAGGGGGGGGGGGGGGGTTTAAAGAGATTTGTGACGTCACATTAGGAAAAAAGGGGACAGGGTCTGGGTTTTTGTAACATGGGGGTGGGGGGGGGGGGGGGGGGGGTTGGTGTGGGGTGGAGGGAGGGGGGTGTGGGGGTGTGTGGGTGGTGGGTAAGTGGGGTGTGGTGGGGGGGGGGGGGGGGGGGGGGGGGGGGGGGGGGTGGGGGGGGGGTTTGGGGGGGTGGCGTGTGGGTGGGGGGGGGTTGGGTGGGGCAAAATGGTGGGGGGAGGGGGGGGTGGTTGGGCGGGGGTGTGTGGGGGTATGGGAAAAAAAGGCAAAAATTGCTAGTGGACGTTATATGGGTTTACACTGTGTGTTCATTGTACAATCATGTGGGGGATACGAAAAATTATATTATAACTCCTTTTTTCACTTGCACTTCCCCATATATTAGTCATTTCCGGTAGATCTTAATGCCAGTTCGCTATCAGCATTCTGGTAGTTCTTGTACGTTCCGTCTGTCGACTGGTGTTGATGGTATGTAGTCTGTACGAAATGCCTGAGGATCAAGTAGTCCTATTATTTCTTTGTCTCTTCTGAGACCCCCGGGAACTACACAGGGCAACTACACAGGTCAACTACACAGGTCAACTACACAGGTCAACTACACTGTTATTTGTCTATATTTTATTTTGCCAACACTAGGTGTTTATTATTCTGAGATTGTTCGCTTCGGTGTTTAAGTTTCCTGGTATTTTCTGTGATTCTCTGTGATTTTCCCTTTGTCGAACTATTTGGTGTAGTCTATTACGCACAGGTATAAGTATGTTTCAAGGTTTTTCATTTCTATTCCCTTTTCACTCTGTATGGGACATGGACTCCATGTAGCTGGTCCCCCCTTGCGTGAAGCGTGAACCATAGCATTCACCTGCTGTCGCAGGTCAGGTTTCTGTTTTGCATGATGAGTTTGCCAGCCTCATGCAAAATCTCATATTTGTAGCCTCTTACGACATGCCTAAGGGAGCATTAATCCCATTCTTTATGTGTATACTTCAGCGACCCGGATGGCTCTATTTATTAAGTCTGCTAGTTAGAAACCAAATACTAGAAGCCATTTTCAATTCATGGTTTTCAGGCGTCATAGTCACGGTATAAATATTGATTTATTTTTGTCCCCACTCGTGGCCCCTAGTGACTCATGTTTGGCATGCCGTTGCCCTGACGAGAACACAATTTAAAAAAAAAAAAAAAAACACACACACACAAAGCGCACTGGTTGTTTATTTCTACCAGGGTGTTTAGGTTACACATGAGCAGAACGAGAGTGATGTCCGTAATACCTTTTTATATTTTTGGTCAGTGTAACCTGGGATATTTGAAACTTTATTGTTTGATAAAAAAGTAAGCGGGTTAGATCAAAGGATGGTAGTGATACCTGAGCGTCGCTTCATTAATATTTAAGAGAATTATTAAATAAGATAAAACGATTGTCAAGCTATTTTAATTTAAGTTTTTGAAACATTTGACGTTAGCGGTTGCTTGGCTAATTCCTCTTGGTCAGAATATCTCGTGTTCATGCAGTTATTGCCTCTGACCTTGGAACCTTTTTTTTTTAAATAGAAGTTTTGGCGTTCAACCCAGAAAGAAGGTCCGTCGGTTATAGTACGGTTGCATGTCCAATTATAAAATACCTAGTGGTCTGGTATAGAGTACTTGGAATCTCAACGACAGAACACGACGCGTAAAACTACAGGTTGTAAACAAATTAGTGGCATCATTGTTGCTGTTAAATTTGTCGCTTCAGTTCTTATGGGAAACTATATCACCATCACCATCATAATCATCAATTCCGTATTTACTGGTAATGTTAGATGGAGTCATCACTCATGCTGATTCTCTAGCAGGAAGCTAGCACTACACCGTTTATGCGCTGTTACAGCGCCAGCTTTTGAAGTATAAATTTTTACATGGTGCGATTGCTAGCTGTCATGTTAGTAGCCTCGTACGACATGCCTGAGGGAGCAGTAATACTATTCTTGCTTTGTCTCCTCACGTGAACTACGGTACATGAAACCGGAAGTCTTGTAAGTACCGTATACACACACATTCACTGATAGACTGTTTCCCTGTTATAAGGTCAATGAAAGTAAGTCTAGATGACTAGACTCTATACTACTACTGTCTCATGTTATCAATTCTCTCTACTTCTCTGTTTTCTATACAGTAGTTCATGATTTCTCGCTGCGTTTCTCTCTCTCTCTCTCCCCTTCAATCCCGCTTACTGCTTTATTAACCATGTTAAGACCACAAGTAACGCTATCGTGTTTCTCCTGCATTTAATTTTTCCTTCAGTTCAGTTCAGGCCAGGTTTAGTTTTATTTGTAACAGAAGTCTAGACTATAATAACAAAAATGGCATATTCAAAATATAATTATTACATAAAGCTGCTCTCTCTATCTCTTTCGTTCTGTCTCGCTGTCTCTTTTTTCTTATATGCAGATTACTTGTTACCGGTTTTGACCGCGTGAGTGAGTGTCAGGTTACAGAATGAAAGACAAAGGGCAGGTTGTCAGACAGGCTTGCGTTCCCAGTTCTCAATCCTTTTAAAATAAAGTTCTCTCTCTCTCTCTCTCTCTCTCTCTCTCTCTCTCTCTCTCTCTCTCTCTCTCTCTCTCTCTCTCTCCTTGTCTGAAACAGATTTTTTTTTAAAGGTCAGTTTATCTATAATTAATTGTCATTTGTGAAAATTCATGTTGTAAAATAAAATGGTTAAACGCGGCATTTCAGTACTGGAGAGAGAGAGCACGCCGAGATAACAATCAGAGGAAGAAGTAAAGTAGGCCTGCATTTCATAGAAAAATGAACTCACAACTTAGTGCTCCTAGATTCATATATATGATAAAGGGGCACTATCACAACTTCACGTCGGGGCAGGGCAGGTGAACTAACCGGTTCGACCACTGTACTCCTTCGAGGGTGTGTCAGTTACCCAACTGAAATCTTGGGTTCAGAGCTCATATATACGCTTTATGTCTCGTCTGCTACTCTAATTTTGATGTGATGTAGCTCGAAAAGTAAGATGACAAATTTCCAGTGAAATTACCTTGGTACTTGTCTATCATTTCATTGTCTACTTTATCAGTGTTACCATGGCAATAGCATCAGTGTATAAAAATAACAATTAAGCGGAAAGCAAACAATAAAAACGGTATTAGAGTTGGTTTCACAAATTAGCAGTACATTAGAAATACCGAACGTTTCGGTTTTTCCCCTCGTCAGTCAAAGCCACAATCAGGAAATAAGGGTGAAAAATATATAAATGCTAAGAGAAAATGGCAAAGGACACATCGGGGACTTGGAAACACAGTTAACAAATACTAAACAAGAAATACAAATGAAAGCAAAGAAAGTGCCGGAACACAGCAAAATAAAGCCAAGAATAACAAGTATGGCGAAACGACAACTGGGCCTAGATCTCGTAATAGAATGATCCAGCGAATGAAGAGCGCTAAATTCACTGCAAATCCAAGGTAGCGAAATGGTTTTGACAACCGAGGCAATCACAGAACAGGATAAACAATAAAAGATGGTGAAGGAAAACACGAAATTAGAATCGGACAGAAACGAGACAAAACCAAAAAGAAAATTAGAAGGCATGGATAAAATTAACAGCTTGAGAGTAGAAATAAAATGATATTTTTGTGGACATTCAATTAACGGTAAAGGGAACTGAAAAAGTACAAACGAAATCAGGAATTAGCAGAAATTGGACAAAACAAAGCCATTGATAAAGTAAAGATAATGGCTAACTGAGGGCAGAAATAACATGAAATGGTGCTAGACATTCAGACCATCACCTTTAAAAAAAAAAAAAAAAACAACTCAGGCGATTCTTGAAAGAAAAGCGAGTTCTGTCTTAAATTTTGCACAAGTGGATAGCAGAAGTTTTGATATTGGTAGTCCCAGAAGGATCACGACCGTTAAAGTGAATTGCTACCCGTTTGTTAGTCCTGTGAGAAAGGTCCAACAAATGTTGTCTAAATCTATTGGATAATAGCCTGCCTGTCTTAAAAAAATCCTGTAGTGAATTGCTACCCGTTTTGTTAGCTGAGAAAGGTCCCTATTGGTAACAAAGATAATTTTCGGAAATGAGACAGTTTGCGTTAGGATCACAAACGGACAAGTTCGACATCGATGGCGGTAACAAGTTTTAGTGCCGAAATGTTTAGGCTGCTACTCACCAAACAGCTATGAACTAGGTTGTCTATTAAATTCTCATCACAACAATATCACAAGGAAGGACCACACGGAAGACCTCACGTGTCTCATGTCAGAAGGGATAATGGGTAAGTGGGCAATATGTTTCACCGCCAAAGAATCATAATCCATAATTCTCGCCGTTTGTGCGTCGCTCACATCTAATGGATGCAACTGTGGTTGAAAGTAAGACATTAATTGTATTGTTTCCCTTATATGTACTCTCCCGAAAATAGTAACACTCAACGAAGAAAAGTCGGTGTAGAACTCAGTTTCATTCCGGAAACGGATTTAACTCATCATTTTGTTAAAAATAACCTTAAAATGTAAGTTTTTGATTGTTTCTTCAAGACAACATTTTAATTTAAAGTATTGCAGACTTATTATTATGGATCAAAATTATAAGATGACTGCAAAACGAGTCTTAATTCCTCGCACTGACTTAGAACCGAGCGAGCGCAGTTTGCCATTTAGGATGCGACGTCGTCAATTCCCAGTGATTTTAGCATTTGCAATGACAATCAATAAGGCGCAAGGACAATCTTTTGATCACGTAGGAGTTTTCCTTCCTGAACCTGTTTTCGGACACGGCCAACTCTATGTCGCCCTCACCAGAGGAACAAATCATGAAGCCTTGAAAGTTTTTGTTAAAAACACTTTTTATCAGGGTACATTCTTTGAAACAAATCCACGCACTTTCACAAAAAATGTTGTCATCAAAGAACTTTTATATTGAATTAAAAAATATTTAAAAAATATATTAGTTTTTTTTGTTTACTTCCGTCATTATTGACGGGTTGTTACTAGTGGGGATATAATTTTAAGACCAGTTTGAGTCTGTGTGACAAAACGTCTGAACATGCTCTTTGGGGTGATCTCTCACATCTTCAACCCTCCGGCAGTATCCTTCCTTTTTCTTCATTTTTCTCTCATCGCTTTTATTTGGCATAAATCATGCCTTTTCATTCGTTATTTGCACTATTTTGCTCTATGCTGGACATAGCTTGGTGAATTCTCTAATACGCCACTCCCCTATGGCAGTATTTGCTACGGGAGTAATGCGTATCTTATTGTTTCATACTCCACTCCCAGACTATTGTTACGATTCGCCAGGTTTGGTGACCCGGCCAGCGATAATATTTTATCGCCTAATCTGTCTGACCGCCTGTGGAAACGGGGCTGTCAAACATTTGACCCCATTGGAAAGCTGTTGATCATGTTGACACAAGCCGGTTTTGTGATACGATGAAAGAAGACCACCCGGGCTGACCAGACATCTGTCTAGCGGAGGCACGCAGATAAAGATGATAAACAGAGGTGCGCTGGATGTCTTGGGTAATGATATGACATCACTGTGTAAGAGGCCACGCGTGTATATTAAATTTAATATTTTCAAATACGCGTGGGATGAGTAATGATAAACTTCCCCACCCAAACAGTGCTAGATAAATTGGATTGGTTCACCAGAATCTACTGTGATTTGATTGGTACTTTCGGCGCAACACAGCTGGGATTTGAAACTAAAGATTGTGAGATATAATCTAACAAACTCGGAGTCACAACACACAGAACAGACATACTGCATCGCAGCGGCAACTAAACACCTCCTACAAGCCAGAGGAAAGAGGATAGGACTTATCATTCCACAACTATAAGTACCAGATCGAGTATTGGGCAACTTTGGAATTTACAAGTAAACCAGCAATTTTAATACAAGACTGGAAACTTGGGAATTTTATCACAAGGAGTCATAGGAGGAATTATAGATTTCCAGGCCCAGTGTCTCACCCGTCATAAGAGGAATTATAGATTTCCAGACCAAGTGTTTCACCCGTCATAAGAGGAATTTCTCAGACTTAAGTGTTTCGAACAGCATCTAAATACAGGGCTGTGGGTCTATTCTAATCTGCGCCAGGAGAAGTGTGTATTCCCAAAATTTTGGGTTAAGTGTAAACAATTTATTTACTAATGGAAATTTTACACGTTTCTTGCTAAGTTGTTATATATGAGGCTGGCAACCTCACCATATGAAAATAGTATATGCATGAACCACTACTGCAAGAGATGGTGATTGTTTCTGACTAGTCGTGCGGGAAACCCGACAGAAGAGCGACCCCAGACCCCGACGGGAGTAGCGACTAGTAATGAGTGATAATTACATCACATGTGTCTAAAGTGTATAGAATCATTTTGTGAGATTTATATACATTTTTAATTGTAATTCAGGCAAATCATTATTCATGCACTCCAGACGCAATTTCCTATATTCTTCTTTGATCCATAGCCGCCGACCATCAAAGCAGTCAGTGGCCATCAAGCCTAGTGGCATCTTGTAGGGCAACAACAAATTTATTCCACTTTGCTCGGTCGGTGGCCATCCTTCGTACAGTGCCCCAACTCTGGTTCATTCTTTGCATTTCAGCCTCCACAGTCCTCCGCCAGGTTGTTTTTGGTCGGCCTCTCTTTCGTTTTTCTTCAGGGGTCCAAAGCATAGCTGTTCTTATGATGGCATCGGGGTCTCTTCTGAGGACATGACCAACCCAGCTCCAGCGTCTGCCAGCTATGATGGTATGCATGTCCTCTTGCTTGCTACGAGTAAGCAGATCTTGGTTGGTGATGGTATTCGGCCAAAAGATTTGGTGAATTTTTGTTAGGCATGTTGTGTGAAAAGAGGACAATTTCGTCATTTCTTTCTCTGTAACTCTCCAGCATTCCGCACCATAGAGAAGCACAGAAAGCACACAGCTCTGATATTATCTTAATTTTGTGCTTGTGCTGTATTGAGACGACTTCCAGATGTTGTTTAGGCTAAAAAAGGCTGTTCTTGCCTTATTCATTCTGATGTTGATGTCTTTGCCTGCCCCGCCGTCTGGTGTTACTATACATCCAAGGTATGTGAAGGTGTCTGTCTGTTCCAGTTGCTGATTCCTTACTGATATGGGCTCAGGGTTGTTCACATTGAGCGTCATGACCTCTGACTTCTTTAAATTGATGTTTAAGCTCACCGGCTGGCTAAACTTATTAAGTCTATCCGTTTTTTCCTGGCTGCCATCAATGGTACCTATACCTTGTAGCGGTATGGCAGCTTGCGTACCCTGACAATCCCCAGAGCTATGCCAGTGGGAGTTTTACTCCTGGTAGGTTCAACCAAGCTGGACTGGTCTGTGTGGGTAGGGGTCAGACAAAAGCTGGTACCCTGGTCCTCCAGGTTGGGGGTTTTAGCATAGGGCTGACACCCCTGTCTATGTAAAAAAAATAATGAAGTTACGGAAACAACATCAAATGAACAAACTTTGCTGCGGGATGGACATTCGGAGTCTGTGGCTCGTATGACTGTCAGTGGTGAAAGCCGAAAGGAAGCCACTGACATGAAAACGGATGTCCTGACCGCAAAACAGGATACAAGAATAGGATTTTGGAATGTCAGGACAATGTACGAGACAGGTAAACTAAGACAGGTCACGGCAGAAATGAGAAACTATAGGTTACACATTCTAGGGATAAGCGAGAGCAGATGGACAGGGGCAGGAAAAGTTAAAACAGCAACAGGAGAAACAGTACTTTACTCTGGCAGAGAGGATGGACAGCACAGTGAAGGCGTAGCCATTATTCTACAGAAAGGGATAGAAAGGACATTACTGGAATGGAAACCCATCAACAACAGACTGATACGATTGAGATTGAGAGGGAGATTCACCAACACTACAATAATACAATGCTACGCACCAACGAATGATAGCGATGAGGAGGTCAAGGATGAATTCTATCAACAACTGCAGAAAGAAATGGAGGACACACCTGTAGTGGGTTTGATGGTATTGTATGATGGTGATATTACTAAATGTAATGTATGAGGCCAGCTGTGAAGGCTCCTGAGATAAAATGTAGTTGTGAATTGTCAGAAGGCCTTTCTTGCTACCACTACGACCTCACACTCAATTTTTTTTTCTTAATGAATGTATCTATGTAAAATGTCTAGGGTAATGATATGTAATGTGGTGTGATAATTATAGATACACCCACAGATATTTAAGCAGGACACAACAACCACATCATACAGACAGGTCAGATCTCTCTGACCAAACAGCACATTTACCATGGTGGTTTTACATCAGATAGGTCCTCCCAGACTATAGATTCTGAAAAATATTTATTAGTTTCCTTCCCTAAAAGTGGATAGGTAATATGTTTCATTATTCTCAACACTTGATCTGTCTTTCCTAACCCTTGCTGGAGTTTATGTATATTGTTGGTCCCTAGACCCTGACTTGGGCGGGGGGTCTAGAGCAAATCCCTACTTGTTTGTAAGGCTAGATTTCGATATGGCAGTATCAAATCACTCGAACATTAAACAATATTCAAAATATACAAAGAAATAATTTCAATCTTACCAGATTATGAATAAAGAACACAGAAATGCTAGCAAAACTCAGCTGAGCTGCTGGCTATAGTATGGCGTCCCTGAACTTATTTCACTTTCTTTCATTTGGAAATCACCACACTTTAAAATACTGTGTCTATCATCGAACAACTATTGAGGAATGGCCCCACCGCGCGTCTGAGCGCCGATAAAATGATTGTCTGTGGCCAATCACTGCCTAGGTTTATTTCAAATTCAAATTTCCTACCCTAAAGTCATTTCAGTCATGCTTCAGTCAAGTATGGATGTTTATCTGTTAGTCTGTCCGTCTCTACTTGTTTTTTTCAAAAACGTACTTGATTTTTGGAACCAACCTTTCTCTCCCCTCCAAAATTTTGTCGTTAAAAGTTATATTTAGACACAGCTCCCACCAATGTCCCTTCGCTTCCCTACTAAGTAGATTTGAACACCTGCGTCTCGAGGTCGTGTTTTTTTGTGCAAATAGCGACATTTTTTATTCCATACAGTCTGTCGTTGATGTGAACAACAACACTGTCTTTTGTCATTATCTTCAATATTATCTATCCGTCTGTAAAATTAAGAACATATTAGTTCACTGCTCAGAATGGGCCATCCGGCCAGCTAATTTTTATATTCCTAACATTAATATTACGAAAAAGTTACTTTTTAATTTTTGTAATATTCCAAACATCTGCGTTCTGCCGCTGAATTCAAATCAAAGGCTTGGTATCGCAAAAGCGCCCAATAAATGACTGTGGCGTAACATATCCAAGGTCCCTTCTGTCGAGTTCCTTACGTTATGTCAACTTGGGAAACGTGACTTTTCTCCGTTTCCCCCCCAATTGCGTCTCCTTAGCCTTTCTAGTCTCACGCAATCTTTCCAGTCATATTTTTTTCCTTTTTATCCGCCGTTCCCCTCCTGTCTAGCAAGTCAATTTTTATGGAGGGTGATGAGCCGCGGTCTGGGCGATCATGTACTATCAGCAGCCTACGCATTATGTTTTTATCCTTACATGTTATCTTTGGAGGTATTTTACCGTTGTATCTCTGTCAATTTCACTACACATCTCCCCACTTGAAAACATGCCTATGGCAAGTTCCAAAACCAGCGATACACATAGGTAAAATTACTCCTCACGTCTGCCACTACTCTAATTTTGATCACAGGGGTGCCGACTGAGGAAATCTGCACCGACATTCAATTTGCCTGGGATATATTGGATACTGAACTGATAAGGTTGAAGCAATAAAGACCACCTCAGCAATCTTGCGTTTTCATGCTTAGCCTGAGATAAGAATACGAGAGGCTGATGGTCCGTCTCCACCACAAAAGTCCTACCATACAGATAGATTTGAAACTTCTTTATTGCCCAGATTAACGCTAAACATTCTTTTTCGCTTGTGGAGTATCCTTGTTCCGCCTTATTCAATTTACGGCTTGCATAAGCGACTGGTTTCAGTTCCCCATCAGGTGAAGATGATCTTTGCAACAAAGCCCCTCCTAGTCCTACATTACTTGCATCGGTTCTTAAGACAAAGTCCTGTGTCAAATCAGGCAGTTTGAGAATAGGCTTGCTAGTGAGTTTTTCCTTTAACTCTTGGAACGCTAGTTCACATTGTGCAGTCCAAATAATTTTATCTGGAAGTCCCTTGCGAGTCAGATCAGTCAGAGGAGCACAAATAGCGTTAAAATTCTTGATGTATTTCTGATAAAAATCCGCATAACGACACAAATGATCGCACGTCCTTTTTTGTTTGCGGCCTAGGTGCTCTCTGCAGTTTTTCCAAGTTCTTAGGATCAGGGGTCATATTACCCTGATATACAGTGTGTCCCAAGAATTCCAACTCTTTGCATCCAATACAACATTTTGTTGGCCTAGCAGTTAAGTTCGCCTCCCGAAGTCTATCAAAACAACATCTCCAGAGCTTCAATGTGTTCTTCAAATGTCTCTGTGGCGACGAGAATATCATCCATGAAATTCGTGATACATGGGTTATTCAGGGGATCCAACAATTTGCGCATCATCCTTGAAAAACACACTCGGAGCATTTTTCAGTCCGAATGGTAGCATATTGAATTCATAATGTCCATCCGAAGTGCTAAAAGCCAAATAAGGTCTCACTTCAGGCTTCACTGGGATCTGGTAATAGCCTTTACTAAGATCCACCTTTGAAAAGTATTTTGCCTTGTTCAGTCTGGCAAATAACTGTTTTGTGTCTGGTAATGGATCCACTTGTCCTTCTGTGACAGCATTCAGTTTCCTGTAATCTATGCACAGTCTGTGTTCCCCAGACGGTTTTCTCAACAAAACGACACTAGAACTAAAAGATGATTCACTGTGCGAAATAATCCCCTCCTTCAACAAATACTCTATTTCTTCCTTCAATGCCTTCTCCTTCGCGAACGGAATAGAATAGGCTCTCATACAGATTGGGTTTGAGTCTACCAGTTTCATGTCATACTGTAGCAAATTTGTATGGCCTGGTTTATCTGTTAATACATCTGTATGTTCCTCCAGAACCTGTTGAACTCTCTCCCTCTGGTTTTTAGTCAGGTGCTTACTGACTTTTACCTGTGCTGCGGTTTCACAAGGATGTAATGGGTATTCATGTGAGGTGAGTGGTTCTTTTTGCATCTGGGTTGCAATAGCCAAGGTCAATAAGGGGGTGCTTTCCTGGAGTGGTCTGTCCAGATACTTCTTTAACAGGTTTACATGATAAACTTTCTCCTTCCCCTTTTTGTCAATTTTATAGTTTGTTCTAGACACCTTCTCTAGAACCGTATATGGACCTTGCCAACCAATTTGTAATTTATTCTGGCTTCCGGGTAGTAGAAGCAGCACCTTCTCTCCGACTGCCAGTTCCCTGTCCTTTGCCTTCCTATTAAAATATGCTGCATGTTTCTTCCTGGATTGCTTCAAATTATCATTTGCCAGTTTCCATCCAGCTTTCAAACGAGTGGTCAGTTCGTTCACGTATTGATACGATGAGGTAACAGTCTCTTCCGCCTTCTCATCTGTCCAGGTCCTTAATAGAGCTTTACATGGATCTTTAATTTATTGGCCTCTTATTTTTCATGGAACCCATGCGGGAGCCATCCGGTTGAAACTATGTGGTACCTTTCTCCGGTACGCAAACAATGCGGCGGGCAGGAATTGATCCCAAGATACGGTTTTTCGTGTGCCAGCTTTCTCAGGATAGAAATGAGAGTCCGTTGAATCTCTACCTGGCCGTTCCCTTGTGGATGGTACGAGAAATCTTCTTGAAATCTAAACCTTGTCTGCATTTCTTGAAATAGGCTTAAAAAGTCTGATCCGTTAGTTTCCCCTTGAACTGGGGTAAAGAATTTCTTCCATTATCGCTTAGTCAAGATTTGATGCGGGAATCCTAATCGGGTAAATATTGTAAGTAGCGCCTCTGCTACATGTTTTGAATCAATTGATGGCAGGGCTACCGCCTCTCCCCACATAGAACAAGTGTCCACCAGAGTAAGGATGTAACTGTTCCTCCTCTTGGTCCGAGTGAGAGGTCCCACAATATCCACTGCAACCCTTTGTGGGTGTTCCCTTATGGGCATTTCCACATGCTTTGCAGGAGTTTTCCAGTGCTTTGGAGCTACCCTTTGACATTCTGGGCAGGATTTGACAAATATTTTTATATCCTCCGTTATCCCTGGCCAGAAGTAATGACAAGCTATACGCTTGTCTCATGGCGCTCATCCCATCTGTGACCAAAGGGAATCGCATCCTTACTTAAGTTTGCCCATCACTTTATCTATGGAAGTGGGAAGAACTAGCTGGTTGTGACCATTTGTTCCAGTTCCGGCCTTCCTGTATAAGAGTTTGTTCTTCATGAAATATTCCCCCTTGCTCGGAGGTGTGTGGCATTTGGGCAATTTTTTAAAACAGGGCTTGAGTGTCCTATCCTCAGCCTGCGCCTTCCTCATCTCCTCTGGATGAGCATTTTAGGTTCACCTTCTTCCTCCTTCTTCTGTGACCTGGTCTGCACTGTCGCCATGATCACAGGTTTCTCGGGATTCCCCAAGAAGACGTATCTACACCCCAATATCAGAGGGTAGATTGGTTCATCTATCACTGCTGCTCTGATTTCTCCCTCCACATAGCGAGTTTTCACCGTTATCCTTGCGATGGGAAGTGTCATGAGTGGTATGTCCTTAGTCGCCCCTTGTATTTCACTGTTTCTGTGGTATACTGACTTGGGTCCACTAGGCTAGACTTCACAACTGAATCATAATCCAAACCTGTATCATAAAGGCACCTTATGGTGACCCCATTACAAATAACATCCTCACAAACTGGGGGGTGATAAGGTTCCTGTTGTCCCTTAGGATTAACCTTTAATCTTTGCGTCCCCGACTTCATTGCAGCAATGTTTGAAGGTTTCCTTCTACAAAATTCGGTGTTATGGTTATCCTTCTTGCACCATTTACACCATCTTTTTCCTTGGTTCAACGGTTTTCTTTCATTGAACTTTTGGTCATTGAACTGTGAGTTTCTGTCGATAGTCATTTCTTGGCCGCTCAAAGTTTGTCCTACCTTTATTTCCCTGCTCTCTATTATCAAATTTATTAAATTGCTGTGGAGCTTTAAAATTGTCTATGTGCTTCTTTTTAGCACCACTTACCTCTGCCTGAGCTGCCTGATACCTCTCAGCAACATTTAAAATTTTCCCCAACTTCTCTGCACCTTGTTCCATGAGAAATTTTCTCATGTCTGGAGCCATGGACTCTCTCAATTGCTCAATCATGATCATTTCTTTAAGATCTTGGGTCTTCCCCAGAGCCGTCCATTTCTCCAAATAGGTTTCTAGTCTAGCAGAGAATTGGTGGTATGTCTCCCCAGACAACAGTTTGGCATTTCTAAATTTCTTACGATAAAATTCACCATTCTTCTCGTACCTTAATACCAAAGCCTGCTTTAACATGTCATAATTGTCTTGGTCTTCCCTGTTCATTTTGGCAAATACTTCATAAGAAGCACCCCTCAATCCCTGTGATAGCTTTAAACTCCACCTCTCTCTCTCTAACCCATATGTAGTAGCTAATAACTCAAAACGTCCTAGGTACCCCTCTATGTCATCGTCTTTTTCAACAAAATGGTCTAAATGAAACCCCTTAGCTGAGTTTGAGGCTCCCAGACTGGGCGTAGCATCTGAGGCAAAAGGGCTGGCACCATTTTCAGGAGCCGGGCCTTGTAATTCCAGCTCCCTTAGTCGTAATTCGTGCTCCCTTTCGGCAGTCAACCTTTTTTCTTCTGCCTCCCTTTCGGCCTTTTTATCTTCTGCCTCCCTTTGCTGTCGTTTTTCTTCTGCCTCAATCTGCAGCCTCTTAATTTCTCTATCAGCCTCAATTTGTAACCTCTTCTCTTCAGCTACCTTTCTATCTTCCCTTTCAATATATTTATCACATTCAGCCGTTACATATTGAATTAAAATTTGACCAGCCATTCCCATCTCCTTTGCGGTCAGCACAGCAGCTGATCGGAATTTTGCTAGCTCCGCCATACTTTTCAGACAATATAATAATATACAAGCTGAATCTCTAACCAGTAAATACACTAAGTACTTCTTATGACTATAGTCTAACTAATTCTAACTAACCAGTTAACTAATTAATTATCACTGGCTGTGAAGATTCACCAACTTTTATCTGCAGGGACACTTTTAATTTTAAAGGGAATTTCACAATTTTTTTCTCTAATTTTATTTCTCCAACCAGGAGATCCTAATATTACTGTTGGGCTAATTATCCCTGGACAAGACCCCAATGTATGTAGTGGGTTTGATGGTATTGTATGATGGTGATATTACTAAATGTAATGTATGAGGCCAGCTGTGAAGGCTCCTGAGATAAAATGTAGTTGTGAATTGTCAGAAGGCCTTTCTTGCTACCACTACGACCTCACACTTTATTTTTTTTTCTTAATGAATGTATCTATGTAAAATGTCTAGGGTAATGATATGTAATGTGGTGTGATAATTATAGATACACCCACAGATATTTAACAAGACTAATAATATTAATAAATGTTAAAATACACTGAACTAACTCACGTGTGTAAAAAATTTTTGATAGAATTATATTACATTTATTTTGTTCTGGATCAAGTTTTATGTTGACCAGAACTTTTTTTAAAAAAAAGGATTTAAAAATTATGAAAGAAATGCATGGAATGTTACATAATAAATGCAAGAGTGTACATATATAAGTACTAGACTAGTTAGTTTTATTAAAATGTTCTAGTAGTCATCTACTTGGGAGGATAGTTAATGTTTGTGCTGTTGGGGTGGCCTCATCACACCTGTCTATATTGACTACACAGTGTCCAGTAAATTGCAGGAATTTTATGGGGTATTAGTAACTAAACTAAAAGGCGTTGGTGAACTTCCAGCAGACCAGAGGCTCACTCATCTTGCATATGTAGCTCTGGTGCTGAAATCTGGGGGTCCCACCTCTCCGTGCTGGCGGGCAATAATAGTGGTCTCTGTCACAACGTACTGCACAGATACACTCGAGTAAAATCACCAACTGAATGGACACCGCCTTGTTGACAACTGAAACTCACAGCTCTGCAATCAAAGTATTGGCTATGTGTCAAAATTCTATTCTCTACCCACGTCTGGACACAACACGGACACAACAACCACATCATACAGACAGGTCAGATCTCTCTGACCAAACAGCACATTTACCATGGTGGTTTTACATCAGATAGGTCCTCCCAGACTATAGATTCTGAAAATATTTATTAGTTTCCTTCCCTAAAAGTGGATAGGTAATATGTTTCATTATTCTCAACACTTGATCTGTCTTTCCTAACCCTTGCTGGAGTTTATGTATATTGTTGGTCCCTAGACCCTGACTTGGGCGGGGGGTCTAGAGCAAATCCCTACTTGTTTGTAAGGCTAGATTTCGATATGGCAGTATCAAATCACTCGAACATTAAACAATATTCAAAATATACAAAGAAATAATTTCAATCTTACCAGATTATGAATAAAGAACACAGAAATGCTAGCAAAACTCAGCTGAGCTGCTGGCTATAGTATGGCGTCCCTGAACTTATTTCACTTTCTTTCATTTGGAAATCACCACACTTTAAAATACTGTGTCTATCATCGAACAACTATTGAGGAATGGCCCCACTTGCGCGTCTGAGCGCCGATAAAATGATTGTCTGTGGCCAATCACTGCCTAGGTTTATTTCAAATTCAAATTTCCTACCCTAAAGTCATTTCAGTCATGCTTCAGTCAAGTATGGATGTTTATCTGTTAGTCTGTCCGTCTCTACTTGTTTTTTTTTCAAAACGTACTTGATTTTTGAACCAACCTTTCTCTCCCCTCCAAAATTTTGTCGTTAAAAGTTATATTTAGACACAGCTCCCACCAATGTCCTTCGCTTCCCTACTAAGTAGATTTGAACACCTGCGTCTCGAGGTCGTGTTTTTTTGTGCAAATAGCGACACTTTTTATTCCATACAGTCTGTCGTTGATGTGAACAACACTGTCTTTTGTCATTATCTTCAATATTATCTATCCGTCTGTAAAATTAAGAACATATTAGTTCACTGCTCAGAATGGGACATCCGGCCAGCTAATTTTTATATTCCTAACATTAATATTACGAAAAAGTTACTTTTTAATTTTTGTAATATTCCAAACATCTGCGTTCTGCCGGATGAATTCAAAATCAAAGGCTTGGTATGCGCAAAAAAAGCGACCAATAAATGACTGTGGCGTATAAAACATACCCCAAGGTCCCCTTCTGTCGAGTTCCTTACTTTATGTTAACTTGGGAAACGTGACTTTTCTCCGTTTCCCCCCCAATTGCGTCTCCTTAGCCTTTCTAGTCTCACGCAATCTTCCCAGTCATATTTTTTCCTTTTTATCCGCCGTGCCCCTCCTGTCTAGCAAGTCAATTTTTATGGAGGGTGATGAGGAACACTAGATACAATCTTTAATTCGTAAGGGGAGAAACTCAATGCTGGAAAGCGCCTGGTCAAACCAATAGCAATAAAAATGAACAATGGGGAGCGGTAAGCGGAATAGCAGACTGAATAATAATACTAATAATTTCTGTAGCATTAACAAACCTGGTCATTGGAGAACACTTTTTCCCAACATAAGGAAATTCACAAGTTTATATGGGGGGGGAATCACCAAATGGTAGTGCGTTAACAGAAACATCGATAGACCACATCATGGGGTTAACGGTAGATGGAGACATGCATTACAAGATGTGAAGGTAAAGAAGAGTGCAGATTTGGGAATAAGCGAATAAACCATTTAGTAGTTCCATAAACTTGAAAGTGAAACTAGAGAAGGGCTGGAACCAACTGTAACTACACAGAAAAGGTTTGACATCAGCACAAATGAGTATGACCACCCCTTAAACCAGAAAGCATTTTGCGGACCGTAGACATTAAGAAACGATATCAATTTGCACAAAAGCCAGGAAAAAGACATTGACTGATGATATAGACACAGAATTTTTAACACCATTTCAACAATATTTAAGGAAAAGTAGCCAAATCATGCTTGGGATTCCAGGAAAGGAAGAAGCAAGACTGGATAACACAGAAACACTAAACACCATAAAGATGAGAAAGGAAATGAAAAGAAAGAAAACAGAAGCGAAGTCCCCCAGGTTAAAGCAACTATATAGCGAACAGTACAGCCAGCTGGACAGGGAAGTTAAACGCCAAACCCGAGCCAACAAAAGGAATTTCCTAGACGATCTTGCAAAACAGGCAGCAGAGGCAGCACTGAGAAATGAACAAAGCACAGTATACAAAATAACTAAATTCATCAGCGGAAAACAAGGTGCAAACAATATTACATCAGTAAGAGATAAGCAAGGAAATCTCATCAAGACAGCAGAGGGGACAGGAAACAAGATGGGCAGAGCACTTCAGAGAAACTTTATTTGAACAAGGAAATACCAGAGACACAATTGAATGTTCCTGAGGCTGAAAACGATCTAGATGTAAATACAGACATTCCACGAAAAGAAGAAATCATCACAGCAATCAAAGGGTTAAAGAACGGTAAAGCTCCGGGCCATGATAACTTAAATGCAGAGCTATTAAGACAGACCCTGAGCTAGCAGCAGAACTATTAGAACCACTATTTGCACAAGTGTGGAAAACGGGGACAACACCATCAGAGTGGAACAAAGGAATAATTGTCAAATTGCCCAAGAAGGGAGATCTTTCAGACTGCAATAAATTGGAGAGGAATCACTCTTCTCTCAGTTCCCAGCAAAATACTAGGCAGGATAATTATACAGAGAATTTCAAAGGCAGTAGACTACAAACTGAGGAAAGAACAAGCAGGATTTAGAAAGAACAGAAGATGTGTAGACCATATATTCACTCTCAGGAAACATTATAGAGCAGTGCTCAGAATGGCAAAGACAGCTTTACATAAATTTTGTTGATTTTGAAAAGGCTTTTGACAGCATACATAGGGACAGTTTATGGAAAATACTGAGGGCTTATGGAATTCCAAGCTGCATAGTGTCAATCATAAAAAGCCTCTATGCCAACTTTACGTGTAGTGTTGGGCAGAGCAACCTAACCTTCGAGGTGAAGACAGGAGTACGACAGGGATGCCCCTTATCAACCACTCTTTTTTAACAGTCATAGACTGGGTGATGCGCCAGACAACAGAGGGCAGTCCAAGAGGAAATAAGATGGACTACATTTTCAACATTGGAAGATCTGGAATATGCAGATGACATTGCACTGCTGGCACATTCACATCAACACATCCAGGAAAAAACGGATAGACTTAATAAATTTAGCCAGCAGGTGGGCTTGAACATCAATTTAGAGAAGTCTGAGGTCATGACGCTCAATGTGAGCAACCCTGAGCTCATATCAGTAAGGAATCAGCAACTGGTACAGACAGATACCTTCACATACCTAGGAAGCATAGTAACACCAGACGGTGGGGCAGGCAAAGACATCAACATCAGAATGAATAAGGCAAGAACAGCCTTCTTTAGCCTAAATAACATCTGGAAGTCCTCCCAATACAGCACAAGCACAAAATTAAGATTATACCAGAGTTGCGTGCTTTCTGTGCTTCTCTATGGTGCGGAATGCTGGAGAGTCACAGAGAAGGAAATGTCAAAATTGTCCTCTTTTCACACAACATGCCTAAGAAAAATTCACCGAATCTTTTGGCCGAATACCATCACCAACCAAGATCTGCTTACTCGTAGCAAGCAAGAGGACATGCATACCATCATAGCTGGCAGACGCTGGAGCTGGGTTGGTCATGTCCTCAGAAGAGACCCCGATGCCATCACAAGAACAGCTATGCTTTGGACCCCTGAAGGAAAGCGAAAGAGAGGCCGACCAAAAACAACTTGGCGGAGGACTGTGGAGGCTGAGATGCAAAGAATGAACCAGAGTTGGGGCACTGTACGAAGGATGGCCACCGACCGTGCAAAGTGGAATCAATTTGTTGTTGCCCTACAAGACGCCACTAGGCCCAACACTACACGTAAAGTTGGCATAGAGGCTTTTTATGATTGACACTATGCAGCTTGGAATTCCATAAGCCCTCAGTATTTTCCATAAACTGCCCTTATGTATGCTGTCAAAAGCCTTTCCAAAATCAAAGAAATTAATGTACAACTGTCTTTGCCATTCTGAGCACTGCTCTATAATGTTCCTGAGAGTGAATATATGATCTACACATCTTCTGTTCTTTCTAAATCCTGCTTGTTCTTTCCTCAGTTTGTGGTCTACTGCTTTTGAAATTCTCTGTATAATTATCCTGCCTAGTATTTTGCTGGGAACTGAGAGAAGAGTGATTCCTCTCCAATTATTGCAGTCTGCAAGATCTCCTTTCTTGGGCAGTTTGACAATTATTCCTTTGTTCCACTCTGATGGTGTTGTCCCCGTTTTCCAGACTTGTGCAAATAGTGGTTCTAACAGTTCTGCTGCTAGCTCAGGGTCTGTCTTAAATAGCTCTGCATTTAAGTTATCATGACCAAGAGCTTTTCCGTTCTTTAACCCTTTGATTGCTGTGATGATTTCTTCTTTTCGTGGAATGTCTGTATTTACATCTAGATCGTTTTCAGCCTCAGGAACATTCAATTGTGTCTCTGGTGGTTCCTTGTTCAGAGTTTCTCTGAAGTGCTCGGCCCTTCTTGTTTCCTGTCCCTCTGCTGTCATGATGAGATTTCCTTGCTTATCTCTTACTAATGTAATATTGTTTGCACCTCGTTTTCTGCTGATGAATTTAGTTATTTTGTATCTGTGCTTTGTTCATTTCTCAGTGCTGCCTCTTCTTCCTGTCTTGCAAGATCGCTAGGAAATTCCTTTTGTTGGCTCGGGTTTGACGTTTAACTTCCTTGTCCAGCTGACTGTACTGTTCGCTATATAGTTGCTTTAACCTGGCGGACTTCGCTTCTGTTTTCTTTCTTTTCATTTCCTTTCTCAGTGTTATGGTGTTTAAAGTTTCTGGTGTTATCCAGTCTTGCTTCTTCCTTTCCTGGAATCCCAAGCATGATTTGCTGCTTTCCTTATATATTGTTGAAATGGTGTTGAATTTCTGGTCTATATCATCAGTCAATGTCTTTTCCTGACTTTTGGCAAATTGATATCGTTTCTTTATGTCAGCCGCAAAAGCTTTTCTGGTAAGGGGGTCCTTCAATTTGCTGATGTCAAATCTTTTCTGTGGAGTTACAGTTGGTCCAGCCCTTCTTAGTTTCACTTTCAGTTTTGCTACTACTAAATGAAATTTCCTATATACCCAGAAGGATATTGGTGAATTTTCATCATATTCCCTGAATTACATTGTGTGCCCGGGAATTTAATTCTTCTGAGAGGTTAACATTCGTGGGTGGAGCGCATGAAAATGGGCCTGTTAGTTTGCGGAGAACAAATGTACCGAGGCATTTGTTTCTTTCTAATGTGTCACAGTTCGTGGTTACAAGACATCAGACTTAAGTACTGAAGTTCCTACGCCACTAGTGTGAGAGAAAAGTATCACCACCAACCGTCTACAGTGGACGAATTTTGTGTACTCATCACCAAAAAGAAGTGATGGAAACCACAGCTGCAGGACTCATCTGGAGCTAAGTGTTATATAACAGGCTACAGCAAAAATACGGACATTATTATTAACGCCCTACCAAAACCTCAGTAAGGAAACTTTAATTTCAATTTTCACCAAATTTTCCATATTTATTTTCACATGTTAAAGACTAGTTGACTATTAAATTTGTTGTATGTTATTTTAAACTAAACAATAATAGTTAATTCATTTTATATGTACGAAAGCAAACGTATGAGCCAGTTCTTCTTGATAAATACATATATATATATATATATATATATATATATATATATATATATATATATATATATATATATATATATATATATATATATATATATATATATATATATATATATATATATATAGCCATTACATATAAGAGGGCATTCGTTGGATTACTCCAACTGGGGGCTTGACGGGCCCGAATCATTGCATAACCCCTTTACAAAAGGCGACGGACCAGATAATAAGTTAACAAATTTGCTCAGCCCTTAAGCAGCGTTTGTTCTTGACTTCTGGGAATTTCTTGTGAAGGCTCCCTAAGGTAGAAACGACATTCATCTTCTATCTATATCTTTGCCAAGAGTAATCTTGCGCGAAGATAGATACCTTGGACGACCTACATATAGAGACGCTTGCGTTGTGACCATTAGTGGATCACTACTGCAAAGCAATGGGAGGCAATCCCATGATAGTCTGTCCGATTTAGAAATATGGTTTCTTGTTTGTGTCGTTTAGCGAGTGACGCGTGTAATGCGCTTGTGAGCATCCGATAAAACACGCTCAGAAGATAGATGTTGACGAAAAAATTCCACCTTCTCGTGAGCTTATTCTCAGAAGTCATGTTCATCATGAAATTCAACGCAAAGGAAGAAGCTGAGAGGAAGAAATAGAATCATTTTATCTGTAAGGGTGAGAGAAAGAGTAGTTGAGAAAATTGTGAGCACTAGTAGGTTTTTAATAAACAGACGTGGAGTAGTGCCTTTACCCACAGTGAAGTCAAGGGCGCTGACGAGGTGGAATTATGAGAAGTTGACTTGGTGGCAAAATTTAAATTGTTGATAACTGTCAATCAATCTCGTTAAGGTTCTCCTCAGACACGTCAGTGGCTTCAGTACTATAATCATTGTAGCAAGGGTAAAACCCTGGAGCCATGCCTTTATACATATGAATAACCCCCCCCCCCCCCCAAAAAAAAAAAAAAAAAAAAAAAAAAAAAAAAAAAAAAAAAAAACACAGGGATTCAAAGTGGCCCATGGTGCCCATTGCAACACCACTGATTTTGTAAGGAAATTCCCTACAAAACTCAAACGAATTGAGGGCGATCACCAACTCAGCAGTATGAAGAAGAGGTGCCTGTGTAGGACGGGTGCATATGTTGAAAAAATCGTTGAAAATGTCAGCGTTACACGTCCTTCAAATTGAGGGATAGAAACGTAAAGCGAACAAACATCCAAAATGAAAAGGCGACAAGATCTAAAAAAAAAAAAAAAAAAAAAACTAAAATAATAATAAAATAAGAGATATCCTTAAAGTATGAAGGAAGATTAACAACTAATGGCCGAACGATAGCATCATAAGAACAAATAGCTTAGCTTTGCAAGTCCTTCTTTAATAATATTTAGCATTATTGTTTATGAATCACAGTTAAACTTAATGGTAATCTCGCCATCTGCAATTAAATGTAGCATGTAGCTTATTATAAATTCAAGATTTGCTCTCATGAGATTTTATTAAGGGGCCTTTTCAACATATACCTTCATTATAAATGTAATGACTAATGCGCAGGACTAATTTTGTGTCTACGTGGCAAAGCTGTCTTTTGCATTTGAAGTTATAATGTTATTGAAACGGGATCATGAACGTGGGAGATTAATTTGATATGTTCCCGGACATGTTGGCAATAAAGTGTCAGATTAGAGAATAGATTTTTTAAATGAAAATATGTGCGCTGGTGATTAATGAAATGAAGGGTGTTTATTATTTGATATACATGGACTTTACGTCACTGGTAATCTAATGATTTGGTGAACGAATATAGAAGTGGTTCCTTACTAGTGAACAGGACAAAGACATAGTTTACTTTACGACCACAAGGCCTACGTCAGGGACTAATGAACAAAACAGCAGAGGAAAGAAAGTAAGGACTAATATACATGTAAATGCACTAAAAACAAATGGTAAGAGTGTGTCACAAAATTGGGCGATCATCCTCGATCTTTTTTCACTCCGGCAGTATCGGTACATTTGTGGTACTGATTTTATTGAGGGCTTTCATTTGTCGCACCTTCTTTCTTTCTTTTTCTGCTATGTGTAGCAGATATTATGTATTTTCCTTCTTACATAGTTCTCAGGGATAAGTAGACATGTCTGGTTGTTATCCATTTCTCCCTGCGTTGCAAGGAGTGGCAGCGACCTAACCATGTTGGTTATCGTGGGCGCAGCGGTATCAGTACGCAGATTAACACGTAAATTGCCTCAGCGCAATGCTTAATCACTGATAAGACACGGGTGCGCTCATCACCAAAGCTTGGAATACGGGGAGACAACTGATGGACAGACACAGATAAGAGATTACTTTCTGATAAAAGTAATGATTCTTACATTGGGAACACGTTGTTATATGAGTTTACCGACATGTTCGTAAGTTTGTACCCAAGGGAAAGCGGATATGTACAGCCCATTTTCAGAAACGTAATGTTTGAAATTTTGCATTAGCTGAGTCATGCAACATATTCAAATCAGATTGGCTGATCCTGTGAGGTGCGCATGCGTGGGAAGGGAGCGAATATAATCTGACCATTTTCTCAAGCTATTTCACTTGAGAAATCGCTCGCCAAGATACCAGACCTTGCTAGACTGAAGAATTAGAATTCAGAATTTCTTCTTAAACATACCGGACACCTTTTATTGGAGAATTTTGGACGGACTTTTCTAGCCCAGGAAATCTCTGTCAAATTAAATAAGGAAACCGGGACTGAGGAAACTGAAGGACCACACACGAAGTCAGAGAGGGAATATTACATTAACGACACCCCAAACGCGTGTAAGAGGCCGATTCAAGTCTCTTTTATTCATCTGAGCAAAAAGTCTGTGAGCCAGGATTGGCTTAAGCTGTGATTTACATTTCCTATGTTATTACTAACATGTGAACTAACATATATATATATATATATATATATATATATATATATATATATATATATATATATATATATATATATATATATATATATATATATATATATATATTACCATGTGAATTTTAATATGTGAAACTCACTAGTGGATGTCAAAGTCATTTGAGGCTGGCAACCTCAGCGTATAGAATGAGGATTCATGAACTACCACTGCACGGGCTGGTAATTGCTTTATTGCTAGTTTCGTAAAGAGAACTAAAAGCATCAAGTAGTTCCAGGTTCCACGTGGAGCAGGGAGGGAAAGATGAAAGAAATGATGTACATTCTAAGTATAATACATTTTCGAAGCTCGAAGCAATGTAAATGTCCCTATAAACATATTCACTTAAAAATTAATGTAAGTTTTCAAGCTTTAAACCAGTGTAAATGTCTACGTGAAAATTTTCATTTTAAAGTTAATTGAAGTTTCAAACTTTTCAATCAGTGTAAACATAAATGAAAACATATTCAATTTATATTGTGAACACTTTTCAATGAGTGGAGATGTATATGTAAACAGACTCTTTCTATATTATTAACCTTTTCATTTAAATATAAAGTAACTATTAAAGCTATTCTATTTAAATGTAATTGAGCAGAACAGATTGGATTGCTCAGTAGAATTGAACTTTTAGCTTCCCAAGCTTGATTGTGAATTCAGAATTTACAATCAGTGTGCTAACCGACAAACAATCTGCTATCACAAAACCTACTGGTTTAGCTTCAGCAGCAATAACTGGCGCAATGACCTAAATCTATATCTAGGCCCAATCCAATAGATGCTGAGCATTTAGCAGGTACCAGCCTCTCCAATTTTCCAAACATATCTCATGGACAATGAGACCAGCTCACAAATTACGCTCCTTTGGATGTCAACTAGCGTCGAACCTAGAGCTTACACGTCGAACCTAGAGCTTACACGAAGGTGTTAGCTGATCTGGCGGGGTGTGTTCATAAGCATTCCCCGAGATGAAGAAGTATTACTTGAGATGAGAAGCGTGTTTTTCTACTCACTGCAGTCTTGGCCGATGAAGATAGAAATATCGTCACCAAGTGTATTTAACACCGGAAGTGATTGAATTTTCTCTACCAGAAAAAGGAAGGAGTTATCAGTGGCATAATGAAAATTAGGCATAGAGATTGGTTAAAGTAGGCATAGAGATTGGTTAAAGTAGGCATAGAGATTGGTTAAAGTAGGCATAGAGATTGGTTAAAGTAGGCATAGAGATTGGTTAAAGTAGGCATAGAGATTGGTTAAAGTAGGCATAGAGATTGGTTAAAGTAGGCAAAAAGTGTCTCTAGAATGAGCTAACTAATAGCTAGCTTTTTGTCTGAAAAAGGGAATGAAGGTCAAATTATGCCCCTGAAAAGGGATTGACGGGACAACGAGTAAATGAATGTAAAAACGGGAAAAATAATAGCCCGGATAAATGACTGAGTGAATAAGTATTGTATTTTGTCACAATGACTTGGGTAACGGGGAAAGTCTTACTAGTGCGCAGGAAATAGGCCCTTAGATTGAAATACCTGGCTATATTAGTAACTTCGGATGAAAGTTGCCGCCCAGAAATTAAGAATGGACAGGAATGAAAAAAAAAACATAAAATGAGAAAACAATAGGACTGGCAACCTCAACATGTAAAACAAATGGCTTCAGAAACGACTGGTGCATGAGCACGCGCTTTGTTTCTGGCTTCCTCCAAGGGTAGGTAACTGTAGTTGTTGCTCTGTACTGCATAAAGATGGAAAAAGTAGATGACGATGAAAGTGATGATAACACGAAAAGTATTTTATGCAACAAATCTTTGTCAATGAAAGTAAGACAGACAATTTTACTGTAAAATAGAGCCGATACTGATATGTGGGAGCGAGCCATGGTCAGTCAACAGTAAAGAAGATCCTTGCAGATCACATAAATGTCGTTATAGAGAAGAATGTTCGCAATTCCTTCTACAGCTAAGACGAGAAATGAGAATTTCATGAAAGAAGGCAGTGTACAAATGAAGCTTATCACTCACATCAGAAGGTAATAATCAGGTTGTTTGGACATGATATTAGAAGAGGAAATCTACAAAACATTGTGAGAACAAGCAAGATTAATGGGAACAAATATACGAAGGTCGAAACACCGAGAATATTCTGGATAGATTAACATCGTGGCAAGGAAGAGGTCAACAAGAAAATGGATAAACAGTGCTAGGAGCAGGGCGTTTTAGAGATACATTATCGCCTACGACAATCGAAGAGGCATTTGAAGATGAAAGAGGAAAAAATACAGTCATTTGACGACATCTGCTTAAAAAAAGAGATTGTAAGATTAAAAAAAAAAGAAGATATTCCGTCGATTTACGCAAACATATTTGTTTCGTTGAAATTTAAAATGTTTAGCGCATAACCCTTACAACATTTTTGATCTATAGCCCCGTGTTGTAACAGAAAGAAAGATGTCCTTATCATTTGCTCTTTGGTTATTGCTAATGTTCGTTCCTCTTTCCTTGTCATCTTCACTAGGTATTGATTTCATTTATGAGCAAGCAGCATGCTCTCTTATGCGGCGGATAAAATGTTCTACGCTATTATTATAGTGTCAGAGTGTGGAATATTAGCTCCATATTGCTTAGCATTGGACATCACGATGTATTATTTGTGTGACCTCTCTTTTTTGAACATCACCCAAGGAAATTATACACATGGAAAAGCCCAGGAGATGTAACACGTAATCAAATCGACTATATCATGATAAAACATAGATTTAAGAACAGTGTCACAAGTGCAAAGACACATCCTGGCGCCGACATAAATTCAGATCACAATCCAGTTGTCATCAAAGTAAATATAAAGCTGAAAAGAGCAGGAAACAGAAGACAGGAGGAACCCCAGATAGAAATATCAGCGCTGAAACAACGAGATATAAAACAGAAATATTTAATCGAAGTCAAAAATAAATACCAACAGTTATTGACAGAAAGCATGGAGCAGTATAGAAGAGAAAACCCAGAAGAAAAAGCAACCGCAAAATGGGAATGCTTAAAAACAAGCATACAATCAGCAAATGCAAATTTACCTAAAAAGGAGTCTAAGAAAAATCAAATTTGGATGACAGATGACATCTTGAATAAAATGGCAGAAAGAAAGAAAGCAAAAAAAATACTCCAGAATATAAAACAATAGACAATGACATACGTACTATGTGTAGAGAAGCAAAAGAACGGTGGATAGAAACAAAATGTAAGGAAATAGAAGACTTGGAAGCGAAGCACATGACAAGAGATATGCATGAAGAAATAAAGAAATTATCAAATCGGTCGCGGTTTGCACAAGGAGGAAGCTGTATCAAGAACAAAAAATGGTGTAATATTACTTGATGAGAAAGACATATCAAACAGATGGGCAGAATACGTAAAAGAACTATTCGAGGACAACAGAGGTAAAAAAACCATCACCAGATTCTAATGAAGGCCCACACATTCTCAGATCAGAAGTAGAGAATGCCATTCATATGATACAAAAAGGAAGATCAGCAGGCATGGATAACATAAACATTGAAATGATAGAAGCTCTGGAGAGCTTTGGTATAGATACAATCACAGAAATATGCAATGATATATACAATACAGGATATTTACCACACGACATGAAGACATCAGTTTTTATAACATTGCCCAAAAAAACCAAATGCAACAGAATGTTCAGACTTCAGAACAATCAGCCTGATGAGTCATGCAATTAAGATACTGCTCAAAATCATACAGGAAAGAATAAAAAGTAAAGTAGACAGCGAAATCCAAGAAGAACAGTTTGGTTTTAGACGGAACAGTGGAACAAGAGAGGCAATATTTTTGCCTAAGAAGATTAGCAGAAAAATATACAGAGGTCCAAAAAAGTATGTATATGTGCTTCATTGACTATAAGAAGGCTTTTGACAGAATCCATCATGAGAAAATAATTGAATGCCTCAAAGACATAGGTATTGATGGAAAAGATATAAGAATACTCAGTAACCTTTATTGGGAGCAAACTGCCACAGTAAGATCGGGAAGGAATTATTCACCATACATAGACATAAAAAGAGGTGTCAGACAAGGTTGTGTGCTGTCCCCCTGCCTATTTAATTTATACACCGAAAAAAATTTTCAAACAGATACAGGAAATACCAGGACTGAACATCAGTGGAAGATCAATAAACAACCTTAGATATGCAGATGATACCGTGTTGTTAGCTGAAAGCGAACAGGAGTTACAAGAACTAGTGAAGCAAGTGAACAGTATAAGTCATGAATATGGACTCGACATTAATATTGAGAAAACTAAAACTATGATAATTAGCAAAACAGACGATAAACCCACATTAAAGATAAGCGTAAATGGGAAAATCCTGGAACAAGTCAAGAGCTACGTATATCTTGGTCATATAATAACAGAAGATGGCAGATGTGAAACAGAAATCAAGAAGAGAATAGGAATGGCCAAAGCTACATTCAACAACATGAAACATATACTGACATCCAAACAGTTATCTCATAAATTAAAACTGAGAATCATAAAGTGTTATATATATTCTGCATTTCTGTATGGTTGTCGTGGAAGATTCTAATCCACATATATAAATTATCAGGTAAATATAAAGCCTAACAAATACATTTAATAAAGAAAAGAAAAATGGTAAAAGAACAGTGCTGTCACAATGACTGTACTCGAAATCCCCCTTGTTTTCTGCTTCGTCTGCAAATTGTAACGCTTTCACGTTGATAGTAAAAGCCTACTGTATTATTACCCGCTTTCTTCAATGAAACGTGTACTGACCTTGAGATACGCAAGTTGATCAATGACCTAGATTTAATATTTCATTCATTCCATACACGGCGTAACTAAAAGACAGATAAAGCAGGAGAGAGAGAGGGGCGAATGAAGGCAGGAAGCATGCAATACTAAACACGCGTCGCGCGATACACAATTGCTGCCATCACGCGTGTAAGGCCACATGCACTAACTTTTTTTCAGACGGACAGTGATAAAAACACTAACCTTCCCAGAGTTAGGTTTTAAAAAAACCTGGAAAACGCTTATTAGAAAAGATGACATTAGATGGGTTTACGTTTGAAAACATTACAGTACCCAGACAGCACATCTTCGAAACAGGAGGTAGAAGAAATTGCATATTTTGAACGCAGCCACTTAGCTCTTTTAAATTTATATATTTGGGTTCCTTAGGGCTTGCTGACAAAGAATATGTAAAACGTTACGCAAATAGTCTAGGAATTACCAAATTATAACCAAAATAAAATAGTGGGGGTGCCTGACAGCATGAAATCATTTCTGCTCAAAAAATTTTTTTATAACGTGTTTGAAAAAACATTACGTTACGGAAATAGCCTACCATGTAAACTCCTATTTGATTGGAGCGCAACAAATGTAAGACTAAACACGATTGGTCGGGCTATAAATACTATCTTGTGTTGTCAGGGGGAACGTGAAAAGGAGTACTTTTTTGAAAAGATGTGTAGACATGGTTTCATTGGGTAGAGCTGCGAATATACTCGATTCAGAGCGTCTGTTCATTGCCACATCTTGTAATAAACCTACTAAGAAGCAGTGCGTTGAGCACCAGTGTATATTTTTTTATAAAATAAAGCCTGGGACATCGGCAGATCGGAGTTGTGCTATATTCATTGCCAGTCAACGAAACTGTTTATTATTCTATGAATTGTGGTAAGCTTGAAATATTCAATATCTTTTAATGAAAATTGAATGTAAATTGATAATTTATGTCTGTATATATGTGTAGTTCAGTAGCAAACATGATGTAAAGCCTATAATGCTCCAGCCTGAACAGAAGGTGTCGGAGGAAAGTAAAACTGCATGGAATGGCCAAACAGTACACTGACACCTAGATGATTGACTAGAAAGAAATAATGCTGGAATTGCAGAGGCGTAGTAACCATTAGGGAGGGAAATACTGGTATAAAGTATTTCAGATGAAGCTGACAGTTGGCCTAACGCTCTGAACTCAATGTTTGTGATGTATTGTGCTCAGTGTAGAAAGAGAGTATAAATTAGTTATGACGTAGAAGGTACATCCTTCTTGTTTCAGGGACCGTGGTCTTAAAGTTATTGAGCAGCACCTGGTCAGAGCTTTGCTGAAGCCAGAGGTGGAGAGCATACTCCTTGGTCCATATAGCAACCAGTGGGGTGACTCCAGAACTCATTAAAGTAATCGAGCAGAGGAGTCCTTTACTGCAGTCATCACGAAAGTTAAGAGAGTGTGGCCATGGAGCTCAACATTATGTACCCCATCTTAAAATGACATTCTAAAATAAAATTAAGAGGGGAATTCAATTGTTTTAATGCCAGGAACTGAGAACATCTCCAATACTAGTTCCAACAAAGACAAACTATTGAAGTCATGATGACAAATACCAACAGAGCTTGAACAAAACAAAACCAGTATTACCTCAGATTACCACTACACAACTGACACACATAGAATACTATTAATAATATATGTCATTACAAGATTCATATTGATAAATTCTGTACATATAACTTGTAATTAAAATTGATTGTGATTCCTGGTTCCCTTTGTATTTGAATCATCAGGACACATATACATTCATGACAGCACTGAATACATATTGTTATTTGAAAAGTTATCAGTGACTCCTTTAAGATATCCTCGTAGAGTGTTTTATGTATGTGAGTGTCACAGTGTTGTCAAGTGTGGTGGAATAAATTAAATTGTTTATCTGTCTGTTGTTGTTATGACTTACACTTCATCATACACATACCCTAGACATATAACGTAGTCATCACACTATTCCAGAATAATTCTGACTGAGGTATACATATGTGGCAGCAAGTAAGGTTATCTATAATACACTACTCTCATTAGATATAGATACCTTCACAGCTGATCTCAGTCAGTACACTAAGTCCCCCTATAAATATTTATAACATCCCACTTCACCACATATATTGGGGTCTCGCTCTCGGGATTTTGAATCTTTCCCTATTAAAAATATTGGAGGTAATTCACTTCAGGGAATAATAAGAATTAAAAGGTATCCTTGGGGGAAAATAAATAAGGTTGAGCTCACAGTGCCTGTGTTGTCCTAAGTTAATTAGTCATAGATAAAATTGTTTAGTTACATATTTTAGACATTTATCTGTTAGACAATGGCCGACCTGGCAAAATTTCGATCTGCTGCTGTACAGACTGCGAAAGAGTTAGGAATGGACGGGCAAATTATGATTTCTTATGTCACGGCTGAATGTGACAAATATATTGAACGGGAAGAAAGAAGATTAGAAAAAGAGGCCGAAAGAAGGTTAGAGGCTGAGGCTAAGAGGTTGCAGATTGAGGCTGACAAAGAGGCTAAGAAATTGGAAGCAGAAGAAAGAAGATTGACTGCAGAAAGGGAAGCAGAAGAAAGAAGATTGACTGCAGAAAGGGAAGAGAAGAGATTAGCTGCAGAAGGAGAAGAGAAGAGATTAGCTGCAGAGAGGGAAGCAGAAAAGGAGGAGAAGAGATTACAAAGGGAACATGAGTTACGACTAAGGGAGTTTGAGTTTCAGGGCCATGCTCCTGAAAATGGTGCCAGTCCCTTTGCCTCTGATGCCACTGCTAGCCAAGGAGCCTCAACCTCAGCTATGAATTTTCATTTAGATCATTTTGTTGAGAAAGACGATGATATAGAGAGCTATCTAAATAGGTATGAACTATTAGCTACCACGTATGGGTTAGAGAGAGAAAGGTGGAGCTTAAAGTTATCTCAAGGACTTCGTGGGGCAGCTTATGAAGTTTTTGCAAAAATGAGCAGAAGTGATCAGGAAAATTATGACATGCTAAAGCAGGCTTTTTTTGTTAAGATATGAAAAGAATGCAGAATTTTATAGGAAAAAATTTAGGAATGCTAAACTACTGTCAGGTGAAACCTATCACCAGTTCTCTGCACGAATAGAGACATACTTGGAGAAATGGACTTCTCTGGGGAAAACCCAAGATCTTAAGGAAATGGTCCTTATAGAGCAATTAAGAGAGTCCATGGCTCCAGACCTGAGAAAGTTTCTCATGGAACAAGGTGCAGAGAGGCTGGGTGAGTTGCTAAATGTTGCTGAAAGGTATCAAGCAGCTCAAGCAGAGGTAACAGGTAATAAAAAGAAACAGGTGGATAACTTTAGGGCGCCACAGAACTTTAATAAATTTGATCCCTAGGATCAAAACAAAGGTAAGCACCAGTTTGATAGGCCACGGTATGAAAATAAAAATAAATTCCCACAATTCGATGAAAGGAAATATGATGAAAGAAAATCTTTCAACCAAGGAAAAAGGTGGTGTAAAAATTGTAAGATGAACAATCATGACACTGACCATTGTAGAAGGAAACCTCCTCATTTTGCTGCTATGACATCGGGGAAAAAGGAAAAGAAGGTCAACCCTGAAGAACTACAGGAACCATACCACCCCCCAGTGTGTGAAGATGTCATCTGTAATGGTGTCACTATAAGATGTTTATATGATACCGGTTTAGATTACGATTCCGTTGTGAATTCTCACCTGGTGCAGGCCGATCAATACACCACAGAAACAGTGGAGATTCAAACTGCAACCAAGGATGTAGCTACCATGACACTTCCCGTCGCCCGAATAAAAGTGAAAACGCGATATGTGGAAGGAATCATAAAAGCAGCAGTGATAAATGAGCCAATCTACCCTCTGATATTGGGGTGTAGATATGTCTTCTTGGGGAATCCCAAGAGACCTGTGATATTGGCAACAGTGCAGACCAGATCACAGTCTAAAAAGGAGGAGGATAATCCAATAAATACTCATCCAGATGAGATGAGGAAGGCACAGGCTGAGGACAAAACACTCAAGCCATGTTTCAAGAAGTTGCCCAAATCTCATACACCTCCAGGCAAGGGAGAGTTTTATATGAAGAACAAACTGATATATAGGAAGGCTGGATCTGAATCCAATGGTCACGGACAGCTGGTCCTTCCCACTTCATATAGGACTAAAGTGTTGGAACTAGGGCATGCGATTCCCTTCAGTGGTCATATGGAAATCAGCGCAACAGGACAGCGAATAGCTTGTCACTATTTCTGGCCAGGAATAACTGAAGATATCAAACGATATGTAAAATCCTGTCCAGAGTGCCAACGAGTAGCACCTAAACATTGGACTGCACCAGCAACTCTGGGGGAAATGCCCATAGTGGGAACACCCTTTGAGAGAGTTGCCGTGGATCTTGTGGGACCTCTCACCCGAACCAAGAGAAGGAACAGCTACATTCTGACTCTGGTGGACACTTGTTCTATGTGGGGAGAGGCAGTAGCCCTGTCATCGATTGATTCTAAACATGTGGCAGAGGCATTGCTCACAATTTTCACAAGGTTAGGCTTTCCCAATCAAATCTTGACTGATAATGGCTCTCAGTTCAAGGGGAAACTAACTGAAGAAGTTTTCAGGATCTTCCAGGCCAAACACTTCCATTGTAGTGTGTAACATCCCCAAGGGAACGGCCAAGTGGAAAGATTTAACGGCACGTTGATGTCGATCCTGAGAAAGTTGGCACACGAAAAACCAGATACATGGGACCAGTACCTGCACGCCGCCCTCTTTGCTTATCGGGAGGTACCCCATAGTTCAACCGGTATGGCCCCGGCAACATTATTGTTTGGAAGGCCAATAAAAGGTCCACTCGAAGCTTTGTTAAGAACGTGGACTGATGAAAAGGCAGAGGAAAACATTACATCTTCATACCAATATGTGAATGAGCTGACCACTCGTTTAAAAACTGGCTGGAAACTTGCCAATGAAATTTGAAACAAGCCAGGAAGAAACATGCTGCCTATTATAACAGGAAGGCGAAAGACAGAAATTTGGCTGTGGGAGAGAAGGTACTGCTTCTTTTGCCCGGGAGTCAGAATAAGTTACAAATTGGATGGCAGGGTCCATATACAGTTCTAGAGAAGGTGTCTAGAACAAATTATAAGATAGATAAGAAGGGGAAAGAAAAAATCTATCATGTGAATCTCCTGAAGAAATATTTGGAAAGAGAACATCAGGAAGAGACACACTTGTTGACCTTGTCCATCGCCATGGAGATGAAAAAGGAACCACTTTCATCATTTGAATATCCATTACACCCCTGTGAGACAGCAGCACAGGTGAAAATCAGTACACATTTAACGAAAACTCAGAAAGAGAGAGTGCAACAGGTTCTAAATAATCATGCAGAGGTGTTAACAGACCGACCAGGGCATACAAACCTATTGGAATATGATATGAAACTGATAGACCCCACACCTGTCTGTATGAAACCATATTCGATTCCGTTTGCTAAGGAGAAAGCTTTGAAGGAAGAGATAGACTATCTGTTGAAGGAAGGAATTATTTCGCACAGTGAATCTTCGTATAGTTCCGGTGTTGTACTCTTAAGGAAGCCCTCTGGAGAACATAGACTCTGTATAGATTACAGGAGACTGAATGCTATTACAGAAGGACAGGTGGATCCATTGCCGAATAATCCATGTATAACAAATTTTATGGATGATATCCTCATAGCAACAGAAACATTTGAGGAACACATTGACTCTCTGAACATGCTGTTTAATCGACTTAGGGAGGCGAATTTAACAGCCCGACCAACCAAATGTTGCGTTGGATGTAAAGAATTGGAATTCTTGGGGCACACAGTTTATCAGGGAAACATGACCCCTGACCCAAAGAATTTAGAGAAACTACAGAAAGCCCCGAGACCACAAACCAAGAAGGACGTGAGATCCTTTGTCTCATTATGTGGTTTCTACCAGAAGTATATCAAAAACTTTAATTCCATATGTGCACCGTTAACTGATTTGACACGTAAAGGACATCCAGATCGCATTACATGGACACCACAATGTGAAATGGCTTACCAAGAATTGAAGGAAAAGCTCACAAGTAAACCTATTTTGAAATTACCTGACTTAAGTCAAGAATTCATAGTAAGGACGGATGCCAGTAATATTGGGTTAGGTGCAACTCTACTACAGAAATCAGATGCATTGGATGGGGAATTAAGCCCAGTGGCATATGCTAGCAGAAAGTTGAATAAAGCTGAAATCAACTACTCAACTAGCGAAAAGGAATGTCTTGCAGTAATATGGGCAATAAAGAAATTCAATATTTATCTGTATGGGAAGGCATTTAAGTTGCAAACGGATCACAAACCTTTATCGTTTCTAGCACAGGCTAGGCATGAGAACTCTAGGTTACTCCGATGGTCCTTACTTTTGGCTCCATATAATTTTAGCATTGAGTACATATCTGGAAAAACAAATTTGGGAGCGGATTTTTTAAGCCGCCATCCGTGTGATGAGAATCACCGTAAACCCCAGAAATAATAATAAATTTCTCTATGTGTATATAGAATAAAGGACTGACATATAATGTCTGTTTTAAGAGGGGAGGTGTCGTGGAAGATTCTAATCCACATATATAAATTATCAAGTAAATATAAAGCCTAATAAATACATATAATAAATAAAGGAAGAAGAATGGTAAAAGAACAGTGCTGTCACAATGACTGTACTCGAAATCCCCCTTGTTTTCTGCTTCGTCTGCAAATTGTAACGCTTTCACGTTGATAGTAAAAGCCTACTGTATTATTACCCGCTTTCTTCAATGAAACGTGTACTGACCTTGAGATACGCAAGTTGATCAATGACCTAGATTTAATATTTCATTCATTCCATACACGGCGTAACTAAAAGACAGATAAAGCAGGAGAGAGAGAGGGGCGAATGAAGGCAGGAAGCATGCAATACTAAACACGCGTCGCGCGATACACAATTGCTGCCATCACGCGTGTAAGGCCACATGCACTAACTTTTTTTCAGACGGACAGTGATAAAAACACTAACCTTCCCAGAGTTAGGTTTTAAAAAAACCTGGAAAACGCTTATTAGAAAAGATGACATTAGATGGGTTTACGTTTGAAAACATTACAGTACCCAGACAGCACATCTTCGAAACAGGAGGTAGAAGAAATTGCATATTTTGAACGCAGCCACTTAGCGCTTTTAAATTTGTATATTTGGGTTCCTTAGGGCTTGCTGACAAAGAATATGTAAAACGTTACGCAAATAGTCTAGGAATTACCTAATTATAACCAAAATAAAATAGTGGGGGTGCCTGACAGCATGAAATCATTTCTGCTCAAAAAATTTTTTTATAACGTGTTTGAAAAAACATTACGTTACGGAAATAGCCTACCATGTAAACTCCTATTTGATTGGAGCGCAACAAATGTAAGACTAAACACGATTGGTCGGGCTATAAATACTATCTTGTGTTGTCAGGGGGAACGTGAAAAGGAGTACTTTTTTGAAAAGATGTGTAGACATGGTTTCATTGGGTAGAGCTGCGAATATACTCGATTCAGAGCGTCTGTTCATTGCCACATCTTGTAATAAACCTACTAAGAAGCAGTGCGTTGAGCACCAGTGTATATTTTTTATAAAATAAAGCCTGGGACATCGGCAGATCGGAGTTGTGCTATATTCATTGCCAGTCAACGAAACTGTTTATTATTCTATGAATTGTGGTAAGCTTGAAATATTCAATATCTTTTAATGAAAATTGAATGTAAATTGATAATTTATGTCTGTATATATGTGTAGTTCAGTAGCAAACATGATGTAAAGCCTATAATGCTCCAGCCTGAACAGAAGGTGTCGGAGGAAAGTAAAACTGCATGGAATGGCCAAACAGTACACTGACACCTAGATGATTGACTAGAAAGAAATAATGCTGGAATTGCAGAGGCGTAGTAACCATTAGGGAGGGAAATACTGGTATAAAGTATTTCAGATGAAGCTGACAGTTGGCCTAACGCTCTGAACTCAATGTTTGTGATGTATTGTGCTCAGTGTAGAAAGAGAGTATAAATTAGTTATGACGTAGAAGGTACATCCTTCTTGTTTCAGGGACCGTGGTCTTAAAGTTATTGAGCAACACCTGGTCAGAGCTTTGCTGAAGCCAGAGGTGGACAGCATACTCCTTGGTCCATATAGCAACCAGTGGGGTGACTCCAGAACTCATTAAAGTAATCGAGCAGAGGAGTCCTTTACTGCAGTCATCACGAAAGTTAAGAGAGTGTGGCCATGGAGCTCAACATTATGTACCCCATCTTAAAATGACATTCTAAAATAAAATTAAGAGGGGAATTCAATTGTTTTAATGCCAGGAACTGAGAACATCTCCAATACTAGTTCCAACAAAGACAAACTATTGAAGTCATGATGACAAATACCAACAGAGCTTGAACAAAACAAAACCAGTATTACCTCAGATTACCACTACACAACTGACACACATAGGATACTATTAATAATATTTGTCATTACAAGATTCATATTGATAAATTCTGTACATATAACTTGTAATTAAAATTGATTGTGATTCCTGGTTCCCTTTGTATTTGAATCAGGACACATATACATTCATGACAGCACTGAATACATATTGTTATTTGAAAAGTTATCAGTGACTCCTTTAAGATATCCTCGTAGAGTGTTTTATGTATGTGAGTGTCACAGTGTTGTCAAGTGTGGTGGAATAAATTAAATTGTTTATCTGTCTGTTGTTGTTATGACTTACACTTCATCATACACATACCCTAGACATATAACGTAGTCATCACACTATTCCAGAATAATTCTGACTGAGGTATACATATGTGGCAGCAAGTAAGGTTATCTATAATACACTACTCTCATTAGATATAGATATATTTTTCTTCTACTTCTCCTTCTTCTTCTTCCTCTGCTTCTTTTTCTTCTTTTTCACTGTCTCCTCTTCGTTTCTGCCTCTGCTTATTCTCTTTCTTCCTCTTTTGCTTCTTCTGCATCGTATAAAATACAAAGCTACAGAAATCACTGCATCAAGAGGACATGAGAGGTTTTCTTGCAGGCGTCCATGTTTCATGGGGAGCATAAAAGGAAAATGAAGATAAAAATGATGATCGGGCTTAAGATCAACATGGCAATCCATATTTGTGGTGGCAGCACACCCTTCCCTCGTGCGCACAGATTCAGCAAAACCTTAACATCTGACGGAACCAATTAGTTGCACATAAATACACCGGCTTTTTATTTTTATTTGGAAGAAATAACAAGTTATTAATGATACTTGAACTAGTGACCCTAATGCTTGTTAAAGATATAGATATTTTTATTAGATTTGTCATTAAAAATGCACGCGGCTTTGGTGAAACAACAGTTATTACAGTAATGTAGTTAATTTAATTATAGGTCTGCATTTCGCATGCGACTCATTCTTGAAATGACATGTCTGGTGACATATTTCCAGACCCTGGATACAATGTACGTAACATGTAGCCGTAATTGTCTGTTAATTATGAAAAGCTAGAAAACTTTTTCATTTGCACATTATAAATCAATTAATCTGTCATGTGGAAAGTTAAAAAAAATGTAATCGTGAATGATAATGACGGGCACACATGAATGTGTTGATGGTCTTTCCTACACGACCCCATAAGCAATGTTGCAGTGGCGTCATCTCATTCTATTTAGAGGGGAAATCTTATGAGGCCAAATATGTGCCATATTCCACGTTTGGCAACACCAGACTGTCAATTTACGACATGCTTGAAAGCGATGCCTCGTATAGCCGCATTAATCATTTTACCAATTATTTTTTTCGAAGCCTTAATGAGGACGAAACAATATCCGTTTATTTATTATCCTATTATTTCCGGCTGCCCAGATTCGAAACTCAACAAATAAACAGAACCCAAAAAAAAAAAAAAAAAATATTCCCAAAACGAAAATCAATACCAGCAGTATATATTGAAGTGCTCTCTGTTTCTATATGCCCCGACCCCCAAGTTAAAGATGTTAGCTTTCTGATGTCTGGACAACCTCGTTAAGACATTATATACGACGATTATTTATGTAGAATAAAAAAAATTGGTTGCATTTGCCCCGACTTTGTGAAAATAGATACAAGCAAGGCAACGAAATGATTGTCGGAACAAAAATTGTCGGAATACCCCTTTAAAACACTATGAAGCATTATAGAAGCATTTCTTATCAAATTATGTGCGTTTTTTAAGCATCTGCTGTTGGAATACACATAGGAACTTATTATTTTTTTTAAACGAATGTCAATATTAAGAATGCCTATTTTGTAAATATTTGTTGACCGACTTTAATTTCGCATCAGAGACATAATCGCCCAGTGCTGTGTAAGGGAACGGAGTAACCTGAATGAATTTGATATGACTGGAAGCGGTATCGGCTATCTGATGTATGCCTATAACTCACGTGACACAGAATGCAGTGACGTAATAGTGGAGAAAAAAAAAACAAAGCCAAAAATAAATGAATAAAATAACCGCCGGGGGTCGGATTGCAGTCAGATTTCATAGGCTATAGAGCAGAGTTAAGTATCGCTCGTGGCCACCTTTTGCAGCAACGCAAGTTAGGTAGCATCTCCGCATGGAGCAAATAAGCCTACGCACGAAACTACTGGGGGAGTCCATCCTTTGCTTTGGTCAGGGTATTTCGCAGAGTTCGCAGCCGTCTGACACGGGTCAGTTGGCGTCCGGTCTCATTCCATCTGTTACGACAGGGTTTATAATGTTTGTAGCGAAAGGTTTTTCTAGTATGATAGTAGTGGTAGAGAAGAAGTAGAATCTCTCTCCAGAAAGGATGAAGTTCCAGTGCCCGAGAAGTACACTGGTATCACAAGTGAGTTACAGCTGTGAATACTCTGAGCTGGACAATAGATTTAGGCTTCAGAAGTATAAGTTGCTACTTTCGCTATAGTAACCCTATGTGATAATATAATTAAATTAGAAAAAGTAACTCAAAATTTAACAGTAAAAAATTTACCAAGTCAAATGAGTACAATTTCAATATTTATTATGTACATCTATATATTCTTGTAATGAGAAATGGGTGTTGGAAGATGGTAAAATGTATGATTATTTATAGTTACAAATTAAATAATAGAAAGAGTCTTGGATTTATCTTCCACTGAAATTACACAAAAGTTTGTCACAGTATCTCTTTGATATCTCTGGCTATCTAGTTCTCATCATAGACAGTCGTTTTAGAAACTGCTCACAGGATTTGTTGGATAGATACACATAAAACTCATCTGTTATTAGCCACGTCTGCTCGAGGTTCCTGAGACACACTTGAATAAACAGACTGTCCTTCAGCCCGCCCTATAACTACGAGGGACTAAGGTGTTGAAGATTGGTTGACCTCTAGGCTTCAGTTTAGCAGGATCAGCAATCCTCAAGTCTGTTGTTTCTCGATCAGGAATGATCATAAACATTGATCATAAAAACCTGAACAAAAGGTAATAGGTGGCCATGGTGTTCCAACAATCTCACCACCAACTGCTGTTCATGATGCGACCATGTCTTCAGTGTTTGTATATAAATGAATGAATCATGGTAGTATGTTACAGAGATAGCATGATAAGATAATGTCTACTGTGCAGAAAATAACAAAATACATGAATAAATCACATGTTATGATACATGGGTACGATATAACCTTTGCTTTCCACTTATGGATGCCGAGTCACTTATGTAATTGCTGATATGTCGTAAGCTTCCAGGCAAGAACTAGCCATGATATATTTGGCTAACCAATTAATGGTTATGCTTCCTGACAATGCCGGGGGAGGTTATCTCTGGTTAGCGTCATTCCCTTTTTATTATATCTGATACAATAAAATCGTAAATAAAATCTGAAATAAAATTATATTAGTCATACCTATCTCTTTAATAAACTTACATACCCTCTTAGGATTTATAAGCTCACGGTGAGACTATATTGGCTGAATTTAATCTGCCTTGCATGCAGCGTGAAAAAAGAACTTTTCTTGCACATGCTGTCTTCCAGTTTCTCACTCTGGCTTCTGGATTTGGTGTGTGTGATTTTCAACGCGCCGCTCTGTCCTTATATTTCAGTCTCTCGCCCGTACGAGAAAGCACCTCCTAAAGTCCCAAAAGATTTTCGTTTAATCTTTCGGATTGAGGCGAATTTGAGGCGATCTGTGCTTTTTCTGTACTTGTTTTCTCTTATTTTCACTACACACTTATATCCTTCCTTCCTTCCTATGTATCTTTCATTTTCCCCATATGAGGCTTTCATTCTATCCAATTTATATTTAAATCCATTTAGGCATGTAGTTATAATAAATTTTTTAAGATTATTAGCTAACCTTTAGCAGATGTGATAACGATGAAAAATGTTAATTATTTTTAAAACTATTTGTATTTGAATAATATCCATTTGGATATCATTTAAAGTCTATCTCCTTTGGTGAATTATTTTTATTTAATTGTATTCCAACCAGGCGTTCTCTTGTAGTTTTAAATTTAATGTCCAGTAAATGCAAACTTTTAAAGTCGGCCATTCATTCCTATATTCGCTATTTCCTACTTTCAGCAATACCGTCTGGCTAACCGTAATTCACATTTCCGCCGTCTTCAAACTTCAAAGCAAGATCCGCCGAGTGTTATTACTGCGCTGTGTGTGTGGATGTGTGTCGCGCTACACAACAAAGCAAGAGGTACCAAATCTCGTTACAATGTTAGCCACTATTATAGTGAGCACTTTTAAAGTTACGCATTAAGGGGTTGAAATGCTATAAATATATATTATGTTTAGTGCTTCACGGTATTGAACGCGAATTTGTATAGTTGTCTAGGTTTATGATGACGTGTTACGTTGGTATGCTAACAGATGACAATGTTATAATTGTACCCTTCAGACTCCGAACTTGATCCAAGTCGGACGTGTTTTTGATGACTCCCAGTATAGATTGAATTGCGCTGAAGTCCTTTTTGAAGATAGGCTACAGGGTCAGCTATCTTGTATGATGAATAGAATAATGGAGTATTCTTATCGATGATCACTCTTTTCCTGAACTAGGAACAGCAGGGAGTATAAACGTATGATTAATATAATCTTTCTCTTCGCCAAAGCTATGGCTATTCAATACCGGATGATCGACATACGACATCGCGAGTAAATAGTCGGACCTTTTGACGACAGAGCAAATAATATATATATATAATAATGTAATGGACTGTGCAGAGGACTCTGAAATAACTATTTGATGCAATTGAATTAATATATATATTGCTTGTGAAATAAACATGTACTGTTTTCGTGGACTCCAACAAATCGGATCTTTGTTGATTCAATACAGTGGACTTTATTATATTACTCAACATTAGCGAACACCATCTAAATCAGCACCATAGCTCCAATAAGGACAGATTGAAGATTAAGTAAAGTAAACAGGATAATAATCCATGAACCATCACTCTTCAATAAAAAGTCTAAAGGATCAGAAACAGAAAGCAACAAAATAGACTGCAACACCATCCATGTTTTATGCGTGCTGTATTTGGGGATAGAGAAGGCCATGGCAGTTCAGCGGTGATTTGTTGGTCCACAGGAACGATGTGGTGACTCTAGCTTTATGTAGGCATGCATTATCATGTTGATACACTGTGTAGCTCAGAATAATGCTGGGAAAGAGGCATAACATGATCCTCAAGCACATCCCTGTGTGTGGTGGTATTAAAAGCATAATCTAACATTTATAGACGGGTATAGTTAGTGTAGGTGAATGCACCCCACACAGTACGCTACCTCATCGCCATCCGTCTGTCTGCAAAATGCAGCAGATAACTTGCCTCTCACCACGTCATTGCCACACTCTTATTCGTACGCCAGCATGCTATATACAGAAACGACTGTCGTCTGACAAGGTGACCTTTTGCGATTGGCGTTTGAGCCATCATTGGGGCCTCTGCACACAGTGCTTTTTTTCTAAAATAAAGTTTACCGGCACTCTATCACCCCATCCCATTATGCCAGTAAAGCCAAGGTAAAAAAAAACCTATCAAATTAGTATCTTATATTTACAATAGTTTCCAAATTGGGCTCAATACATTGGTGCTGCCATCTTCGCGTACCCTTTCCTTGCTCTTCGAGTCAGTTGCTAGATGTCTGCCTTTCAGGAACCAGGAATTGGCGTACGGTAAAGGCCGAAAAACACGTAGAGGAGGACCAACCAGCTTGATGAACATCAGTGTAATCACAGTCTTCAGGTGTAGAGAAGCTCTTGTTGGTGTGAAAACTAGGTTCATTTGGGAGAATCCACGTTCACATTCACAGGTAGAAATGGGGATGCAATTGATAGTGTATATTAGTGGCAATAGTCCTGCTGGCATTTTCTTCTCTGTCAGGAATTCACGATAACCTCTTAGAACCTGTCTGTCTGGAATCCTAAGCCTCTTACACAAACTCTCCACTTCAATCTCACCAAAAGTGACATTCTTCTCGACATCGTCTGGCCAACATTCTGGATACAGCAGTTTTGTCCATTCTGGAATTTGTGTGTCTTCTTCAGATAGCAGGCGATTTTCCATTCGTTGTTTCAAACTGTCGTAAAACATTTTAGGATCAAGAGAGCGATTTACATTGGTTGGTCGATTTGTTACCCTCTTCTCTAGAGTGACTCCTTGAAAGTTCAAATTTTCTGCTGCTCGTAGAGCTTCACGATAATAAGGTCCACTGTTAAATTTTCTGTCTTCAAACACCCGAATCTACCTTGATATAATATTATGAGCTGTGTAGAGTGTAATATCACGTGCTTGTAGTTCGACACTGAGCTCTGACAATTCTTGGAGAGCATCACACATCAGTCCAAGATCCAAAACAAAATCAACACTAGTAATTTTCTTTAGTAGGCCTTCATACAATATTCTTTCGCTCTTACCATTGTTTTCATCCTGTTTTGCTGCTACAAAATGAGCCGTGAGTGCTTCAGTCTTTCCAAAATGCAGAAACACTTCTGAAACTAGAAGCTACCCAACGCGTACTTACAATTCTTCCAATTTTGAAGATATGCTTGCCTAGATCTTAAGCTACTTTTCCAAGTTCTCTGGCGTTTTGGGGCGACTGATGATATAAGCAGTACAGTTTGTCAAGTGTCGTGAAGTGGTCTGTTTCACAACACGTCATTCTGAGTAACTCTGACCAAAACCGCGCGCCATACTTTGTGAGAACTGCATAATACACGGACCAATCAGAAGGTACCTTTATGCAGTGTTTACCAAAGCATAAGGCCGTCAAAATGGCCAGTCCTATTTTGTGCAAACCATTTGAGATTGGAATTTAACTACAGCTTTAGGAAAGAAGTACCACCTGGATAAGGTCACTAATGCAATACTGGGAATGTTGCTCTACACGTCTGTGCAGAGATTTCTACGAATAGTACTATAGGAAGGGAGAAATCTCTGGTTGAATGTATCGAGACCTTAGGTTAGTCTATAATTTTGCTGTTTAGAGTACGCATAGAATAAACTGCACTTAGGAAAGTAAAAGACAATTAGATAGGAAGTTAAAGGATAATTCAGAGCGTATTTTAGGTCTTAGATGAATAAAATCGCTCCAAGAATAACGTAGATAAATGAAATCTTAGTTTTCCTGATTTGTACACATAGGCAGATTTTACAAACATTTTCGGAACGCAAAACACACGGTGGGTAGTAAACTCCCTCTGGCGTCCGCCTTTGGGATATATATAGAACGTGCCCTAAGTAGAAAAGCCGGCTATAAGAATTCAAAAATTCAGTGAGCATGAGCGTGTTAATGCAGATTGCCTTTGCCGTTTGTATCTGAAGAGCAGACTAATAGATACCCATTAACAGCTCGACTGTATGTGCCTGAGGGTAAGAAAGAATATATATATGTATATAAATATATGTAGTTCTATTGATTAATTACAGTGTGCGTTAGGAAATGTGTAGATGTGTTTTGAACCATTGTGTAATTTCTGGAGGCAAAACAATGCCAAGATGTATATTCAAATAATTGAGAATGGTGGCAAAAGTGTGTCTGTAGGTTTAGCAAAGCATTTAAAGAATTATTTCTTGATGGAATGGACCACACACCAGGAAAGTAAGGAAGGATGAAAGCGATTGTTTTACTGGATTGTTTAAGCTATTACTTAGTATTTTATACAAGACCTAATCATTGTATGGAGGCGTATCATGGACAAATGGCTCTAACTAAAGATTTAGAGAAAAATTGTAGCCATAGTGAACTGGATTTGGTTGTTACTGTTATAATATCTCCTGTGCATCTGCTAGCACACTGTCTGAAACTGTCTATCATCCCCAATCTTTGTGATAGTGGGATAGTGATGGACAATATAGGGGTTACATCTAATATGTTTCAGGTTATATCCTGTCAACCCAACTACTCATAAAAGAGTCAGCCACTACTGAAGTTACTACTGGTGCAAGTGCCTTTTGAGTTCAGAGGGCCAGTCATCAAGTACCTACTGCCTGGAGGAAGTTCAACTAAATTTTCCTTCCAGGACAAGAGTGGAAGCCGCTTCATTCTAACAGATGAGTTGCAAAACAAGGCAACTGTATAGTATCCGAGTCACGCCACAATAACAGACAAAACTAGTTCATGATGAACAGTGTTTGGGCATAGATATAGCCAGTGATATCCTAACACTCAATGACAGCGTAATAAAAGTGTTAGTAAGATATAGATATTAGTCAAGCAGAGATAGTTAACCAAAGAGAGAACTACCAACAACTTTAATTACTTTTGATACCTTTGAACTATTTTCTAATGTTTTATTTATTTACTGTTGTAATTGAATTTGATTACTTGAAAGCTTTTCAAACAGAAAAGAGAAACTGCAAAAAATAAATTGTAAATATTTACCAGCAGACTTACTTAAATTATTTAAGTTAAGTTCAAGTTCTTGTTGGTGGATAATTTAGTTAATACCCCTAGCAGAGCTAATAAGATAATCATAGGAGGATCTGGAGAGGGGCCAGTAGGAACTTAGAGTAATATATTACCATCTTCTCTAGGAACTTATACAGCTTGATCCTTCCTGTGATATCTATACACCCTTACTCTTTTCAGAGAAGGGGGTATTACTTTTAAGACCAGACTCTTATCTGGCACTATCCTGGTATCACCTGATACAACTTTGTGTCCAGGATATCTTATAATTTCAATAATATCAACCCTCTCGTGACATCAAGAAATGACTTAAAATGGTTGATTTGTGATGGGAAGTATTTTTTCACAATATTTCCAACAGAAAGCTCAAGCTTATGGTTAGCACAATGCCAAACCAAAACGTGTGGGTATTGTTCCTTAATCAAGGCCACTACTCCTTTCTTCTTACCCAACATCACAGCTGCACCATCACATGTCATGGCAATAAGACTTTCCTTTCAGAAGTCATCACGAAAACCCAATTCATTAAGCAGGCACGGGAAAACATCTTGTGTGGACACATTTTCTAATTCTACAATGTCAATAATAATATTTGTGGGTTGCTCCATATCAAGAAGCATTGTCCGTACATAAATTATTAAAGAAGAAAACTGGCTAAAAGTGGTGCTCTCGTCAATCAACAGGGAAATTTTACAATTTGATTCAATTATTTTCTGAATAAGGGTTTGTTTCATGTTAGTTCCAATATGTTTCACTATTTTAATGCAAGCATTTGTGGAATGTAGAATTCGCCCCATGTCATAACCATTGACTTCTTGAAGATCAATTTCAGATTCAAAATCATTGAAAGCCTGATTTTTCTTGACAGCTTTATAAGCTGTTCTGAATATTTTAGAAGTGATTTCTTTTTCATTTTCAAAAGAAACAAGCTACTTCCAATTTGTTTTCTTTTGTAGTGGCTACTATTTTAGTGGCAGCTTTATGAGCTGAAATGATTTTATGTTCATGAATTTTCTTGCGTAGTGAAATCATTTGATCCTTTTTATTTTCACCGAAGTAAGAAATTTGAACATTTGCCCATGGCTTTGAAATATTCATACCTTGTTCGTTTCTTTCCGGTCCCAAACTACCCACTTCCTTGCATATTTTACAGGCAAGATGTTTATTTTTCACCAACAACCACTCATTCTTCTCACAAACTTCAGCTTTTTTAACTAGAGTCCAACAGTCGGGCAGATCTTTCTGTGCTTCTATTAAGAGTCTCGAACTTCTGTCATCTTGCAAGCAGGTGGCCACAAAAAGTCGGCGGGACTGCCTATGACAAAGACACCGGGGAAACGAAGATTTTTCCCGATGCGGCAGGATAAAAGAACTAAGGTCTCTTCGCTGACGGTGAGTTTTGAGAAGCAGCCAGGCCTACAAAGGGTTCGAAAACCGAGCAGCTAAGGGGACGCGACAAGGTGTCGAGCCGCCGCTGCTGGCCTTCTCCCGTTTAATTAAAAAGACACTGAGGAAACATGCCGACCAGCAACACTTTGGTCGGCTAGTGTAGACGAAACAAAATATTACGTGAGTGGAAGTACCTCCAGGGGCTGTCTAAATGAGAATTGACACGCATGAAGGCCCGATATACATTAAAATGCCAAGAAACGTAGAATAGGGCGTGGATAAAAATCAGAGGTAGGAAAAGCACGTTTTGACAGGCAGGTCGACAGGAAATCTGAGTCAACTTATCACATATATCTTTCTCTCTGCAGTGTTCAATTTAAGCATGGTTCTGTCACGTACTTGTGCGCGTAAAATGAAACATGAACCACTTTTCAGTTACCATGTATTTATTCTCAGCGTTGTCTGATAGCAATTTTGTGTCTTTTGTCCAGCTCTTTTACATATGACATAAACCATGTTTCACATTATACACGTATTATTCCTGCAAGCTGCTGTGAATGTAACCGTGTGAACATGTGTACCCGTTTATGGTACTCGAATATGGCCATGACCAAGTCATTTATATTAAAGTCTGTCGGTATACATTTTTGAACTCTTTAAACAGCACTTCTAACATTAATATACAAGGTATATATATATATATAATGTGTGTGAGTTATATCACGTTTTGTCGAGGCGCCTCTGTTCGACCTAGACACATGGTTCGTCGGTTATATTAAGGCGCAAGTCCTAATATAAAAGACCTTGCGATGTTGTATTGTAGATAACAAGAACGTTACCTGCAATTGAGACATTTGTTAGAAGTGTATTATACTGCTGAATTTTAGATTGCAGCAATGAACTTAAGTGGCAGAGGAAAACAACATTTTTGGGAGGTATTTTCTGAAGAAAGAAAAAAAGAAAAAAAGAAACTTGTTACCAATTAAATACTGGAAACAATTAGGGCAAAATATTAAATCTGAGTGCTGTCTGTTCGCGAAGTCCAGCTTGGTGTGCGTGCCTACTCTGAATGCATGCGCAACGCGGGTGAGCATCTCGTCTCTTTGTGTTACGTAGACGGATAAGTGAAGCCACAGAACGCCCAGTTTATCGGCTGTGGCGTTTTAAAAAAATAAGATTAATTGGCACTTTGGACTAGTTGTAAAGTCGTCTGTTCTACACTTCCTTTTATGATAACTACTTTTTGATTGGCCGAAATGAGGTAAAAATGTTAGTTGTAGTTTGCGTCATTGTAATTGCACGTGTGACTAGTATACAGAATGTATGCGCGTGATTTTTGTTTCGACAACAACGGTACGTGCGATTGTTCTGTCAGCGTGTCTATATAAGAGTAGATATACCTATTTATCAGGTCAACGTTTCACAAACTAATAATAATGGTGAAATTCTTGTCAGAGTTTCGTATTTCCGGCGTAACAGTCTCGGCCGAAGATAATTTGGGATATATATATATATATATATATATATATATATATATATATATATATATATATATATATATATATATATATATATATATATATATATATATATATATATATATATATATATATATATATATATAGGACCAGGATTGGTTAAAAACATCATAATCGATTAATCGAATGTCTGTTACCGAAGATTAATCATTTAATTTCGAACAGTTTGACAAATAATACAAAATAAAAAATTCATTTTCTTAAAAATCACTAAGGACTTTATTTATTTTACTTGTTACAAGACAACATCGTCCTGAAAGTATAATTAAAATACTAAAAAGTTATTATTATTGACTATACTTGCCCAATGCCATGTTACGAGCCTCTGATCTTGCTTTTAAGCAAAAAAAAGCATAAACAATTCTAAAAATGGAATAATCGATTGAAATTTGTTTTATCAATTAGTCGATTACATTTTTAAAACAGATTAATCGATTAAATCGATAAATTAATCGTTAAAGATCCCAGCCATTATATATATATATATATATATATATATATATATATATATACTCAGGTATACCTCGCTTTATTGCGCTTCGCAGATATTGCGCTTTTTTTCAAATTATTTATGTTTATTTATTAGAACGTGCCTTCTTCTTCCGATAGATTTTGGCTCAGATGATGAAGATTAGCATTTGTTTAGCAATAAAGTATAATTAATTTTAAAGTACATTTTTTTTTAGAGCTAGTCCTATTGCGCACTTAATAGACATAAAGTAAACATGATTTTAGGCTTTTATATGCCTATGGAAAATTCTGAGGGCTTATGGAATTCCCAGACGCATTGTTTCCATTATAAAAAGCCTCTATTCTAACTTTACGTGCAGTGTTGGATCGAGCAATGTAACTTTCGAAGTGAAAACAGGAGTACGACAGGGATGCCCCTTATCAACAACATTATTTTTGACAGTCATAGATTGGGTGATGCGCCAGACAACAGAGGGCAGTCCAAGAGGAATTAGATGGACAACGTTTTCTACACTGGAAGATTTGGAATATGCAGATGACATTGCACTACTCGCGCATTCACACCAACATATTCAAGACAAAACCGATAGACTGAATAAGTATGGCCAGCAGGTTGGCCTGAACATCAATTTGAAGAAGACAGAGGTCATGACACTAAATGTGGGCAATCCTGAGCCAGTAACAGTAAGGAACCAGAAGTTAGAACAGACAGACACATTTACTTACCTAGGAAGCATAGTAACACCTGACGGCGGAACAAGCAAGGACATTAACAACAGATTGAATAAAGCGAGAACAGCCTTTGCTGTTCTCAACAACATTTGGAAGTCTTCCCAATACAGCACAAACACCAAATTAAGACTGTATGAGAGCTGTGTACTTTCTGTGCTTCTCTATGGTGCGGAATGTTGGAGAGTAACAGAGAAGGAAATGTCGAAACTGTCCTCCTTCCACACAATCTGCCTAAGGAAAATTCTCCGAATCTTTTGGCCAAACACCATCAGCAACCAAGAACTACTTATTCGGAGTAACCAGGAGGACATGCACACCATCATAGCTGGCAGACGCTGGAGTTGGGTTCGCCATGTCCTCAGAAGGGACCCTGATACCATCACAAGAACAGCTATGCTATGGACCCCCGAGGGAAAGCGAAAGAGAGGCCGACCAAAGACAACTTGGCGGAGAACTGTGGAAGCTGAGATGCAAAGAATGAACCACAGTTGGGGCACTGTACGAAGGATGGCCGCCGACCGAGCAAAGTGGAATCAATTTGTTGCTGCCCTACAAGACGCCACCAGGCGTGATGGCCGCTGACTGCTTTGACAGTTGGCGGTTATGGATCAAAGAAGAAAGAAGAAGAAGATGCACTGGGAAGCCAAAAAAATGGGTATGACCCACTTTATTGCGATATTCGCTTTATTGCGGTGGTCTGGAACCGAACCCACAATATCTCCGAGGTATACCTGTATATGTAAAATACATATAATATTATAATACATACATAAGTACATACACATACATGCATACGTACGTACATACTTAACATACGAAGTGCATATATACATACATACATGCGTACATATGTATACCCACACATAAGTATGAATGTATGTATGTAAAAGTACGTACACGCCAGTGTGTGTGTATGTGTGCGTGTGTGCGTGTGTCTTGGAGCATTTTCCCCAGTTAATTTCATTTTCTACCAATCGGCATTTATATATTGTCACATGATATATGTATCTAGCTTTACGATATTCATTTGTGCTGTTGTTTTCCTCAGTTGAAGATCAAAATAAGTTATGATAGGAAACATAAATACAGAGCGATACAACAGGAGGCAATCTGATCATCAGAAGTAGTTCCCCCGTCGATCAATAGTTTCGGCCCCTTACTCTCCTTTACACTCTAAGGGTCATGACTCCCGTGTCAGCCTGCTGTTTTCTTGTGTAGCAAGTTGAACCCACTCCACCTTGGTCGCAGCTTTAAAATCCACAATTTTCCGCCAGCTGGAGGCAATTTTAAAAGTAACCCCTATGTTGAAAACAAATTACTGTCCTGAGTTCCATAGCCCATTGCGGTTGTTCCACAGCACACCACGACGAGGGAGTGATATTGACACACTGCGAGGAGCCGACGAGGCATGAAGCCACTGCGAGCTGGCAGATGAACTCTACCTGCACCCGACAGGCACCCCATATAATACATCGCGGGTTACCTGGAAGCTACCGTTGTTTCACAAAACTACCGATAAACTTAATGCATTGCGAACTTAGAAAAAAATTGCAATTTGCTGGATGTTTCATGTACCACAGGTGGGGCTAGCGTTTACTGTCTCGAGTTCCATAGCCCATTGCGGTTGTTCCACAGCCAGCGTGATGCCTTTTCCGCAGTTTCATGAGCCTCTTCAGTGCCCTTGTTCTCGACTGTCCCCTCAACCCCAAAAGTTTCAATAGATAATTCACTGAGGCAACCAAGAGCCCTCTTGCACCCACCTCAACAGCCATGACCCTTGCAGTGAACCCACCGTGTCTCAGGTCCGCGGCCATTATTATACTTAATTATACTTGGCCATTTTGAACGAATGTTGCTCGTCCAATCTTGATTCAAATGGCACGGTAAGTTCGATCATTATAAGCTGCTGCGATGATGAAGAATGCAGCACTATGTCTGGCCGTCTTCGAGATTTTCTGATACTCTCTGGATATGCCCCTCGCCCAGGTAGGTCTACCGCAATCTCCCAGTCATTTGCACAGTCAAGAAGAGATGGTAAACAGCTACCTGATTTACTCAGTTTGGGGTGTGCTGACTTTCCTGCTATCAGAAAGTATGTATTTGCGGTGCGCGGCCTTCACCCTTGCCAGGTCTATTGTAGCAGCCAGCTACAAATAAAATATATTAAAGTCCCTAGATAACGGGAACTCACCGGTCTCTAGACTAAACGCCGAACTCGTTAGAAATTGAAGCATAGAAGCCAACGTGGATGAGTGTACGTGACTCTTACATAGGCGGTAAATCTGTGTAACCATTACAATATCCAATCTTAGTTACTCTCTAAACGTCTTTTACGTCTGTAGCGCTGGGTATCTCTATTCTTTTGGTCGTCATATTTAACTGTACACATGTCATTTTCCACGAATTTTAAGTGGTGTATTTAAAACTTAGTTTTTGGTGCGAAACTACGAAAGCGTTCTCGGCGGTACAGTCTTACGGTAAATTAAAAAAAAAAAAAAATATATATATATATTTTAAACACACGCTTTTAATGCACTAAAAAGCTACAAATAATTGTTCAAGGAGTTTATAGCTTGCAGTAAAAAAATGTAACATCAAATTGACAAAAAGCGTGGGGCGCTTACTCGTTTATCATATATTTTATCCATAAGTGTCTAATGAAGTATAAAGCAGAAGTTAATTTTACGCAGAATCAGCGCCCCCACGCTTTTTGTCAATTTGATGTTACATTTTTTTACTGCAAGCTATAAACTCCTTGAAAAATTATTTGTGGCTTTTTAGTGCATTAAGCGCGTGTGTTTAAAATATTTTTTTAAAATATTTTTTATTTTCTTCTTATTAGTGTTATTTTTGTTGTTTTTAAATGTATGTCAAATGTGATCGATCCGCTAATGACATCATCAGTTTGCGATAAACGAGTCGAGAGCACATGAGGCGGATTTCATTATTCAGTATATTACACGGAAAGTTAATTTTTTTTTGGTTTTATTTATTTATTTTTTATTTCGATAAGAGTTGTAAATTACATTTTAAAAATGTATTTGTCAGTTGTGTGAATGTATGTGTGTCTGTGCACGCGCGTGCCATAGTGAATATGTGGAAGTGGGGGGAGGGGGGGGGGGGGGAAGAAGTTTCAACATTTCTCTCAATAGAGACAATCTTGTTGGAAAGAATACACCTATATTATTTGTAGTTATCGCCCATTTCCGTGCTGATAGAAAAAAAAAAAGATTATTAATTTGAATTTTATTCATTTTATGGTTTTTACGACTGATTATTGTATTGTCATCGGGAATACACAACTATGCCAAGTTTCAGAGCTATTGCTCATCTGGAAGTGACTGAAAAATCGATTGGAAGATTTGAAGGTGACTCGAGAGTGACATACAAGGCTAGTTAAAGAAAAGCGTGTAAAATACGTTACAATGAGAGCGTAAATGTCAACGAGAAATCAACTTTCGCTTATGATTTTAGTGCTTTATAATCGAAGACAGTATTTTATTGACTACAGAGAAACTGTTGAGTACACAGAAAATGATTTGAGCAAACAGAAAATGATTTGAGAAACAGAAAATGAATTGAGTAAACAGAAAATTATTTGAGCAAACAGAAAATGAATTGAGCAAACAGAAAATGATTTGAGTAAACAGAAAATGATTTGAGCAAACAGAGGAAACAGAAAATGATTTGAGCAAACAGAAAATGATTTGAGTAAAGAGAAAATGATTTGAGTAAACAGAGGAAACAGAAAATGATTTGAGCAAACAGAAAATGATTTGAGTAAAGAGAAAATGATTTGAGTAAACAGAAAATGATTTGAGTAAACAGAAAATGATTTGAGCAAACAGAAAATGATTTGAGTGAAGAGAAAATGATTTGAGTAAACAGAGGAAACAGAAAATGATTTGAGCAAACAGAAAATGATTTGAGCAAACAGAAAATGATTTGAGCAAACAGAAAATGATTTGAGCAAACAGAAAATGATTTGAGTAAACAGAAAATGATGTGATGGAGTAAAAAACATGTTAAGAATTAGAAATTTTGGAAAGCTAGTCTCTTTAATCACGTATATTTATTTACGTGTGTAAGTATGACTGCACATGTGCGATTTGTTTTTCTGTGGGTACGTATATATACCAGTCATTGTTTTGTAATTCCCCGGGTAAGAGAGGCAGAAGTAGACCCCGCCCAAAAAAGAATAAGAAAAACCCGCACACTCATGTACGAATGGAGAAGAAAACTGGAGACAGAAATGAAAATGATGAGGAAGACATAGACAGAACTTGAGTTAATGGCACGCGACAGGAGGACCTTACATGAATTTATTGAAGGCCTATGCTCTTTTGGGAGCTAAATGTGTTGATTTATATAAATTTATATGCGTTCTTCCATATATGAGTGTAAATGTATGTGTACGTAGTGTATATACGTGTGCAGGTTTATATCTATTTATGTGCATGCACGTACATATATATATATATATATATATATATATATATATATATATATATATATATATATATATATATATCTATATATATATATATATATATATATATATATGTGGTAAAGTGGGATGTTATAAATATTTATAGGGGACTTAGTTTACTGACTGAGATCAGCTGTGAAGGTATCTGTATCTAATAAGGGTAGTGTATTACAGATGACCTTACTTGCTACCACATATTTATACCTCAGTCAGAATTATTCTGGAATATTGTGATGACTACGTTGAATGTCTAGGGTATGTATATGATGAAGTGTAAGTCACAACAACAACAGACAGATAAACAATTTAATTTATTCTACCACACGTGACAACACTGTGACACTCACACACATTTAACACTCTATAAGACTATTCTTAAATGAGGCACTGCTAAATTTTCAAATATAAATATGTATTAATTACTGTCACTAATATATATGTGTCCTGATTCAAATACAAAGTGAACCAGGAATCACAATCAATTTTAATTACAAGTTATATGTACAGAATTTATCAATATGAATCTTGTAGTGACATATTTTATTAATATTATCCTATGTGTGTCAGTTGTGTAGTAGTAATATGAGGTAATACTGGTTTTGTTTTTTCAAGCTATGTTGTTATTTGTCATCATGACTTCAAGTGTTTGTTTCTGTTGGAACTAGTATTGGAGATGTTCTCAGTTCCGTTCATTAAAACAATTAATTTCCCCTCTTATTTTTATACAATGTCAGTTTAAGATGGGGTTACATAATGTTGAGCTCCGCTGGCCACATAGGCTTATCTTTCGTGATGGCGGCAGGAAAAGACTCCTCTGCTCGATTGCTCCCCTGTGTTCTGGAGACACCTCACTGTTTGCTATATGGACCAAGGAGTATGCTGTCCGCCTCTGGATTCAGCAAAGCTCTGACCAGGTGCTGCTCAATAACTTTAGGACCACAGTCCCACAATTCATGGAAATAATACAGAATTACGTTGACTGGCAATGAATATAGCACAATTTCGATCTGCCGATGTCCCAGGCTTTTATTTAGAAAAATATGCACTGGCGCTCAACGCACTGGTTCTGTAGTAAGTTTATTTGCAAATGTGGTGCTGACCTGACGCCTCTGATTGACTATATTGGCAGGTCTATCCAATCGTGCCATGTTTACACAGCTTTTCAAAAAAGTACTCCTACTCACGTTTCCCCTAACAACAAAGAAGTAGTATTTATAGTCCGACTAATCGTGTTTAGCCTTACATTTACTTTCCGCCAATCAAATAGGAGGTAACATGTCAGCCTATTTCCCGTATAATGGTGTGTTGAAAATCTGCCACTGAGCGATTCTGATTTGGGTGTTGTCTGGCATCCTTCACTATTTCTTTTGGCTATAATTTGTTATTTCCTAGACTATTTGCGTAACGTTTAACATATTATTTGTCAGCAAGTCCTAAGGAACCCAAATATATAAATTTAATGGGGCTAAGGGGCTGCGTTCAAAATATGCATTTTCTACTACCTCCTGTTCGCTTCGAATACGATGTGGTGTCTGGGTACTGTAATGTTTTCAAACGTAAACCAGTATAATGTCATATTTCCTAATAAGAATTTTCAGGTTTTAAAAAACTAACTCTCGTATGGGTAGTGTTGTTTATCACTGTCGATTTGAAAAAAGCTAGTGCATGTGGCCTTACACGCGTGATGGTAGTAATTGTGTATCGCGCGACTGTGGTAGTATTGCCTGCGTTCCGGCTTTCAGCCCCTCCCTTTCTTTCTATCTTTAGTCCATCTGTCTTTCGTTTATGGTAACGTAGTGTATAAAATGACATGAATGGAATTTTAAATCTAGGTCAGCTGCGTATCTCAAGGTTTTTCTTAGAAAGGCAGTACACGTTTTATCGTAGAAAGTGGGTATTGAAGCAGTAGGCTTTTACTATCAACGTGAAACGTTACAATTTGCAGACGAAGTAGAAAACAAGGGGGATTTCGAGTACAGTCATTGTGACAGCACTGTTCTTTACCATTCTTCTTTCCTTTTATTGAAGTTATTTGTTAGGCTTTACATTTACGTTTTAATTTATATATGTGGATTAGAACATTTCACGACATCTCCCCTCTTAAAACAGACATCTTATGTCAGACTTTATTCTATATACACATAGATAAATGTAAGTCAACTTGACTTTACTCTGCTGTTGTGCTATCATGGTTTTATGTAGTTGGGTCCATTCAGAGTAAGCACTACTCATGAAATCTGCCTCAGACCTCTACAACCAATAATATTTTTCGGTTATGTTACTGAACAGCCGCAAGTGTGACTGCTTGTCTTAATGCTGCTTCACAACCCGTATTCACCATTTCTATTCTCTGAGTCTGCGCAAGGACATGTCCAGAGAACATTAGATTTTCCCCAAAATGTACGTTATGAGGAGATAACATATACCTGGTGATAGCAGAGTTTTCGTAGTGGATCCCATAATCTTCTTATTAGCCTGTATGAAACATTCGGAATATCCTCAATCAAAGAGGCAACTCAGGGATTCATTACGTTCCTCCGAATTGTTTACATCCAACAAGTTTGTCTGATCTCAGGTTTTACTGGAATCTGATAGTATCCTTTACTCAGATCCACTTTTGAGAAATATTTAGCTTTATTTAGTCTGGCAAACAGCTGATTTGTATCCGGCAATGGATCCACCTGTCCTTCTGTAATAGCATTCAGTCTCCTGTAATCTATACAGAGTCTATGTTCTCCAGAGGCTTCCTTAAGAGTACAACACCGGAACTATACGAAGATTCACTGTGTGAAATAATTCCTTCCTTCAACAAATAGTCTATCTCTTCCTTCAAAGCTTTCTCCTTAGCAAAAGGAATCGAATATGGTTTCATACATATAGGTGTGGGGTCTATCAGCTTCATATCATATTCCAATAAGTTTGTATGCCCTGGTCGGTCTGTTAACACCTCTGCATGATTGTCGAGAACCTGTTGCACTCTCTCTTTCTGAGTTTTCGTTAAGTGTGTACTGATTTTCACCTGTGCCGCTGTCTCACAGGGGTGTAATGGATATTCAAATGATGAAAGTGGTTCCTTTTTCATCTCAATGGCAATGGACAAGGTCAACAAGTGTGTCTCTTCCTGATGTTCTCTTTCCAAATATTTCTTCAGGAGATTCACATGATAGATTTTTTCTTTCCCCTTCTTATCTATCTTATAATTGGTTCTAGACACCTTCTCTAGAACTGTATATGGCCCTTGCCATCCAATTTGTAACTTATTCTGACTACCGGGGAGAAGAAGCAGTACCTTCTCTCCCACAGCTAAATCTCTGTCTTTAGTTTTCCTGTTATAATAGGCAGCATGTTTCTTCCTGGCTTGTTTCAAATTTTCATTGGCAAGTTTCCAGCCAGTTTTTAAACGAGTGGTCAGCTCATTCACATATTGGTATGAGGATGTAATATTTTCCTCTGCCTTTTCGTCAGTCCACGTTCTTAACAGAGTTACATATGGACCTTTAATTGTGTGGACCTATTTGTCCATGCACCGGTATGGTCTCTTCCACTCGAAGCTCTATAGTGATGATTTTTCTTCCTAGAATTATCATGCACAAAACGACCGCTACCAATTTTTCTCTTGAGGCTGTCTCCCCAATTAGAATTCTTGATGAGAGATTTCCTCTCTACATCCTCTTCCTCCAGTTTGTTTAAGTCCGATTGAGGGATTTTCGGCTTATCCTGGGGTAAGACATCTTTTTGCACTCTCCGCATAGTGGCCATTGTAAAACAGTTAAGTGAAGCTTGTCCGTGAAAAGGGGCTTCCCATTCCCTTTGGTCCACTTTATCAAATTTATACTTCTTTTTATTATCAGGCCTAATTTTGCCCCGTGGCGTGTCCAGGTCCTGATCAATGTTCCCACTTGTGGGTGTTCCCTCTTGTGCTATGCTACACCTTTCTACAAAATTCTCAATGTCCCATCTTGCCTTGGGCCAATAATAATAGTGAGCCACCTTTTGGATGATGGTACCTATTTTCTCATGGTCCCCATCTGGTTTCACATGTAGGCTCCTTATTAATTCTGCCCTATATCTTTTAGGAAGTACCAGCTGTCCCTGACCTTTGGATCTAGCTCCAGTCTTCCTATACATCAACTTGTTTTTCATGTAAAAATCTCCCTTGCCTGGAGTTGTATGACAAGTTGACAATTTCCTGAAACAAGGCTTGAGGGTTTTATCCCCAGCCTGTGCCTTCCTCATCTCTTCTGGAGTGGTATCTAACATAATATCCTCCTCCTTTCTTGAGGTCGACCTGACCTGAAGGGTGGCCATTACAATAGGGTTCCTTCTGCAACGGTCAGTGTCATGATTGTTCATCTTACAATTTTTACACCACCTTTTCCCTTGGTTGAAAGATTTTCTTTCATCATATTTCCTTTCATCGAATTGTGGGTTTTTATTTTTATTGTCATACCGTGGCCTATCAAACTGGTGGTTACCTTTGTTTTGATCTCTAGGATCAAATTTATTAAAGTTCTGTGGTGCCCTAAAATTTTCCAGCTGTTTCTTTTTGTTACCTGATACCTCTGCCTGAGCTGCTTGATACCTTTCAGCAACATTTAGCAACTCACCCAGCCTCTCTGCACCTTGTTCCATGAGAAACTTTCTCAGGTCTGGAGCCATGGACTCTCTTAGTTGTTCTATAAGGACCATTTCCTTAAGATCTTGGGTTTTCCCCAGAGAAGTCCATTTCTCCAAGTATGTCTCTAACCGTGCAGAGAACTGGTGATAGGTTTCACCTGACAGTAGTTTAGCATTCCTAAATTTTTTTCCTATAAAATTCTGCGTTCTTTTCATATCTTAACAAAAGAGCCTGCTTTAGCATGTCATAATTTTCCTGATCACCTCTGCTCATTTTGGCAAAAACTTCATAAGCTGCCCCACGAAGACCTTGAGATAACTTTAAGCTCCACCTTTCTCTCTCTAACCCATATGTGGTAGCCAATAGTTCATATCTATTTAGATAGCTCTCAATATCATCGTCTTTCTCAACGAAATGATCTAAATGAAAATTCATAGCTGAGGTTGAGGCTCCCTGACTAGCAGTAGCATCAGAGGTAAAGGGACTGGCACCATTTTCAGGAGCATGGCCTTGAAACTCAAACTCCCTTAGTCGTAACTCATGTTCCCTTTGTAATCTCTTCTCCTCCTTTTCTGCTTCCCTCTCTGCAGTCAATCTTCTTTCTTCTGCAGCCTGTCTTCTTTCCTCGGTTTCCAATGCTTTAGCCTCTTTGTCAGCCTCAATCTGCAACCTCTTAGTCTCAGCCTCAGCCTCAAATTGTAACCTCTTAGTCTCAGCCTCTAACTTTCTTTCGGCCTCTTTTTCTAATCTTCTTTCTTCCCGTTCAATATATTTGTCACATTCAGCAGTGACATAAGCAATCATAATTTGTCCGTCCATTCCTAACTCTTTCGCAGTCTGTACAGCAGCAGATCGAAATTTTGCCAAGTCGGCCATTGTCTAACATGCAATTCAATCTTTCAATAATTATCTAAGGACACTACAGGCACTGAGAGCTCAACCGTATTTATTTCCACCCAAGGATACCTTTTAATTCTTTTTATTCCCAATATCTATAACAGGAGAAAGTTCAATATCCCTGGAGCGAGACCCCAATATATGTGGTAAAGTGGGATGTTATAAATATTTATAGGGGACTTAGTGTACTGACTGAGATCAGCTGTGAAGGTATCTGTATCTAATAAGGGTAGTGTATTACAGATGACCTTACTTGCTACCACATATTTATACCTCAGTCAGAATTATTCTGGAATATTGTGATGACTACGTTGAATGTCTAGGGTATGTATATGATGAAGTGTAAGTCACAACAACAACAGACAGATAAACAATTTAATATATTCTACCAAACGTGACAACACTGTGACACTCACACACATTTAACACTCTATAAGACTATTCTTAAATGAGGCACTGGTAAATTTTCAAATATAAATATGTATTAATTACTGTCACTAATGTATATGTGTCCTGATTCAAATACAAAGTGAACCAGGAATCACAATCAATTTTAATTACAAGTTATATGTACAGAATTTATCAATATGAATCTTGTAGTGACATATTTTATTAATATTATCCTATGTGTGTCAGTTGTGTAGTAGTAATATGAGGTAATACTGGTTTTGTTTTTTCAAGCTATGTTGTTATTTGTCATCATGACTTCAAGTGTTTCTGTTGGAACTAGTATTGGAGATGTTCTCAGTTCCGTTCATTAAAACAATTAATTTCCCCTCTTATTTTTATACAATGTCAGTTTAAGATGGGGTTACATAATGTTGAGCTCCGCTGGCCACATAGGCTTATCTTTCGTGATGGCGGCAGGAAAAGACTCCTCTGCTCGATTGCTCCCCTGTGTTCTGGAGACACCTCACTGTTTGCTATATGGACCAAGGAGTATGCTGTCCGCCTCTGGATTCAGCAAAGCTCTGACCAGGTGCTGCTCAATAACTTTAGGACCACAGTCCCACAATTCATGGAAATAATACAGAATTACGTTGACTGGCAATGAATATAGCACAATTTCGATCTGCCGATGTCCCAGGCTTTTATTTAGAAAAATATGCACTGGCGCTCAACGCACTGGTTCTGTAGTAAGTTTATTTGCAAATGTGGTGCTGACCTGACGCCTCTGATTGACTATATTGGCAGGTCTAACCAATCGTGCCATGTTTATACAGCTTTTCAAAAAAGTACTTGTTGCGTGATAAATTCTCGCAACATCGTTTTATTTCAATATCTGTTTTATAACGCAAGGGCAACAACTGCTCGAAATTTATAGTCACTTTTCTCGGTAAGCATTTGTCTTCTCGCGTTGGTATCGAATGCAGTTAAGTTTGAGCTGTGGTCATTTTGCGCTGGACTGCGCATGACTTGTCTTGCTTGTTGGTCGATCGGTTTCCGCCCACGACTAGTGGAGTGAGCGATTTGGAATGGCGAAAGAGATGCCTCGTTGAAGAGGGGATCTCCGCTATTTTTTGTTCTGTCAGGGATGTGTAGTCCTCTTATGGATATTTCGTTTATTCGGGATAATACCTCTAGTGTATTTGCACATGCCGGGAGGCGTGATATTTCTGTGTATTTCATGAAAGCAAGGTAAATTGACTTTTTCATTAACTCTATCGATTTTGGGTCGTGAGCGATTTCGATTCATAGCCTGTCTCCGAAAGTCGTCGTCACGAGATGTTCTTTCCCAGCTCACATGTCGCTGCATTGTACTGCATCGGTTGATGCATGTACCAAGGACCATTACTTGCTACTTTGTTAAATGAACTAGGTTTGGAAAACCTTTATTATCTAGAGGATATTTTTGAGGACATTATTTATACTTCGGCAGACGTGTCTGTCTTGCTGAAGTCAAACTAAGGAGAGTGAACTGATCTCATACATCTGGTTATCTCCTGGCTGTTATAGAAAAGGATGGAGTTTTCCACCTGACTACATTTACAGCACTATGAAATATAACATGCATCTGACTCATCATTGTAATGCTGTCTACCGTCTATTGCTGTATTGAATGTTGCTGTGATAATGACTGTTTGATGTGCCTACACATTTGCGTAACCATTTTGTCACTGTGGCGTCCACAATAAATAATGAAGAAAAACGTCAACGGCTGTTTCAAGACTCATTGACTTTATACGTCGTGAGTTTACTGACGTCCTATGTGGATTGCCCTGTTATTGTTGTATGAACATTGTTTTGACTGAACACATCTACACACTACACAAAACCAGACATGCGGATACCATCCATCATCATATGGCATCACGCATCATTTGGTGGCCATAAGCTGGTTTGATTCTGGTACCAGCAAACACGGGGTCCCTTACCCACTTCATTTTCAACAAGAATTCATCAGCATCCTTCAAGAAATTAACATTCTTCAATACAGTCAACATCTTCAAAATTTTTAAAGTACTCGGCGTTGCCCGGTAAAAGTCAAAATTTCAACTTTTGACGGAAACAAGAATTTGACAGTACCCGGCGTTGTTACATATTGCCGGATAACTCGGACTGCTGTTATCTTTTACGCAAGTCAAGCAAGTTGCTGCTGTCAAGGTTCCAGTGCTGTCGTTTTTGAGAAGGTCAAGTGCCGGTTGAAACGGGTTGTTTTCTGAAGAAGGCCAAGTACCGATTTCCATCAACTTACTTTTGGATTAGAAGGTCAAGTGCCGAAACAACTCAACACACAGTATTTCAGAAGCTCTTGTACCATCGTGTTAGCAGTGGAAGCAGTTCAGATGTGCCATCATCGTTGGAGCTTCGCTCTTTAGGACGTTGATTGACATCCGTTTTTCTGCTGTTCGACGATTGGAAGCCTATAAGTTAAGTGGCCTGTTTGTATGTAAACTGTGCCCTTATACTTCTGCTGAGTCTTCTGTGTATCATCTCATTCTATATGTTATATGTTTATATGTTATTCGTATATTTATATGTTTATATTTCAGCGGGTTCTCGGTTGGGTGGTGTCTCCGTTAGATTATGCCACGTCATAGAGGTCGTCTATTGTGAGCGTTTTCTGTAAGGTTTGCAAATTTCCGATACTGGAATTTGCTAAGCGACTTCTGTTGCTATTTATGTTAGCTGTGATGACATGTTTTAATATTGTTTTCGTTATTATTTCGCATTCTTTAGTTTTGTTTTGATTTGTTTGTATTTGTTAGCCTACTCTTGTCTATAATTTAGTTTCATACAACATTTTTGTTTATACACTGTGGTGTCATGTATTTTGTTTAATTATAGCGCAGATATCGTCACATTTTTTGTGATATTTCATTAATTTCTGCTTTATTTTTAGTTGATTTCTGCGAAAGTTTTTGTATTGTTGCTGATCTTTGTTATTGTTTACATTGTTATTGTTTACATTGTTTGTATTGTTTACATTTTCAATGTTTACATTCTGCATGTGTTTACATAGTCATTGTTTACAGTTATGGTAATTAGTTAATGGGCTATGCTAATGCACTGTTACTACTACACTGATGATAAATGAATGATGAATAGTGTCGTGCACTATTTAATGAGAAGTGCACTTATGATCAAGAATTGAGTGCTGATATTTCATATACAAGTTCTTTGATTGGAGACTTGTTTCCCACAGAGACTGGGATAATATAATGTGATGTGAATATACAAGTGCTTAATTAAGACTTGTTACACTTAGGTTTGAAATAAATTAGTTAATTATTTCAGGTTTTGGACTCATATGTTAGACAACATGTCTACATTTGAGCACTTTATTGAGCAGGGTAAATTGCTTGGCAAGACTGGTGATAAGTTAGAAGAATTTGCAACTGCTCGATATGATAAAGCAATGGAAGCTGAACAAAAGAAACTGCAGATGCAGGTGGATGAAAAAAGATTCCAAATGGAAATGGAAAAACAAAAAAGGGAATCAGAAGCTGAGGAGAGAAAACTCCAGCTACAGCTAGAAGCTACAGCTAGAAGCTGAGAATAAAAGACTTGAAAAAGAGGCTGAAAATAAAAGACTTGAAAAAGAAGCTGAAAATGAAAGACTTCAAAAAGAGGCTCAGGCTGAGGAAAGAAGATTACAGAGAGAGTCTGATGAGAGGAAAGAGAAAGCAAAAATGGAACATGAAGAAAAGGTCTTAGCTTTAGAGTTGGAAAAATTGAAATTGACGAGCATGAGTAATGGTAATGATTCAAACAAGGGTTCATCTTCTGGTAAGGCTAATAATGATACTTTTAAGATTAAGTTACCAACATTTAGTCCTTCCAGTGATGACATAATGTTCTATCTGGACAGATTTGAACAAGCATGTACAGCTCATAACATAGACAAAGCAAAATATGTTTATCAGTTATCAGGGATACTGACAGGTAAAGCTCTAAGTATATTAAATATGGTGGATGAACCTGACAAGAACAATTATGAGGTTGTCAGGGCCGCTTTGTTAAAGAAATATCAGCTTAATGAAGACGGCTATCGTCTACAATTTAAAAACATGTTACCTGAAAATGGAGTTGAATTCTCCGAGTTTATTGCAAGAATACGCATTACTTTCTCACGATGGGTTGAACTATCTAAGACGGAAAAAACTTATGAAGGACTTATGGACTTAATACTTAGAGACAAAGTCATGTCGTCTGTCAATGAGTCTTTCCTTGCTTTCCTTCATGAACGTAAACCTAAAACAATAAAAGAAATGGAAGATTTCTGTTGCCAATACGTAACTGCGCACCCACACATAACCATGGGTAACTCTAAGGTGAAAGAAGGTTTACCAGTTGCTTCGGCAGCTCCGTATGGCCAAAACTTTGCTCGTAGATCCCAACAAAATTTTGATAGAAAGAGTAGCGGTAATTTCTGTCAAAATCATGGAAATCAATTTCATGGTGATTCTTCGTCGAAGAATTGGAGACAACCTGATAGTGGTCGTTACTATCACCCTAATAATTATAGGCATTTCAAAAGAGGATATGGTAATAGAGGTTATTCCTGCCGAAGACCTCAGAACCAAACAAATAGATGTTCGCATCAATGTGAACATGATAGTAATCGTGGAAACTGGAATTCGAACCAGGATAACAATTACAATAGAGACAATAATAACTGCAGAGATAATAATAACTCTGATAACTGCAGAGGTAATAATAGTCGGGGTAGATCTCAACACAAAAAAAAGAGATATCAGCAGGCTAATGCTGTACAACAGGAAACTGAGGGAGCCTGTAATCATGTTGTTGATAGTAAAAACTTTGACGCTGTCACTGGTTCTGCTTTTGACTTTGAGAGAGCAAACAAATGCCCCCAATGCAGTACTTTATTCGAACCGGGTACCATAACTACTTTGAGTTGTGGTCACCCACTTCCCGCTCTTCCTGCTGCTGTTGCGCATGACGGGAGGGGTTCTTTAATTCTACATAAGGGTCTTGTTAATGATACTCCGGTCTCACTACTTTTCGATTCCGGATGCACCACTATTGGTGTTAGACAATCGCTTGTAGATCCATCTTGTGCTACAGGAAGGGTTATTAAATGTGTCACATTTGGCGGCACTCTAGAAAAATATCCTACTGCTGTAATTCGCATTGCCACTCCTTTCTTTACTGGAGATGTGCATGCTTGTCTCTTACCTAATCCTATTGCGGACCTTATTATTGGTCGTATTCACGGAGTTAGGGAGTGTACCCCACAGCAGATTGCTGCTTGGGAAGATAATAACATGCAAGCTACAAATGCAGTAGTTACAAGAGCACAAGCTCTACAAACACCCGAAACTTCACTGAATAGTGATAATGAAGTTGATAGCCAAGATAGTCACTTAGTAATCACTCGTGACTCTTTCATAAAATTGCAAGAAGAAGATCCTTCTTTAAAAAAATTCTTCGTTCTTGCGAAGAAAGGTGATCCGAATCAGGATACAAATAGAAAATCTTGGATTGCAATGAGAAACGGCGTACTTGTACGTATGGTACAAGATTCGACTACGTCGGCACATTCGCAAATTCTTGTTCCCAAGAGCATGAGAGTGCAAATATTACAACATGCTCATGACTCGCAATGTGCTGGACATATGGGTTTTTCCCGTACGAAGTCGAGAGTCCTTGCGGCTTTCTTTTGGCCTTTTGTCAATAAGGACATTCGTATTTACTGCCGATCATGCAAGGTATGTCAGGAGGTCAAATCTAGAGGACCACGACATGCTGCGCCTATCCAGGCTGCTGACATTCCTATTCGGCCGTTCCAGAAAATGGCCATAGATATTATTGGCCCTTTTAAGGTCAAGTCGGCCAGAGGACATCAGTTTATCCTTACATGTGTCGATATGTGCACACGTTGGCCAGAGGCTATTCCTCTTAAGAGCATATCTACTACAGATATCGCAGATGCTCTTTGGTTGATATTTTCTCGCTTGGGGTTCCCCAGAGAAATATTGTCAGACCATGGCACTCAACTCATATCTGACACTATGTCACAGGTAATGTCTACCTTACATATTGAACGATCTCTCAGTAGTATCTACCATCCTATGTCTAATGGGTTAGTTGAGCGTCTGAATAGAACGCTCAAGACTTTGCTTGGTAAGATAACTGAAGATCATCCTCAAGATTGGGACAGGGTTTTACCCGCGGCTCTCTTTGCCTATAGAGAAGTCCCTAATGAACACACAGGATTTTCTCCCTTCGAACTTGTCTTTGGCGCGCGTCCACGCGGCCCTATGTCTTTATTACACGATCTCATCACTGCCGATGATATTAGCAATGAAACTCAATCCTCATATGAGTATGTCATTGCTCTTAGACAAAAGATCATTGAGGCATGTAAGCTAGCAACTGCTTCATCAGAAATTGCTAAAGAGAAGGCAAGGCAGTTTGCTAACAAGAATAGATGTCTACGACAACTTTGTCCAGGTGACAAAGCATTCGTCCTACTCCCCAGTAGGGAAAATAGACTTCTTATTGCATGGAAAGGTCCGTATGCAATAGTCTCTCGGATTTCCGATGTTGACTATGTGGTCGATATTGATGGAAAGCATAAAACTTTCCACATAAACATGCTTTCGGAATTTCACGAACGTCCGGACTATTTGCTGCCTATTTTCCAGGCAACGGATGATGCTCCTGCACCTCACGGTCATTATTCATCCCTGTCTGTCATTCAGGATGAGGAAGCTACCTTCTCTGATGTCAACCTTCCCCTTCCAGTGGTTCCATTACATTCCACGGAATCTTGGAAAAACGTTTCTGTTTCTCCTAATCTTTCTGGTGACGAACATCGACAAGTCTCGTCGATGTTACAAACATTTCAGGATGTTCTCACTGACATTCCTGGACACACAGATGTCATAGAACATGACATAATTCTTACCGACAATAATCCAATTAGGGTTAGGCCGTATCCTATTCCTATACACTTTCAGTCGCAAGTGGAAAAGGAATTGGATGAAATGATTCAATTAAATATAATTGAACCATCGACTTCACCATATTCTTCTTCCATGGTTATTGTCCGGAAGAAGGATAAGAACATACGAATTTGCGTTGATTATCGCAAATTGAATCAGGTCACAAAGTTCGACGCTGAACCGATGCCTTTGTTAGAAGATCTACTGATTAGACTTTCTAATTCTAGATTCTTCACTAAACTTGACTTGTCTAAAGGTTATTGGCAAGTGCCTTTAGCAGAGCATGCCAAACCTCTTACTGCTTTTTCTACACCTAGGGGTCTATTTCAATGGAATGTTATGCCTTTTGGTCTCATGAACGCCCCTGCCACTTTCGTTCGCATGATGCGTCGAATTCTGTCACATCGTTCGGATGTCATCGCATACTTAGATGACATCTGTCTCTTCAGTGATACCTGGGAAGATCACTATTTAGGGTTATATGACTTACTGTCCACTCTACGTGAGAATAATTTGACAGCAAAACCTTCTAAAGCTTTTGTTGGTTTTGGTGAAATCTCTTTCCTGGGTCATCGTGTTGGTCATGGTCTCTTGAAGACAGAAGACCACAATACTTCCAAAATACTGAACATCTCTGTTCCTAAAACGAAGAAACAAGTTAGGAGTCTCTTAGGTTTAATTCAATTTTATGGTAGATTTATTCCAAATTTATCTTCGATCATGGCACCTCTATCAACATTGTTGAAGAAAGGTTCGCCTAATCTGGTCCGTTGGTCTGAAGAATGCCAATCTTCACTAGACCAAATCAAGAATATATTTTCTTCTCCTCCCATCTTAAGATTACCTACTCTTGATAGGACTTTTGTTCTTCGGAGTGATGCTTCATCCACTGGGATTGGAGCAGCACTGATGCAAGAATATGCAAATACTCTGCATCCTGTTATGTACATTTCTAGAAAACTAAATGCGGCAGAGAGGAACTACTCGGTTTTAGACCGTGAGTTGTTAGCGATGGTTTGGTCAATTCTAAAACTACAAAGATTCCTCCTGGGCGCACATTTCATTCTAGAGACTGATCAGAAAGCTCTTACAGCTATTCAGACTAAGAATTTGAAGAGTTCGAGATCCACTCGATATGCTATAGCTCTTCAACCTTTTCACTTCACGGTACGAGCTATCCGTGGTGCGGATAATGTGATGGCTGACATTTTGTCTAGATGCCCACATGACTCCAACTAATACTTCTGTCCTATATTTCCATATATTACAGAGTCATAACACACCTATATTTCTACAATAGATTAGCACATCTGTACTCACTTTATATGTACACACTATCGTGCTTTGTTGTCATCTTCTTCTGTTCGTTTTTTAAGATGATAGAGGAGGACTGAGTAGTTAATATAAGGGCCGTTAGTTTACTAAACAGCCACAATTATTAATAATGTATTGTACCTTATGAAGCATATTAGTTATTAATTAGCATTATATTGCTTGTACTTTCTCAGAATGTCATTGTTGAGCTGAGGACTTACCTTACTAGTTTCAAGCATGACGAGTTCTAGATTGTGTACTTACCCTCGGAATACCAGAGCATATATCCTGGATCGTCATGTAGTTTAACTTTACTATGTACTTATGTCATTACATGTCAAAGAATGTACTATTTAAATTTTCCTATCAGATTTGTACATCCATTTTTAAAGACAATATTAGAGTATGCTGTTTAATGATGATTATAGTAACTTGCATACGTATATTGTGTTTACATGCTAACGTGATGTGTGTTGGTGACACCTCCCCGATGTGAATATTTTTTGAGACATATTTATTTTTCTGTTGAGGTATATCCTCACCAGACACTCTATAATTAGCCTATTGTTTGGCAATTTAGTTAATTGTCAGCGCATAATTCGTGCGTTTTGAGCCGCTTATCGCATGCTCTTTGATATTGGAAAAAAAAAAAAATATGTTCCACATTTTTTTTTTATCGGGAGGAGGTGGTGATATGTTGCGTGATAAATTCTCGCAACATCGTTTTATTTCAATATCTGTTTTATAACGCAAGGGCAACAACTGCTTGAAATTTATAGTCACTTTTCTCGGTAAGCATTTGTCTTCTCGCGTTGGTATCGAATGCAGTTAAGTTTGAGCTGTGGTCATTTTGCGCTGGACTGCGCATGACTTGTCTTGCTTGTTGGTCGATCGGTTTCCGCCCACGACTAGTGGAGTGAGCGATTTGGAATGGCGAAAGAGATGCCTCGTTGAAGAGGGGATCTCCGCTATTTTTTGTTCTGTCAGGGATGTGTAGTCCTCTTATGGATATTTCGTTTATTCGGGATAATACCTCTAGTGTATTTGCACATGCCGGGAGGCGTGATATTTCTGTGTATTTCATGAAAGCAAGGTAAATTGACTTTTTCATTAACTCTATCGATTTTGGGTCGTGAGCGATTTCGATTCATAGCCTGTCTCCGAAAGTCGTCGTCACGAGATGTTCTTTCCCAGCTCACATGTCGCTGCATTGTACTGCATCGGTTGATGCATGTACCAAGGACCATTACTTGCTACTTTGTTAAATGAACTAGGTTTGGAAAACCTTTATTATCTAGAGGATATTTTTGAGGACATTATTTATACTTCGGCAGACGTGTCTGTCTTGCTGAAGTCAAACTAAGGAGAGTGAACTGATCTCATACATCTGGTTATCTCCTGGCTGTTATAGAAAAGGATGGAGTTTTCCACCTGACTACATTTACAGCACTATGAAATATAACATGCATCTGACTCATCATTGTAATGCTGTCTACCGTCTATTGCTGTATTGAATGTTGCTGTGATAATGACTGTTTGATGTGCCTACACATTTGCGTAACCATTTTGTCACTGTGGCGTCCACAATAAATAATGAAGAAAAACGTCAACGGCTGTTTCAAGACTCATTGACTTTATACGTCGTGAGTTTACTGACGTCCTATGTGGATTGCCCTGTTATTGTTGTATGAACATTGTTTTGACTGAACACATCTACACACTACACAAAACCAGACATGCGGATACCATCCATCATCATATGGCATCACGCATCAGTACTCCTACTCACGTTTCCCCTAACAACAAAGAAGTAGTATTTATAGTCCGACTAATCGTGTTTAGCCTTACATTTACTTTCCGCCAATCAAATAGGAGGTAACATGTCAGCCTATTTCCCGTATAATGGTGTGTTGAAAATCTGCCACTGAGCGATTCTGATTTGGGTGTTGTCTGACATCCCTCACTATTTCTTTTGGCTATAATTTGTTATTTCCTAGACTATTTGCGTAACGTTTAACATATTATTTGTCAGCAAGTCCTAAGGAACCCAAATATATAAATTTAATGGGGCTAAGGGGCTGCGTTCAAAATATGCATTTTCTACTACCTCCTGTTCGCTTCGAATACGATGTGGTGTCTGGGTACTGTAATGTTTTCAAACGTAAACCAGTATAATGTCATATTTCCTAATAAGAATTTTCAGGTTTTTAAAAAACTAACTCTCGTATGGGTAGTGTTGTTTATCACTGTCGATTTGAAAAAAGCTAGTGCATGTGGCCTTACACGCGTGATGGTAGTAATTGTGTATCGCGCGACTGTGGTAGTATTGCCTGCGTTCCGGCTTTCAGCCCCTCCCTTTCTTTCTATCTTTAGTCCATCTGTCTTTCGTTTATGGTAACGTAGTGTATAAAATGACATGAATGGAATTTTAAATCTAGGTCAGCTGCGTATCTCAAGGTTTTTCTTAGAAAGGCAGTACACGTTTTATCGTAGAAAGTGGGTATTGAAGCAGTAGGCTTTTACTATCAACGTGAAACGTTACAATTTGCAGACGAAGTAGAAAACAAGGGGGGATTTCGAGTACAGTCATTGTGACAGCACTGTTCTTTACCATTCTTCTTTCCTTTTATTGAAGTTATTTGTTAGGCTTTACATTTACGTTTTAATTTATATATGTGGATTAGAACATTTCACGACAATATATATATATATATATATATATATATATATATATATATATATATATATATATATATATATATATATATATATATATATGTGTGTGTGTGTGTGTGTGTGTGTATGTGTGTAGTGCATGTTACTTTATGTGTAATACCTGCTCTATGCTTTTGCATGTCACGTTTTATAACGTGATAAGAGTTACGATCACACAGTCACACTGTATTCAGTGAGCTGAAGATCACGACTCCCTAGAGTATATACTATTAGCAAACTGCCAGACTCTAGTTTGCAGATCCAATCCACTTCTCGCTAGAGACTACAATTTCGCTACTCGGAGACTAGGCTTGTACTGTACAAACTATATCATGGTTGACCACTGAATAATTCTATTTGTAGTTTAGTTTTCTGTGTCCTAATTCCAGCGCCGAAAAAATAGTACTGTAAAACCTTTAATGAACGGGGGGAGTGTGTGGTTGAATAATCGACCGCTACTTTATATATATAAATCGGAAAAAGTCGCCAAAACAGTGACAGAATGTCTGAGAAAAGCAGTACGCAATTATCTCCACAAGGGTGTCAGCAAATACTTCTCTCCCGTTGGTGTCCGGCACCTGGCGTCCGCTTCGCTCATTAACAGTCAAGACGACTAATTTAATATATTCCCATTTCACACCAACAGATTTCGTTCGTTATTTCTGAAATCCGTACATAAGAGGTTTTACAGTTTCTGTGTACTAATTCCAGCGTCGGTTCATCCAGCCATTTTTATCCTTGCTGTGGCTTAGTTATTTAGACTTTTATTTATATTACTCGTACTGGTGATGGCAATTTTGTTATTGATTTTTGTTATGGGAATGGTTTGTGAGAAGAGAAAGATATGTTAATATTTTAGGAGCTAGACCAGTCAGATATAGCACGCTGTTTCATTAAGTCAGGAAGTTAGATGGTCACTTCTGATTTTAACGGCCGGCAGTCCTCGTCATTGACCATGAGCGTTTTATGCGCGTAGATGTATGTGAGCATTTATTAGCTAGGAAGTGGTACAGACATTTCAATTAGTCCCAGACCATCAGAACGTACAGCTTAAACGACAGTAACACATCATTCATCTTGAGAGATCTACTGACGTCTAGGGTTTTTCTTGTGGTACTCTATCTTGAAGGCATTTCCACTACACATCAAGTACTCATCCTGCGACCTATTTGCAGATGACTGTACTGTTTACACGAGTGATACAAGTTGCAAAACACTCGAACTATCGTTACAAAAAGATACAGATAATCTGATTCAGTGGAGCATTGGAAATCGCATGCTAATAAATATCAATAAAACAAAATGCATGTTAATATCAAACTAGACAAAAATTACAAAATTCAGAGAGAACAACACTTCAAATCTGAATTGGTGCCTCACTAAATGAAAACGTAATAAAAGAACATAAAACTCAAAGTCTAGTCTTTGATCAGCATCTAAATTGGAACTCACATGTACATGCATTGACCAAGCAAACGGCACAGAAAGTTTACCACTTAGCTAAAATCAAACATTTCCTAGAAGAAGAAGCACGAAAATTGTTCTATATATCTCACATACAAACAAATCTTGACTATTGTTCCACAGTCTGGGATGGTTGCTCTATGTCCAACACAAAAAGATTCCATTCACTACTAAAGCGAGCAGTGCGTCTAGTCTCTGACAACTGCCAAACACGGTGTGTAGATCTATTTAAAGATTTCAAAATACTGCCCCTAAGATAGCACTTTCTGTCCAACAAAGCTAAATTTGCTTACAAAATCCTGTCACAGAATGCTCCAACATATCTGTGGCCAATGTTCAAATACAATGAAAGACGCAGTCAACGCCTTAACAAAAAACAAGTGCCCAAGCCTAGGCTTGACTTATTCAAGAAAAGCTTAGCTTACTCTGCTGCTCATCTTTGGAACTATCTTCCACGTGATCTAAAAAACAACCTCAATCTCTTTTCATACAATCGTGGACTTTTCGAATACTTTATGAGTTCTGATTACCTGTCTCCCTAATGTGATTATGATTCCGAACAAATTATATGAAATCGACTGCAGGTTTAATGATGATGTTTGTACTCTTCAACATATTTTATTTCATGGTAATAATTAGTTTGTACTTTTCAACGTATTTTATTTCATGGTAATAATTAGATACTGCGAATGCGAGTATGCTATTATTTTACTTTCACAACTCTGAATTCCTGTAAATTGATATGTAAAATGTATGTGGGAATAAATGCATTCAGTATAAAAGACGAGAGACAGGAAGGGCAGAATGTCCAATTCTCAACCCTTGGAAAATAAAGTTCGCTCGTTCGTTCGTTCGTTCGCTCTCTCTCTCTCTCTCTCTCTCTCTCTCTCTCTCTCTCTCTCTCTCTCTCTCTCTCTCTCCCTCTCTCTCTCTCTCTCTCTCGTTTTTTCTGTTTTTGTCTTTTTCCCTTTCCAGTTTTTATGTCTCTTCCTTCCCTTCATTCTCAGCGTTTATTTGTGTATTCCTCTTCTATTCCTGTCAACCATTTTTTCTTTTGTTCCAGTTCTTTCAGCCCTTTCTCTCTGTTTATGTCGAAAATTAGAAGTATAGTTTTAAAGACACTTTACTGTAAACCCTGGTCGAAAACAAGTATAATTGTTTCATCTATTATTCGTGCGAGGCAAGAGGTACCGTAACACACAGTCATATAGAAGAGGGTCGAATGCTTATATTTTAACACAACCAAGATCCATATTTGAAGTGTGACGTTAGATAGCACTGATAGGCGTGGCATGTAATTGTTGAAGGCATGGGAGGTGGAGGGTTTAGATGATGATGACTCTGAAGTATTGGTTTTGTATTTGTCGCAGAGAGATTTATGATTAATAAATTTCTATATCTTTTCTTTATTCTACCCGTGTCTTCTACTTTCTTCTTCTTCTTCTTCTTCTTCTTCCGTCCTTAGCCACCGACTTGCAAAGCAGTCAGTGGCCATTACGCCTAGTGGCGTCTTAGGGCAACAGCAGATAGGTTTTCTTTGCCATTGTTTCCCATCACGCCTATTGGCGTCTTTAGGGCAACGGCAAATCAATCCATTTGCTGTTGTTTCCGTAATCGAAGTGACTGGCAAACGGGTGATCAGCCCGTTGGTTTCTACTTTATTATCGCTCTTTTATCCTTTCTTTTTTTTTCGCATTCGTCTGATGGTGAAAAATTAAACTCTCCCATTCATACCTTCACCGGTCTCTTTTCTTATTTAGCAACGCATTTTTATTGCTGTTTAGCTAAGTTCTTGAGTAGACCGAATAGTGTGAAATTCGTCTCGACAGACATATGATGGCAGACATATCGTCTAGCATTTTCATCTGACACGACACTCTTGGTTAAGTTTCTCGGTGTTAGGTGGGAGAAGGCGCCAACATGCATCGCGGGGAAATGACCATAGGTAGCTGCAAGTGTGAAACGCGTCTGGCAGTTTCCGTGCCGTCGTCTGAGTTTTATGTAGGTGTTAAGACGGGGAGTCCGCTGGGAGGACAACATTAGACAATCTTTGAAGGACCGAGGACTAGAATGGAACCAGGCCAGGAAGAAGACAGTCGATAGGATAGTCTGGCGCTCTCTCTTCCAAACCTCTACACCTCACGGTAGAAGAGGAACAACTAAGTAAGTTAAGACGGGAACTATTTCGGGTTTTCGAGAATCAGGAAATCATTTCTTTTCATAAGATATAAACCCCAGTAGTTAGACTTCAGGCATTCATTTCTCCTAAGTTGCAGTAGACGGATCGCTCGTGCTAGAGAAATAAGCTTGTATAGCGAAGTTCTGAGTTTTCTCGTCAATTTTTTTGCCGAGCTTCTAGAATACCTATCTAGTGAATAAATTCTAGTTTCGTGGTGATTGCCGTAGTTCTGTTTGGAGGTAATATTATATCTAGTATTTTGTGAGTGATTTAAGTGGTAAATCGCCTATTTTATTTTCACTAGTTAGATTTCTGTGCCGAGGGATTAAATTATAAGTCTGTTATATTCTCTAGTCATTGTGTTACAGTGGATAGCAGAATAAATTATTATTTCTAGCTTAAACTCATACAGCTATAAATAAAATTTAATTAAATTGCTAGTAACCAGTCCGAGTATATTTTAAACTAACTTATAACTGCACTGATTCATCATTGTGTATTGACGAAATACGTATGTATTTCTAATTCATGATGATTGATTTTTATGAATATTATATTTTACGCGAGGATAGGAGGTGTGGATAATATTATGGTTAAGTATTTTGTACTTTTCTCTTCCTTATACAGTTTTGGGTCAGCCCAACTTTTTCAAGCGGTTTTAGTACAACTGAGAGAAGAAACATTTTTTTATCTTTAACCACGTGGGTTTACAAGTTAACACCTGTCTGGCAGTGTGTGTGCCTCCAGAAATAGACAGAGTACAAATCTCACTAACGGTTTTAAAGAATAATGCCTATACTGGGCCTTTGAGCCAGATTATATTTCTTCACAAACTCTCAGGTACATGCAGCCCTGTGGCGAGAAAAATTACAAAACATTAACATTCCGACATTTTGACTAATTGTGGTGTGACCAAATTAAATTTCTATACTGAGAGAAGGCACCGACCTGACATTCCTAGGTACTGGAAACCCTAAGCTATTGACACTGTGCTCGCTGTTAACTTTCGTGCCTGGACAATTTTAATGTGACATAAACAGATATCCTAAATAATAATAACCAAGGAAACGTTCCCTGAAGTAGTGAATTCAACCTGTCTTTGCAGAGCTGGGGTTACCTTGGCCAAGAATAACACTGGAGATTCTGTATGTGTATGTCCTAAAAATTGTTTTTCCAGAAGTTGCTACCAAAGCTGTAAGTACGAATGCAAGCGCGTGGCCACGGCTGACATGAATAGAGTGAATGCAGGACTGAGTGATTCCTTTATTGTTGTATTTTTGGCACCCATTTTGCTGTCTTAAATTCCTTTATGCAGTTTTTATTGGTTGCTAATGATATTTTCCTTAGGATAGAGTAGAGTATCAGTTCTGTTCATACCTTTAAAGGGAAATCATAGAACATAGCTGTTGCTGTCGTTCTTGACGGGGTTATAAATGTCAATCTATTTGATATTATTTTGTATGATCAAAGTTAGAGAACTACAAGTGTAAGTATTAACTTTGCTGTGACAGGTTGATTAGGGATTATCTTCCCTTTGTTTCGTTCATTGTTGTTGACCTGTCTTAAGACAAGGTTAGAAGTAGTCAGTCTGGGGCTGTCTGCTCATGCGCAGAGTTTTTGAGAAAAAACTGATAGACTTCCGTGGGGGAGTTGAGATCTTGGGTTCTGATGGACAAGATGTCCATAGTTCTTCTCTACCTTATCTTGGGGAAGTTAAGCCTGTGATGTGACTGTAATGTCAGTGTTTTCCCCAAAGATATTCTGTTCGTCGAGGGATGACGACAGTTGGTAATTGTGTATTCCTGGATTCTGTTAAAGGTAATACAGACTTTATTATTACTCTTTACGCATCGTATGCAGAACATTGTAAGGCTACTTGGCTGTGAGTATGGCTCACAGATTGTTTTGATGCGGAATCCATTAGGTGTGCTCAAGGGAGCCATCCTAAGACTATTTATCTACTTTTTTGAACAGAAGCCCAATGATGATGATATATATATATATACATTGAGGAAAACCGCAGGTTGGCGGTAATACTTGTGCATGGATGATCATGCCTACCTTGAGGAATACATAGCTGGTTACAGATAGAGGCCCGCCATTTTGGCCAATATTTTTCAGCAAGAGAAGATGTACGTGGCGTATTATGCCAATTGAATTGCAGCCTTATTGTTATTGTTAGGCATATTTGAAATCCCGCCTTTTGCTGTGCGGCTAGTCTACAGGGAAACTGACGTGTTCAGTCAGTCATAACTGGATGAGATTACAACTAGAACATCGAACTGACAGGCCGTTAATGTCCTGTTGTAATAGATGCTCTATATGTTTGAATGCTAGATGTCATCACCAACTTTATTATTATTACCATGAACTATGCTGCAACCTTGTGAAGTGACTGTGAGTGTAACATCGTCTATGTCCGATATTAAATGATTGTAACGTGACCAGTCGTTCACAACACGTCATTGACTTCTTCATGTGGATAGATGGATGTATTGTGTAGTCTCTGAATCATATACACATTCGCGTCTTCTGTATCCTACACTCACACATGATGTCAACACCTCCACATCTCCAGTACTACACATTTACAACCATACATGGTGTCTCAGTGTCAACATCCCCCTTGTCAGCGCCCCAATAGTTGGCAACCTGACCTGGACAACTTAACACTGTACTGGAGCGAGGCAAGCCTTGTTACGTGTTAGTGGCAGTACTACGTAAGCAGATCGTCAACACACAAGTCCATAACATTGGTACCTATACCAGTCAGTAACATTTCTGCTGTATGAAAATTGACCTATACAAATCTGAACTTTACATTTCTGGTGGGCCAGATTCGTGGGGTTTTCTACTACACAGAACAATGATAAATAGGTCAACGACTGCTGACCCAGACTGATAAATACGGACGTTAGCGTTGCTATAATAGTGCTACATGGACCACAGCTGCTACGGGAACTGGCGTTAGCATCTTCATTTTATTGCTACGTGGACCACAACTGCTATAGAAGTGAAGTGACGGTTCTACTATAGGAGTTCTACTCTGGCAAGCTATCATTGTAAACAATTCGGCTGGCGTTTACATTTTACAGTTTGCAGACTATTCAGTGTTGGATCATCTGGTCTCAACTGCTTGTCAAGAAGGACGTGGTAACTGTGAGTTAGAAGACCACTTCATATTGTCGTCGTGAGGTGACCATCGACGGTAAATCAACCAATCAGTGCTGTTCTTGCATTGCACTTCTGTGTTGACAAAAAGGCCAGGAAGTTACTTTAAGATAAGTGGCAGTTTATTTTTGGAAACTGTGCCATTATATTGTGTGTAGCTAAGCCTTCTTTGTAACACATTCTATTATATGCTATTTGTTTACATTGCTTGTGGTATTAGTGTGTGTATTTCTGCGGGTTTCTTGGTTGGGCGGCTTCTGTTATAGGGTATACCACGTGACAGAGGTCTTATAACAGTGTACTTTAGGGACCGTGCAAAACTCCCTTTGTGGAATTTGCAAGCGACATTTGTTGCTATTTACGTTTAGTTGTGACGAAGTGTACCTTTTCGCTGTTGTTGTCATATTTTCTCTGTTCTTTGGTTTTGATTTGATTTGTCTGTATACGTATCGCAGTTATCATCACATGCTTTGTGATTATTTTTTCCTTAGTTTCGCCTTATAATTTTTTGACTTCTGCGAATGTTTTCGTTTGTTTATATGCTTGTCTTTGTTAACTGATATTATATATATTGTTGTCATACACAGTCTATACTTATATACTTGGTCAGGGATTATTATTATTATTTATATGATACACTTTTCAGATAGAGGTTATTGATGGTGATAATATTATAGAGAAACAAGGTAAATATACAAGGTCTTTGACTAAGACTTGTCTCTCAAAGAGAGTGAAATAAAGTGAAGTAAGTATACAAGTCTTGTATTACAGACTTGTCTCCCATTGAAGTGGGATAAGGTAGTTTATTTTTCAGGTCTGATCTCACATAGTTAGACAGAATGTCTACACTAGACTTCTTTATTGAGCAAGGGAAAGCCCTTGGGAAGACAGGTGAAAAGTTAGAAGAATTTGCTCTTGCTCTATATGACAAGGCGCAAAAAGCAGAGGAGAAAAAACAAAAAAGAGAAGCAGAAGCTGATGAGAGGAAACAGCAAATTGAAATGGAAAATAAAAGATTAGACAGAGAAGCCGAGGAAAGAAGAGAGAAACAGAAAATGGAACATGATGAGAAACTCTTAACTTTGGAGTTAGAGAAATTAAAATTGACGAATATGGGTGCTTCTCAAGCAACTTCGAGTACGACAAAGGAGATTGCTAATAAGCTTAAATTACCTCATTTCAATACTCTAAAGGACGGCATAACGGATTACCTGGATAGATTTCAATTTTTATGCGATACGCATAAGATAAAAAAGGAACATTATGCCAAAGAACTGATGCAATTTTTTACAGTGAACCAGTAACTACTCTTATGGCAATAGAGGAACATGACAGGACTAACTATGATGTTGTCAGAGCAGCATTGCTTAAACGATATCAACTAAAAGAAGAAGATTATCGTCTTCGTTTTAAGACAATGTTGCCAGAAAATGGAGTAAGTTTCTCTGACTTTATTACGAAGATACGTCTTACATTCACGCGTTGGATTGAGCTGTCTAAAGCTGAGAAAACATATGAAGACCTAATGGACTTTTTACTTCGAGACAAAGTTATGTCATCTGTCAACGAATATTTTCTTGCTTTTCTTCATGAGCGTAAACCTAAAAACATAAAAGACATGGAGGAATACTGTTGCCAGTACGTCATTGCTCATCCCCATGCTACGGTTAGTAATTCTAAAGTGAAAGAAGGGTTGCCAGCTGCTTCAGCAACACTATATGGCCCTAATTTCTATCGTAAATTTAAAGGTGCTCAACAAAATTTCAATAAGAAAAGTAATCAGAATTACACTCAGAATCAAAATAATCCATCATATAATGGTCCTTCTTCAAAGAACTGGAGGCGAGCTGATAGTCCTCGTAATTTTGGGGCTAATAATTATAGACACTTTCGCAAAGGTTATCACAATAAAAACTATCCGAGCTTTTCTTCTCGAGATAATTATCCTCGCCGTCATGAATATTACGATGGTGGTTATGGAAACAGTGATTTAAACTAGAATAATGATTACAGTAGGCAATATAATGACAATTACAGGGGAAATGATCATCGCGGCAAACCTAGACATAACAAAAGAAAATATTATCAACAGGCAAACTCTACACAACATGAGTCTCAGGAAGCCTGTAGTCAAGTAAACGATAGTAGGAGCTCTAATGCTATTACTGGTTCTGCTTTCGATTTTGGGAGAGCAGCCGAATGCCCCCAATGCTCAACATTGTTCCTTAATTTGTGGTCATCCTCTTCCCGCACTTCCTGCTACAGCTGCGCATGACGGGAGAGGATCTCTTATCTTACATAAAGGTCTAGTGAATGATAATCCAGTCTCAGTACTTTTTGATTCTGGACGCACCACTATCGGTGTTAGGCAGTCTCTGATAGATCCTTGCTGTGCCACAGGAAAAGTGGTCAAATATGTGACATTTGGTGGCACTTTGGAGAAGTATCCTACTGCTATTATTCACATGGCTACTCCCTTCTTTACGGGAGATGTTCACGCGTATCTTTTACCTAATCCTATTGCGATCTTATAATCGGTCGTATTCACGGGGTTAAGGAATGCACCCCGCAGCAAATTGCTGCTTGATAAGAAAATAATATCCAAACAGCCAATGCAGTTGTAATAAGAGCACAAGCTCTTATTCCTTCAACTTCACCTACTGATGGTAAGGAAGTTTGTAGACAAGATGATCACTTGGTGATTTCGCATGACTCGTTTGTGAAACTGCAAGAAGATCCTTCTTTAAATAAATACTTTCTTCTCGCTAAAAACGGTGATCTGAATCAGAATACAAATCGCAAATCGTATATCACTATGAAGAATGGTATACTAGTGCGTATGGTACAACACTCAGACGCGTCTATGCATTCTCAGATTCTCGTGCCCAAAAGTATGAGAGCCTTAATTCTTCAACATGCACACGATTCTCAGTGTGCTGGATACATGGGTTTTTCTCGCACTAAGTCGAGAGTTCTGGCGGCTTTCTTTTGGCCATTCGTAAACAAAGACATTCGAATTTATTGCCGATCTTGCAAGATTTGTCAAGAAGTCAAGTCTAGAAGTCCACGACATGCTGCACCTATTCAGGCTGCAGACATTCCTATTCGGCCGTTTCAAAAGATGACAATAGATATTATTGGCCCTTTTAAGATTAAGTCAGCCAGAGGACATCAATTCATCCTAACATGCGTTGACATGTGCACTCGTTGGCCAGAGGCTATACCTCTAAAGAGCATATCTACTGCCGATATTGCAGACGCTCTTTGGCTTATATTTTCTCGTTTGGGTTTTCCCAGAGAAATATTGTCAGACCACGGTACCCAATCGATATCAGACACTATGTCGCAGGTGATGTCTATCCTAGATATTAAAAGGTCTCTCAGTAGTATTTATCACCCAATGTCTAACGGGTTAGTTGAACGTCTTAATAGAACACTTAAGAACTTACTTGGTAAGATTACTGAGGATCATCCTCAGGATTGGGACAGGGTTTTACCCGCGGCTCTCTTTGCCTATAGAGGTCCCCAACGAGCATACAGGCTTTTCTCCTTTTAAACTTGTCTTTGGCGCGCAACCGCGCGGCCCCATGTCCTTGCTAAACGATTTAATAACTGCCGATAATATTGACAATGACACACAATCTTCATATCAGTATGTCATTGCTCTCAGGCATAAGATTATCGAAGCATGCAAGCTAGCAACTTCATCTTCCGAATTTGCCAAAGAAAAGGCAAGGCAATTCGCTAATAAGAAGAGACGCTTACGTCAACTTTGTCCGGGAGACAAAGCTTTTGTGTTACTTCCTTCTAGGGAGAACAGACTTCTCATTGCATAGAAAGATCCATATGCAATAGTCTCGAAAATTTCCGATGTCGACTATGTTGTCGATATTAATGGAAGGCATAAAACCTTCCATATAAATATGCTTACGGAATTCCATGAGCGACCAGACTATTTGCAGCCTATTTTCCAGGCGACGGACGATTCTCCAGTCCCACAGGGACATTACTCATCCTTGTCAGTTATACAGGATGAGGAAACTACTTTTTAGGATGTTAATCTTCCTCTTCCAGTGATTCCACTTCATTCTATGGAATAATGGGAAAACGTTACTGTTTCTCCTAATTTGTCTATGGATGAACAGCAACAAGTATCTTCTTTGCTACAATCATTTCAGGATGTCCTTACCGACATTCCTGGACACACACATGTCATTAAACATGACATCATACTGATTGATCATAATCCGATCAGAGTAAGACTATACCCTATACCTATTCATTTTCAAATACAGGTCGAGAAAGAGTTGGATGAAATGATTCAATTGAAAATAATTGAACCATCCACTTCAGCATACTCTTCGTCGATGGTTATTGTTCGAAATAAAGACAATAACATACGTCTTTGCGTCGATTATCGCAAATTGAACCAAGTTACGAAGTTCGATGCTGAACCTATGCCTTTATTAGAAGAGCTACTTATTAGACTTTCTAACTCTCGATTCTTTACTAAACTCGACTTGTCGAAAGGTTATTGGCAAGTTCCGTTAACTGAATGCGCCAAACCTCTCACTGCTTTCTCAACACCTAGGGCTTTGATTCAGTGGAATTTTATGCCTTTCGGACTTATGAACGCTCCAGCTACTTTCGTACGCATGATGCGTCGAATTCTTTCAGATCGTTCAGATGTCGTCGCTTACTTAGACGACATCTGTCTTTTCAGTAATACGTGGAAAGATCACTATTTGGGTTTACAGGAATTACTGTCTACTCTATGCGAGCATAATTTGACTGCAAAACCCTCTAAAGCCTATGTTGGGTTTAAGGAAATTTCTTTCCTAGGTCATCGTGTTGGTCAAGCTCTCTTGAAGACAGAGGATCAAAACGTTTCTAAAATATTAAATATCTCTGTTCCTAAGACAAAAAAGCAAGTACGTAGTCTTTTGGGGTTAATACAATTTTATGGAAGATTCATACAGAATCTATCCTCTATTATGGCACCTCTTTCAACCCTATTGAAAAAGGGTCTCCTAATATGGTGCGCTGGTCCCAAGAATGCCAATCTTCATTGGATCAGATTAAGAATTTGTTCTCATCCCCTCCTATCTTAAGGCTACCTGTTATTGATAAGACTTTTGTTCTTCGTAGTGATGCCTCTTCCACTGGGATTGGAGCGGCACTAATGCAGGAGTATTCAGGAACTCTGCATCCTGTGATGTATATCTCTAGGAAATTGAATGCGGCAGAAAGGAACTATTCGGTTCTAGACCGTGAATTGTTAGCTATGGTTTGGTCCATTCTTAAGCTACAAAGATTCCTTCTTGGCGCGCATTTCATTGTGGAAACCGACCAAAAAGCTCTTACAGCTATTCAGAATAAGGATTTGAAGAGCTCGAGTTCTACTCGATATGTTATTGCTATTTAACCGTTTCATTTCTCGGTTCGAGCTATCCGTGGTTCAGATAATGTGATGGCAGACATATTGTCTAAATGCCCATATGATTCCACTTAAGTCTGGTGTCCTAGATTTCCTGATACATTTCTAGATTTAGGTCTGTTCTTTAACATCATAACTGACACATGTGTTTTCACATTATAGTTGTAAAGTAATCGTTTTCTTTCCCCGTTACCATCTTTGATGTAACAGAGAGGGCTAGGTTGACATAATATATATAATGCTTACGTTGTGACCTTCGGGATACAGCATCCTTTTGTTCCAGAGATGGAATCCCTTTTTGATAGATAATATATTTCTATTGTCAGATTACGTATAAAGACGTTAATAAATTTGGTCATGTCCATCCATTACATATGATGATAGTATAGCATTGTACTTCGATAGATTTTATGTGGCTATGACTTCTGGATTTATGTTGTCATTTGCCATTTCTATAATTATGATATGACATGATTTTTTGACATGTATGTAATTTTTGTTAGCATCGCCAGCAACTGAGGTTTCTTTGATGGTACCTTCCCGTGTATGTGATATTTAGAGAAAATGTTTTCTCTTATTTTGTGAGATGATTTTTGTTCTCTCCAGACGCTCTATTTGTGCGTCGGTTGAACCTGACACTAGGTTGGTTCTTTCATCGACGCATCTTTCATGCGTTATGAGCGTGTGGTATCTTACTCATTGAGCTATTTCAAAAAAGTTTCATTTTTTTTTACACGAGGGGTGCGGTAATCTGTTGCTGTCGTTTTTGACGGGGTTATAAATGTCAATCTATTTGATATTATTTTGTATGATCAAAGTTAGAGAACTAAGTATTAACTTTGCTGTGACAGGTTGATTAGGGATTATCTTCCCTTTGTTTCGTTCATTGTTGTTGACCTGTCTTAAGACAAGGTTAGAAGTAGTCAGTTCGGGGCTGTCTGCTCATGCGCATATTTTTTTGAGAAAAAACTGATAGACTTCCGTGGGGGAGTTGAGATCTTGGGTTCTGATGGACAAGATGTCCATAGTTCTTCTCTACCTTATCTTGGGGAAGTTAAGCCTGTGATGTGACTGTAATGTCAGTGTTTTCCCCAAAGATATTCTGTTCGTCGAGGGATGACGACAGTTGGTAATTGTGTATTCCTGGATTCTGTTAAAGGTAATACAGACTTTATTATTACTCTTTACGCATCGTATGCAGAACATTGTAAGGCTACTTGGCTGTGAGTATGGCTCACAGACTGTTTTGATGCGGAATCCATTAGGTGTGCTCAATGGAGCCACCCTAAGACTATTTATCTACTTTTTTGAACAGAAGCCCAATGATGATGATATATATATATACATTGAGGGAAACCGCAGGTTGGCGGTAATACTTGTGCATGGATGATCATGCCTACCTTGAGGAATACATAGCTGGTTACAGATAGAGGCCCGCCATTTAGGCCAATATTTTTCAGCAAGAGAAGATGTACGTGGCGTATTATGCCAATTGAATTGCAGCCTTATTGTTATTGTTAGGCATATTTGAAAGCCCGCTTTTTGCTGTGCGACTAGTCTACAGGGAAACTGACGTGTTCAGTCAGTCATAACTGGATGAGATTACAACTAGAACATCGAACTGACAGGCCGTTAATGTCCTGTTGTAATAGATGCTCTATATGTTTGAATGCTAGAAGTCATCACCATCTTTATTATTATTACCATGAACTATGCTGCAACCTTGTGAAGTGACTGTGAGTGTAACGTCGTCTATGTCCGATATTAAATGCTTTTAACGTGACCAGTCGTTCACAACATGTCATTGACTTCTTCATGTGGATAGATGGATGTATTGTGTAGTCTCTGAATCATATACACCTTCGCGTCTTCTGTATCCTACACTCACACATGATGTCAACACCTCCACATCTCCAGTACTACACATTTACAGCCGTACATGGTGTCCGAGTTAGTGTCAACATCCCCCTTGTCAGCGCCCCAATAGTTGGCAACCTGACCTGGACAACTTAACACTTCACTGGAGCGAGGCAAGCCTTGTTACGTGTTAGTGGCAGTACTACGTAAGCAGATCGTCAACACACAAGTCCATAACATTGGTACCAATACCAGTCAGTAACATTTCTGCTGTATGAAAATCGACCTATACAAATCTGAACTTTACAATAGCGTATATATCCGTGACTCTTTGGGGCTATCACTTTTCTTCTAACAGGATCGTGGGCTAAACATCGAGGGAAAAGATTACACCTATGGGTCTATTATACTTGTAGTAATTCATTACCTTATATGTATTTTCTATGCTTGATATTAACATCTATGTGTTGTGGTAAATTTTCCTTATGTTAATAAATTTACATAAACTTTATTCAAGCGTGTCGGTCAGCTCGTTGCAAAATATCTATATTTCATTGTTATAGTTTTTCCACGTCTGTGCGTCTAACTGTCGTCACTTATGTGTGTGTGTATGTGAGTGGAGATATATATATATATATTTAATATATATTTTTTTAGACTGTCTGACTCCTCTAGATCTGTTGTAGAAGATAGGCTGAAAGAGAGAAATTCTCGATTTCAGGGACAGACTCTATAAATTTCTCCATCTCACTCGTGGATATCTATTTCTATTATTATCTCTCCCTGTTGCTATCGCTTATTCTAATCTATTCAGAAGGGACCAACCCAAGTCTTAATTCCCCTATCAAAAATCTACGACGTTATTCCTTTGAATACTTGCTACCAGAACAGACACGTTTGCTTACGATATTTGGGTTAGTCATAACAGTTCAAATACAATTATACAGGGAGATAGATTTGGTTTTAACGACCATCTTCATTGCACACGGACAGCTCCATTAGTTCTCCTGTCACGGATTGCCTCACCTGCCTTGCAGTAGTGGTCCACAGTGACCAAAACTCAAGAGTATCTAATATTGGCTTCCAAAGTATCTATCTGCGCGCAAGATTACTCTTGGCAAAGATGTAGATAGAAGATTAATGACACTTCTACGTTAAGGGGGAGTTCACAAGATATTTCCAGAAGTCATAAACAATGTTGCATGGTTTAGCCGGTTCAAGCCCCCAGTTGGTGTAATCCAACGACATCCCTCTTATAAGTAATAGCTATGTTTAGAGGTAAATATATATATAGCTCATATGTTTGCATTCATACTTTTAAAAACGGAATCGACTATGATTGTTTAGTTTTAAAACAACAGGTAACAAATTTAATAATCAGTTAGTATTAACAGTTTAAAATAAATAAAATGCTGGTGATTTTAAATTGAAATTCAATTTTCTCTTCACTGAGATTTAGGTTGAGGATGAATAAAAAGTCCTTTTTGCTGGTGCCTTTTAACAAGCACTTAACTTTTATAAGGTAGTCCTGCAGCCGTGGTCCATCAATTATGGGATGACGAAAGCCTTCTCCACACTCTCTTCAACTGTAGGCGGTTAGGGTATATGCTTTTCTCTCACACTAGCGGCGTTAGTACCTCAAATCGTCCGATGGCTTGTAACCACGAACTTTAGACGAATAGAAAGAAACAAATGCCTGCTAAGTACATATGTTCGCCGCAAACTAACAGGCCCATTGTCATGCGCTCCACCCACCAATGTTAACCTCTCAGAAGAATTAAATTCCCGAGCACACAGTGTAACTCAGGGAATATGACGAAAATTCACCAATATCCTTCTGAATGTTAACTAGGAAATTGCGTCTGGAGTGCGTGAATAATGATTTGCCTAAATTACAATTAAAAAAGGTACATAAATCTCACAAGATAATATGTTACACCTTAGGCACATGTGAGGTAATCATCACTCATTACTCATCACTACTCCCGTTGGAGTCTGGGGTCGCTCTGTTGTCGGGTTTCCCGCACGACTAGTCTTAAACAATCACCAGCTGTTGCAGTAGTGGTTCATGCATATACTATTTTCATATGTTGAGGCTGCCAGCCTTGTATATAACCACTTAGCGAGAAACCTGTAGAATTTACATTAGTAAATAAATTGTTTACACTTACCCCACAATTTTGGGAATACACAATCTCCTTGCACAGATTTAGACTAGTCACAGATCTGTATTAGAAGCTTCAAAATCACTTAGGTCTTTAAATTAGAGTTAATTCCTCTGGCGGCGGGTGTTCTGCAAAATCCTTGGCCTGGGAAAACTTTTGTTTAATTCCTCTATGACTTGATCTGGGAAATTAGAGTTAATTCCTCTAACGTCGGATGTTCTGCGAAGGCCTGGGAAAACTTTTGTTAAATTCCTCTATGACTTGTGATCTAATTCCTAGGATTCTAGTCTTGTTACTTAAAGTCCTGGCTCCTTTAAGTTTCCAGTCCTGTATTAAAAATGCGGGTTTACTTGTGAAGTTTAAAGTTGCCCAATGTTCGATCTGTTACTTATAGTTGTGGAATTTCTTAGTCCAATATCTCCTTTTTCTTTCTGGATTTTAGGAGTCGCTGATATGACTTGTGCGCTGCAATCTGTCTGTGTGATCTGTGTTTGTGTTTTCATCACACTATAGTCTCAGTTCTTAGTGCAAATCACAGATTGCACTTCCGACTAGTGTTCCAATAGAATTCATTGTATATTCCGGCTCTCATTTCAAACTAATCAAATCTCTCTAGCACTGGGTTGGGTGTTTCATTTTAAAATACCCCCTCGCGTGTTTCAAAATATTAAATTTAATATCCACGCGTGACCTCTTCAGTGATGTCATATCGTTGCGTAAGACTTCCGGCACCTATCTGCCTCTCACAATATTGTAACCATGTGTTCCTGGCGTAACGTCTACAAATCTTGAGTTTCCAGACAGATTATCTGAGATAATTACACACAGGGATGGTCTAAGCGGAAAAAAAATTACGCATTAGCACCTGTGTTTCGCTAGACGGATCTCGGCCAAATTAGCCAGACAATATGGTGTTCTATTCGTAGACCGTGCACAATGCAAGCTTGAATAAACAGGCACAGTCGCTTTGAAAAGATGGTCAGCCTGATAATACGTGATACAATATCGCTGCCCGGGTCAATAAACCTGGCGTAACACAAACAGTCGAGGAGTGAGGTGTTAGAGACTTAACTCACTGATCCAACGTAGAGAGCAAAAATGAATGACAAGGCAAAAATTATGCCAAATAAAAACGATGAGCGATGAGAGAAAAATGAAGAAAAAGAAGTGATACTGCCGGAGTGGATTAAAGAGTGAGAGAGTGCACAAAAGTACACGCCCAAAGTAAGACGTACCGTCACAGCTCCGATCTCCTCCTTTAGATCACACAAGGAGGATCACAGTACAGGGCACGAACTCTGTGGCACGGGCGAGAATCCCAATGCGTGTATACAGGAATCACACATTCTCAAAATATTTTTGGGGTGGGTAAAAGGTAGACCCATAGCAGATACTGCCAAAGGGGAGTGAAATGTTAGAGACTTCACTATACTAGGTCCAGCATTGAGAGGTGGGTGTGACCAGTTCCCTTCCGCGCTGCCTTTTTATTCCCTAACTCAAATGCAAAGGCAGGTACCCATTTACAGCTGGGTAGACTTAAGCGTTTCGAACCGTAAATCGAACCAGGCATCTTTGCCGCGAGAGAGCAGTAATCTAACCACTCTGCCAATCGGACGCTCTACAGTGGCGTGTAGGTTTTCTTTATTTTGTAAATTTTGCTAGGGCAACGGTCGTATGGCCTACTCTTTACGACTTACAACTACCAAGGGATTTTTAACGTGCGCAACTTGCACACGGGACCTCCTATTTTTTCGCCTTTAACCGAGAATGGTAGGCATCCGATCTCACTACCTAGGAGATTGGAAAGGGGGGAGGGGGGGAGGAATGATATCATTAGGATCCATTGGTTCTGACAAAAATTCGGGGAGATAGAGAAAGAACGAATATCATTGTAAACTAAAGATCAATAAATGAGAAAGTGAACCTTTTTTCTGTTTTTATTTATTTTTAACCTTATTTCCTTGCTCACGTGACAGAACTACTGCTAAATTATAACAGGCGCTAAATACCATATAAATGAATTGCAACTAAGTTTTTTTTTTTTGCTTAATGAAAAAGTATAATCATCGTTATTGGTTACCATAATAAATAATGTGCATTTCTTTAAACAAAATAAAAATTATAGGGATCTGGCCTGTGTGGCTCCCGGGAGTCAAAGAATAGGATAACTGTTACCGCCGATCATCGTAAGAGGCTACTAAGGTGTGGTTGTACTTAGAACTGCCAACGCCACCATGATAAACTATTTAATACAGGAATCAAAACTGCAAGATCATATAAGTTCTTTGGCACAGGTTTCTTGCATTGAGTTTTCTGCAGTGGTACTCACATAAGGAGGGAAAAAAGGAAGGAACGAAGAATAGGGATCTGTCTGGGTTAGATGTGAAAGCTTCAGGTGTGCAGTTGATGCCAGTTCTGGTTGGAATATTTCACGTTGAAGAAACTCAGGAGCTGTGTCAAAGCTCGCGCAGTTGCATGCAGCATGTACGCAACAGTATAACATATAAGGAAAGACCTATTTTGGAAATGTTACGGCTGTTTGGCTCGTCCGAATGGTAGAGTAGTTACAATGCTTGCTTCTCGAGGCAAAGGGACCGAGGTCGAAACCAGGTCGAATCACGCTCCCTGCTACCCAGCAGTAAAAATGGGTACCTGACTCTGCTGTTAAGTTACTGAAGGCGACTCTGCTCTTGTGTTAAGGATTGCAACGACAACGATAAAGGCAACTGATCATGCCACCTCATAAAACCCAGACCTATTATATATGTATGTAGCCAGGGTCGCCCATAGCGCGGGTGGTCCAGCTCTCATTACGAAGCTGGAATTATATTACCACTTTGCTGAATAACGTTTAAAAACAATTCTGTATTATGTTGTTACCATGGAGATGCTGCAAATTACGCTCTATATAGTTCCCGGGGGTCTTTGAGACCAAGAAAGAATAGGAATACCGCACCCTCAAGCACGTCGCACAATGCAACTAATATGTTGTTGTGCACGTGTCTGGCAATCTCATCACGTAAAATAATTTCTACAGAAGCCACTACTACAATAGCATGTGAATGCTCGGTGTGCAGGCTTTCTACAAGGTGACCAGTTGTAGTGATGCTCCATAAGAGAAAACGACGATAATGATGCTCCTATAGCACTGCTACAAAGGTCAAATAACCAGTGACATTCCATTTTTGATACTATTTTTAAACTGACCAAAACTATATATATCTACTAGTGTAACAGCCCGTCATAAGACGTGGATCATATATGGATTCCAACTGTATTGAA